>JAWNLM010000159.1:0-380000 GCA_035042345.1 Drosophila fungiperda | reverse complement strand
TAGAAATATATAAAAAGGGCTATAATGAAAAAGAAACAAAAAAAAAGGATGTGCATCTCCTTCAGGGAGAACGCACTCGACTAGAGCATATTAACTTGGTAGTATTGACAATAAATATACCTTTACTCATACAAATACACTTTTTGATGTCATACATCCGAATATGTTGAAAAAAGTGTAAAATGTAGTAAATCATTTGTACAAAAACATAAATGATGCCTTGATAATTTTGCAGTTGTTGCCAAGTGTAATCGCTATCAAAAAAGCGAAATGAAGATACACTGAAATCAACACTTAATTGATTAGATTAACAATATACTTAAGCACAAGTATTATGAATTTTTATGCTTAGTCACTTAATCTTGATTAGCCATATCAGCTCTTCAGCTCAAATCGAATTTATTGTTCCCCAAACACACTCAACTATCAACAAATGTAATCGACTTATGAAGGGCTTATAATTAATTTTTGCAAACAAGACAATCAAAACTAATTCTATTGATAGTCAATTTAAAATTTATTGAACTCTGAGCAAGTTATGCTCAACTTGCAACAATGAGTGGAAACTTAATTTATAGTCTTTTATTAAGTAACTCTTATTTTTTTGTGAACATAAAGACCACAAAGAACTTTTTTAAAAATTGGCAAAACTGTGCAATTGCCAACTGGGAGAATAGCTAAGACTCAAAGATTTTTGCTGCTGCTGCTGCCTCTGTTTCTGTTGCAGGTTCAGTCAACTCAATTTGCGGCCATAGAAGTGACGGAATTTACATACATACATATATGCAACTAAGTAACTGACTGTTGCTGCTGCCGCTACAGAAACATTGTTGCTGTGCGATGTCTTCTAACGCACTGCAGCATTTTGAGGTATGTTGAGTGTGCATGTTGTACGTTGCACAACATTTAGGTTATTCGTTCTCCTAAAAGATTTGTAGATGCCATTAACACACAGCAACTACACTGTACAATACACGAACAACTAATAAAACACAACTTTCAACTAATAACACATTTCCTGGTCGAAATTTAGTTATTAGTTGAAAGCAATCAAAAATTCTTGCCAAAGTTCACCAATAATCAAAACTTTCGCAAGGTTAAATTGTATACATTTTTCCAGTTGATGAATTTTGTTGTCTGCTTGCTGCTGGCTGGGGCATTCAACAAATTATCCTCACTCGAGAAGCGCTTCAAATTTATTGCAACATTCAATTAAACATATATACATATATATATGAACATAGTTCAGACAGCACTTCAGGCAGTTAAGCACACACACACACTTGCACACATATTTTTAAGCACGCTTAGCAACAAAAAAATATGAAAAACAGTTATGCGACCGACCACAATATCGAGTACTACGTGAATTCTCTCTGCTGCTTGTTGGCATGGCAACAATTGATATCATAATTGCCATAAACGGCTTCCAGTTCCTTAGCCTTTTTTTTATTGGTTTTGTTTTCATTTTTTATTAGGTCGCATTAGACGCAACGTTTACTGTTAAATAAGGGAGTGTGAGCGAGAGAGACAATGCTATCAGTTTAAAAGTACATTTGTTCCCACATTACCTGACTAAAAATGTATTTAATGTGTTTTGTCATTATTGTACTTTGTTTTGTAATGAGATCTAAATAATTGGGGTAAGTGCATGTTGTTTTCTTTAAATCACAAAAATGTCGTTTATCTAAGGGGCAAGCTCTAATCGAATTATGTTAGGATTATGTGCAACAGGGCGATTTGGGTCAGAAAATTATTCGTGTGGAATGCACAGCAAGTTAAAGGTTATCATAACAACCAATAAGCTCAAAAGCACAAAAACAAACAAACAAAAATAAGTTAAAAAATTGAATGTGACCAACTATTTGAATGCCCTGTATTGCTAAAACGTGATCATAATATTAATGCTTAAAAAGATTTTTAAGTACAAAAACAACTTGGTAGAATCACCTGAATAATGCACCCTGTGTTTACAGGGTGGGTGAGCAAACAATTTGCTCAAAAGGTAAATGCGAACAGCTTTGCCTAATAAAATGAAGAAAACTTACGCAGAAACAAATATGTATGCAAGTTTGTATGTAAATGTGTGCATAGGTGCATACTCTCTCATACTTTTGTAGTAGGCCGCCATAAACTACTCATATGCATGTATGCATGTATCTTTACGCTCATAGAACACAATTTTTATGTATGGCTGTGTGTATGCGAATGTACAGCAAAACAAGCTTCGAAGAGAGAGAAAACATATACAAAATGGCTGCTTAATTTAGATTTCCGTGTGGTAGGTCAAGTGGCAATTTTCTCAACGAATTTTTTGTGGTTTTTGTGGTTTTTATGCCTTTTTTGTTCTTGGTGGTTGTAAAGTCTTGTTAAGCCTTTTATTTCTTCTGGTTAAAAAGTTAAAAAAATAAAAATAAAATGAATTCGTTTATTTTCATTTGGGCGAATAAAAATTGATTGATTCAGATATCAAGTTCATTTAGAAGCAGTAATTATATTTCGATATTTGACTTTAATTTTGAAGCTTGTTTAATTTTTGAGCAATACGAAATATTAACGCGCTTAGCTCATATCTGAAAAAGAAGTGGATAGTCTGTAAAATCCATTATTTTTATAAATACTTTATTTTTACCACAAAATTTACTTTATTAAGATTTTACAATTTTCTTCCTCTTGTTTTTTCACAGTGTAGTGAAACTTTTACAACATTAAATAAGCCTTTGTATATTTTCATGACAAATTGCTCGGTAGCCTGTAAAGGACCTGTAATGTTTTTTTTTCGATTGTACATAATTTTTTTCCATAACTTTTTTTCTTTTGCTAATTAATCCAATAAGGGCAACAATGCACAACTTACCCATAGGGGCTGACAACGAAATCGTTTAAATGTTCTGCTGTTCAGCTCTTTATCAATGGCTGTTGATGTTGGTATTGTTGTTGGTAACAGCAACTTTGGAAATCATTGGCGTAACAACGACTCGGCACCTTTTTAGTTTTACTTTTTTGTTCTTTTGAGATCGCTTTTAAATTTTTGTTGTTCTTTGCACGAAGCTGATAACGCGGCACGTTGATTACCTTACACACACATAAGCGAAATGTGTGTATCTTACATATAAAAGTGTACTTTTGTATATTTATATATATACATATATATATATGAATGTCTGTGTCTGCAATCGGGAGAGTTTGATAACCGCTGCAGCTTTTCACGTTTTGGCTTATTTACATAAACTCAATGATACCGTACAAAAATAGTAGTAACCACTATGAAAGAGATTTTTTTGATTAAATATGGAGCAAGTAAAAAAATATATTCAAATTTATTACATTTTACAATCTACACAGTTTTTCAATATAAAAATGTTTTCACATCTGCGTCTACTTTGCTTGTATGTTTGCGTGTGTGTGTATATGTAAATATTCCACTTTTTTTGTTGTTCTCTTCTCAATTTTTGTTTTTAGAAAAGTTTTCCGCGTGTGCGGAATGAAATTCGAATGTGTGTGTGTTTTTATTTCTCAAGATTATAAATTTATCGCTTGATTTTTGTAGCCACCCCGAGATGATTGTAATTCTGTTACGAAAGGTATAACATAGAAAATTTGGTGTTTTTATGTTTCTACATTTTAAGTGTAGAATTGTGTTTGAACTGAATTCAAGAAGATAGTTTTCTGAATTCATTGTTTTTCTTTCATTTTAATAATGTAACCAACTACTAAGCGATATTTTTAAAATATGTTGCAATAAATACAAGTGAAATTTAAGCATGAATGCATTTGGCGCCAAAAAAAAATTCCATCAGCTTAAATTATAGCATAATACCAACAAAAGCCTAGGCACACAAGCATATGAACATAAATTTACATACACACACAGAAATGCACTCACATAAAAAAAAAACAATGCTGTCGGTCATTTAATTTGCTGTATGGCCGAACAAATTGTTATTATTGTTGTTAGTTTTATTTTGCCTTTTTCTGCTTTTTCGAAGCTTCGGCGATCAAGAAATTTGTAGTAATTTTCCATGCAATAACAATGATTTTGTTTTTCTGTTCGTGCCTATCTTGTTCGCTTGCTTTCGCTTTTTTATTATTTTGTTCTGTTTTATGTTTTTAATATTATTATTATTTCTCTTAAGCTCTTTTTTTTATGCTATTTATTTACATTTTGTTAAATAAATTAAGTTGTCCTATTTACCAAGAATAAAACAATGAATAAAACACGCAACTTAAAAATTTAAACGAAATAATTTAAAGCCGTTTATCACTATTCCTTTTCTCTGTTCTTGTTCTTGTTTCGTGACTTAAGTAAAAAGCTGGGCTTTGGGGCCTTAAACGGCTGTCGCTGAACGCGCCGTTAACTCGCCGATAACCGAACGCGGCCACTGACAAAATAAAACTGAAATCAGCCCCAGCTGCTCGATGGCTGCCTGCCTGGCTGACTGCTTGCTTGTTTTGTTCGTAAACAGCAACAGCACGAAAGCTAAACGAAATATGTTTGTTTGCATGTAGTGTGTGTGTTTGTATGTAAGTGCGAGCACCGCTACACATGCACCCACTCACACTTGCAGTAAGCTTATTACGTACAGCCGAACAAACGAGATAGCATACTATAGGCAAATGAGAGCAGAGCAGCAACAGGCAGTCGACAGTCGACAATCGGCAGTCGGCAGAAGCAGCAGCAATAACAACTAGGTATGCTTCTCTATATAAAAAATAAACCGTTTACTTCGGCAATCTGCTGCCGTCGCCGTCGTCGTTCCATCTAGTTAGCCTGCAATAAAATGCACTCTACGTACACACACACACATAATGTTATCAAATGCAGAGAATAAATTGTTGAGTGTCTGTATGGTTATCTGCTATCTGCTGTCATACATATTTTTAATTTTAATTTTAGTTACTAGTTTGTTTACAGTTTAACAATTAGCTAGGCATTTTGTAGCGCGACCAAATTCAGCTAAGCTTATTCCAAATCTTGCTGTTTTTTTTTGCTATTTTTATTATATCTACATAACATGTGCAGATAAACATACACATACACATATCTATGAATGTGCATATGTGGATTATAGAAACAACATCACAAGGAAGATTGCCGCTAAAGGGGGAGGAGGAATGGGTGACACGCGCGACAAAAACTTCGCCTGATATGACTGATCTCTTAAATGGTGCCGCTACCCGCACCCCCCCCCCCCTACCATTCAAATATTCTTCATCTATCGGCATGTTGAGGCCTATGCATATGTGCATATGTGTCTAACTACACACTTATTCATTTTTTGCATGTGTGTGTGCTGGTGAGTGCTTTGCAAAGTTCGCGTTCTCCGCGTCTGCTCAATTATCAACAGTTTGTTTGTTTGGCCGCTTTGTGTCTCGTCTTCTCCGTTCTGTATTGTGTATATACACAAAGCGAAGTGCCAAAGCAAATTCACAAGCAGAAGCAAAAGCAAAAGTAATGGCAACAATTGCTGCTGCCGCTGTCGCTGCTGCTGCCTCTTCTCCCTATCATAACAATAGCAATAGCAACAAGCAATAAAATAGCGAATAGCGATGAAAAAACATTCATAAGGGACACGAACTTTAATGTTGTTGTCGTAGCTATTGATCTCTGCCCAGATCACAAATTGGATGTATATTATTTTTATATTATTGTATTCCGTATACATATTAACGTTGCACATACGAATTATGTACATATGTATGTAAATATGCATGTAAAAATATATCTGCAATTGTATTTTTGTATTTATGTCGTCTACCTTTTAAAACTTGAAGAAAGAATAAAATTAATTAAAATTACACACATGCATAGAAAAACACACGAGTACAAAGTTCTCTATGGAAACTATTAAAATTATTACCAGCTTAAAGTAAACATTTATGCTATAAGTGCATTCACATACATAAATATATGTGTAGATATGTAAAAGTGTGTGTGTATGTACGTATGAACATCTGTACAGAATTACATTGTTGATTTTTCTATTGCTTGCTTGATTTTATTATCAGCTATTTTGATAGCAACATTCACGCAGGCATAGCAAGCAAATATATACATATATACATATAAATGCGCCCATCGATGTATCAGTACATTGTCTGCATTGTGCCTATGTACATTGTGCATAGAGCATTGTATTGATTAACAACTTTCGCACTCAATGTCTATATTTTAGTTATCTATTGAAAAGCCCCCCCCCCCCCTTCCACCATTGGGCATAATGGGTGTGTGTGGCAGAGTCATTTGCTTTTGATAAGAAATGACCGATTTAGTTCTATAGTATGTATGCACTCTCACACACACACGCATATGTATATACAGTAACTGTTAATATGATAACTAGCGTAGCCTTAAACGACTTTAACGATCCTAAGATGCCAATATATGAACACGTTATCAACAAACCATTTACAATGGTCATTAATTGTAAAAATTTGTAAAACAAAATTAAAAAGAAAAATAATGTTAATTGTAAAATAGGAGAAAGGAAAATAATTAAACTAAAAATAAAAAAGAAAAGAGAATATTATTTAATTTATTGCGTTAATATATTTGCATGCATCAGAACTAAATACTGACATCTAATTTCTGGAGCACTGCATATTATTAATAACATAGCTATGAGAATGTATATAATCGAATACTTCTATGTACAATCTATGTTTGTAATAAATTGAAAATTAAATTCTCTTCTCTTAAATTCTTCGATGCAGTTGATGAAATCTGTTGGAGCCGTTCTACATTGCATTCCTCACGAATAACGATTCATTTAACTTTCGCTCGACATCCACACGGATGGATGAACATTTCGCCCACAATTCGTCCATTTCTGACGTCCATCTCTACCCCCAGGCGTAATTACGGTCATTTGAGCAGTTCACCTGGACATGGAAACGGTTTGCATGCCATTTGTCAATTTTTTTTGGAAAGAATGTATATAAATACATACGTATGTAAAAAAATAGCTGCTACATCGACAAAGTGAAAATCGGAAAAACATTCGCATCCGAGGTTTGACAATTAAGAGCCAGCCGAGGGGTGAACAGAGCAAAAATTGCAGGAAACTTGTAACTTTTTAAATGGTCAGCATTTACATGCATGCCTACACTCGAAAAAAATCTTCCTTTATTTAAGTACAATGCCACATAATTAAATGAACCGTCCTAAAACATATATTAAGTTTTTCTTGTTTTAAGAAACAAATTCTAATAATTAACAAAGGACATTTCTAAAAAATAAAAATGGTAATAAAAATGGTAAGAAAAAATGTGTAATAAAACACAATCTTAATAAACACTTACTGGAAATTAAGAAATGGAAACTGGTTTTTGGAAATTTTAAAAATTTACTTTCTAATTAATATGACGCCAAAATTATATCGATTTACTAATATTAAAGGCGATTTTTACAGTGAATACAGTAGCATGGAGCCACGGTTGGCTCTTCCCTCCCAATACGTCTTGCAAGAGATTGCTGCGTTGGATGTTGATTAGGACGATTTTCTCCTTCATTAGTCTGTCAATTTTGCAACAAGTCGATTAGGTTTCATTTCCGGCGGCAAAATGGATACAGAAAAGAGGTATTTTCTTTCGAAATATGGTGCATAAAATAAGAACTTTTAAACTCTTAACAGTTTGTATTTTGTCAATTTAAACTTTTTCTAGCGAATGTTCGATAATATGCAATAATTTGTGTCGATTCTTAAATGTTATCGATTCGCGTCTCCTAAAAATTTGATAAGTAGTTATCGTAAGCTCATTTTATCAGCTGTTTTTCTTGACCCATTTTTAGATCGGCTCTTGATGTGATATTAACAAAAACAAAGGCTATAACAATTGTAAATACCATCTGATCGTTCGTAAATAACAACGAAAAAACGCTTTTTATCTTTATAAGCTGGATTGCATTGTTTTGTTCAAGCATATTTCTACGAATTCTTCGTTACATTTACAAAACTGAATATTGGGTAACGTGACATTTCAAAACAAATAAGGGCGCGCTGTTAATAACAGCTGAGCAACTGTTAAAGTTCTTGGGGTGACCATAGCTTAACATGTTATGGCGATTGTGTGAGTGCATATAATTTAACCGCAAAAATATTTATTAACACATAAATAAATGGCACCGCCGCGAGCCAATAATCGGCCTGCAGCCAGGCGCAAAAAGGACAACAACCTGCTGCTGATGCTACGAGAGAAATATGTCAATTTGAATTATGTTAAATATCTGATATTCGAACCGGCTGCGTTGCCAATTGTGTCGGTGCTGATTGTTTTGGCCGAGGCGCTGATAAACGTGTTTGTCATCCGTCGAGTGCCTTACACAGAAATCGACTGGGTTGCCTACATGCAGGTAAGCAATCCGAAAAAAACTATCCCTTATAAAAAAATAAGAACAGCTAACAATTTCAACTTTCAGGAATGTGAAGGCTTTTTGAATGGCACTACAAATTATGCGTTGCTGAGAGGTAAGAAGTAGCTTTTGTTGCCGCCGCCGATTGCTTGAAGTTTATTTTTGGAATCTAGGCGGCAGGTAGCAGCCCGAGAGGCCACTTTTTAAATATTTGTCACATTAAATTGAGCATGTGCTGAAGTTCAAAGAGCTAACTGTAAATTTGGATACCAAAATTATGGCATGTAACAGCAGGCAAAGTCCAAACTTTTTTAGTGGCTTGCACATTGCAATCACAAGGAGTTAACTGTATATTTTGGTGTATTTGCTAGTTGCTTTTTACATTTGACAGCATTGATGATCAAAATGTTGGCATGTCACAGGCTTAAATTAAAACACATTTGTATCTCTCAAAACAAAGAAAACAAAAAAGTAACACATCCACTCCAACTTAGTTGAACATGGATTTGATTTTGTTCAAGAAGCCTCCGCCTTCACTTTGGCTGTCTCCGCGTCCACTTTGCTGTTCGTCGCCGCGTGTTTTTGACTTTTGACTTTGCTCGTCTTTCGCTGCTGCTGCTTCTGCTGTTGTCCCTCGATCGCTGTTTTCCTTTGCTTGCTTTCCTGTTTCACTGGAACCTGCGCTGCAAAGCATACGAGAGAGTGAGAGAGAAAGGGGGAAAGAAGAAGGAAAAGATGCAAAAAATGGATTAAACGAGTTTAAAATTTGAAGAATGACTTATATTAAGAAAATGAGAAATGGAAATTAGTTTCAATTATTACAAAAATATAACGAAAAGGGAGCTGACAATAAATGGTGTATTTACGTTGCTTTCTTACTGCCATCTTTCCGCTGAGCCATGCCATGAATCTGACCCGGAGTATCCTGCTCCAGTTCAGCATACGCCACGAGCAGCGCGCGCTGCTGTTCAGTCAGCTTTTTGGGCACATCGATCTTGATGTGCACATAGTGATCGCCATGACCATGGGCATTCACTCGCTTCATTCCCTTGCCACGCAACGAAATCTGCCGGTGCGATGAGGTCCCCGGCTCAATGTTCAGCCACTGATCCTCGTAGACGCCCTGCACACGCACCGTGCCGCCCAGCACTGCCTGGGCGAGGGAAATGGGTGCATCTGTGTGCACGTCGGCACCATCACGCCGGAAATAATCGCTGCGCTCCACACGGAACGTGACAAACAATTCCTTGGCACCAACTTGCATGCGCACCGTTTGTCCATTCTCGATGCCGGCGGGCACGGGTACGGTCACCTTGCGTCGCTGCACCGTTCGTCCCTTGCCCTCGCACTCGGCACATGGGTATTTGATATATTGACGAGTGCCTTGGCAATAGCGGCACGTGGAGCGCATCACAAACGGACCCGTCGATATCGTTTCGAAACCGGTGCCATTGCAATATTGACAGCGGCCGGGTTTAGTGCCCGGCTCACATTTGGAGCCAGCACATTTAGGACACTGATCGACAACGTTGATGTTGATGTCCTTGTTAATACCACGCGCAGCCTGGGCAAAGCTCAGATCCATGACTAGCTCTTCGGCCTGGCCAAAACCAAATTTGGAATCGGCAAAATCATCAAAACTATTGGTGCGAAAATTGCCCTCGCCAAAGATTTTGCGGAAAAGTTCCTCTGGATCGATGGTGGAGCGAAATTGCCAGTTCTGTGAGAATCCTTCTGGTCCAAAGGGGCCACCACCAAATCCACCGCCACCCTGTCGATGCATATTTTCCGTTGTCTGACCGTAGGTGTCGTATTCGCGTCGCTTCTGCTCGTCGCTCAACACTTCATAAGCTTCACTGACTTCTTGAAACTTTTTGCTTGAATCCGGATCATCTTTATTGGTGTCGGGATGGTATTTCTTTGCCAAATCGTAGTAGGCTTTTTTAATGTCCTTGCCGTTGGCATTCTTTGCCACGCCCAGTGTCGCATAATAATCCTTCGCCTGCAGGCGACTTGTGGTGTAAATGTTGCGCTCTTGCCGATGGTGTTGCGTCGCCCTCTGTTGCCAGGCGGCGTTGCCGACGATAAGCGCAGTCGGATTCGGTTTCCAAGAGTTCTTTGCTGTCAGCAGTGCTGTGCTTAGTTGAATGGCGTTGTATTGTCGGCTGCAGCAGCTTCTTAGCGGCAGCTGGCGCAAAACACATAAATTTTTATACGAAATCATTTTGTCCATTAACTTTTTAAACTCGATTAATCTGCTCTCTATTTGGCTGGCAGCTCTAACAACATGCCGTAATAACCTCCATGCTTGTTACAATACAATAATGTTCTCTCGCTCTTTATTTTTTTTTGTTCTCTGACTTTGACAATTTGACAGTCACAGGGTGGCAGAAAAGAGCTCACTCACGAACTATCTTTGCTTGTTCATTTATCACTAGTTCCGGTCTGTGTGATTTGCGCGCTACTCTAAATTATATGATGAGTGTCAAAGAGTTGTAGGTTTCTTGAGCTAACTTATTTTGAATGTTGTTTTTTTCTCTCTTCACTTTCACAATTTGACAGACACAGTGCATACCGTAATCTGTTCGCTTAAAAATTAGCTTTGCCTGTAACTTATTCCGAACTAAGTGCTTTGCTCGCAAATTAAATTTATATTTAAATAATTTTATAATCTCTTGCAGGTGACACGGGTCCGTTGGTTTATCCGGCTGCATTTGTATACATTTACTCGGCCCTCTATTTTATAACATCGCACGGCAGCAATGTGCGTCTTGCCCAATACATATTCGCCGGCATTTATCTGCTGCAAATGTGCCTTGTTTTACGGCTCTATGCGAAGAGCCGTAAAGTACCGCCTTACGTCCTGGTGTTGAGTGCCTTCACCTCCTACCGCATCCACTCGATCTATGTGCTCCGGCTCTTCAATGATCCGGTGGCGATTCTCCTGCTCTATGCTGCTTTAAATCTATTCATGGATCGTCGTTGGACTTGGGGCAGCATCTGCTTCAGTTTAGCGGTCGGCGTCAAAATGAATATTTTGCTCTTTGCACCTGCTCTGCTGCTTTTCTATTTGGCCAATCTGGGCTGGATCAAAACGCTGCTCCAGCTCACTCTATGCGGTGGGATTCAACTGCTGTTGGGTGCTCCATTTCTGCTCACGCATCCGTTAGAATATCTACGGGGCAGCTTCGATTTGGGTCGCATCTTTGAGCACAAATGGACGGTCAACTATCGATTCCTGAGCCAAGAGTTCTTCGAGCGACGTGACTTTCACATATGCCTGCTTGGAGTGCATCTGGTGCTGTTGATCTGCTTTGCCCGGCCCACGTGGACGTTTTTCAGAAGCTATGTGCGATTGCGTCTGGTGCAGCAACAGTTGCTGCCGCAGCTTGAGCGCAAGAATGGCGAGCTACTCCAAAACCAAATCAAAAGCAAACCCAAGTCCAGGAAATCGGTGGAATCGAATCAGCAGCTGAGCAGTGATCAAAAATCTTTTCTCAAGGCATACGAAAAGGGACTGCAGCAGTCGACTGGCCGCAAGGGAGCAGCAAATGCTGTCGAGGCACAACCGGAACCTAGATATGGCATTCACTTCGAGCAGTGCACCCAGCTGGCGCTGTTGCCATTCTTCGTGTGCAACTTCATTGGCATTGCCTGCGCCCGTTCGTTGCATTATCAATTTTATGTTTGGTATTTTCACACACTGCCGTATTTGGTTTGGTCTACGCCGTATTCGCTGGGCGTCCGCTTCCTCATTCTGGGCATCGTTGAGTACTGCTGGAACACCTATCCCAGCACTCAAGTCTCGAGCCTCGCGCTTCACTTGTGCCACCTGGTGTTGCTGGTGGGCGTTGCAAGGCAAATCTTCCACACGATGCGCTTGAATACCACAGTGCGGCAACAACAGTCGCAGTTGCAAAATGGACAACCAAAACTATTAGCCAAAAAACAGCAATAAATAATTGACTAACTTTTGTGTACAGTTTTTAATAATAAAAAGAACATCTAATTGAGAAACAACCAAAATATATATTTTAATTTATTTATATTAGATTTTTATTAAAATTATAATAAAGTTTCGCTGTACACATATGCTAGGCCAGCATGACCAAAGAGATCAGATTTGTGTTTGCAATTCATTCACAATCCCATTGTGGCCACCGAATTTTGGATCATCCGAGGAGACGATGGCCTGGTAAGTGCCCGCCCAATTGGTTGTTATTTGTGGATATTTAACATAATTAAGAAGCGCCAAAATCGCATCAAAATCATTTCAGTTTTTATTGTCATTGTTGACCCAGCCAAAAGTGCATGCATGTCAGTTGATCTTACAGATATATATAGATATATATATATATATATTCTATGGGCAATAGAGTTTACAGCTATATAGACATACATGCTATTAGTAGTAGATCTTATAGATATTTGTGTATTCTATTTTATATATTTAGTCCTATTTGTGGTTTTGTACTGTACAAAAAAAATTGTTGATTAACTTAAGACTAAATAGAATTAATATGTCCAGTTAAAACTATGCATGGATTGGGTTTTGGGATGGAGTTGGAATCAGTATCGGTTGGCCAAAACGGCAGGCGAGTTGGATGAACATCAGTAGAGGCAAGTGGGGGATCATCATCAGCAAACCAGTTGCATCATCAGCAGCTGGCCAACGACTGAACATCAGCAGGCATTATTTGGATGTTCAGCAGCTGGTCAGTTGGATGAACAGAAGCAGGCACGAGGATAATCAGGGAGCTCAGTCAATCGCTTCCCACGACGGTTGCTACAGTTGCCGTTGCTGCTGTCGATGATGATGATGCTATTACTGCTGGTGGCGGCGACATGGCCGGCAACTCCGAACTCGCAGAGCTAAGCAGAATTGGCGTCGCATCTGCAAGTGCATCGCTGTTGCTGTTGTTGTTGCCACTAATCCGTTGCACGCTAAAGAAGCGCAGCAGCGTTGTCTCACTGTTCCGCCGACTGGAGGTGGGCGTGCGCAGATGAGCTGCCCCCGAATCGTTGTGTGAGATGCGGCGTCGCGGACTGGCCTGCAGCCGAGGACTGCACTCCGAGTTGCGCAGACTCTGCAAACGTGGCGAGGCCAGCACATCCGCAGTTGATGTCGCTGTGGCCTCCTCGCTGCCCATTTTGTCCGAGAGCGTGACAATGGCCCGACTGCTCGAGCTGAGCTTCTGTTTGCGTATTTTCGTCAACCAATCGACTTTCTCTTTGGCCTTCCGCTTGGGCGACATTATGCCTAAGTGCGGCGCCTCGCCATCAAGCACATAATTGGGCAGATTGGAGGTAGGTGAGTAGATTAAGGCGGACAACGATGTGGTACTGGCTGCTGCCGTTGTAGCTTCAGCTGCTGCTGCTGCTGTTGCCGCTGCTTGCGCTGAAGTTGTTGGTGGCGACGTGTAGGCGGGCGGAGTGTGATGATGATTTGCGGATGATTCGCTGAGTGGCAGCGTTGGCTGCAGCAACTTGCAACATGCGGACAGCACTGGCGGCGCTGTGTCCTCGGCACTGTTCTCCTGATTCGCGACCATTGGGTGCTCCTCCTCGCCAATGGCTGGCAATGTCAGCTGCTGATTGCTAGTGCTGCTGCTACTGCAAGTGGGTCCAAACAGGCGACGACCTCGCGATTCGAGTGGCTTGGTGCGCTTCAGTTGTGGCTGCTCTACATTCACATCGCTGTTCGCCGCGCCCAACATCTCGAGAAAGGAGCGCTTTGTGCACAACTTCTCCACGGAGCTGGGTGTGCGCTCGTTCTGCTCCATGAGGCGCTTGAGGGAGCGCGGGGTCGTCTCCAACTCTCGCAGATTGTACTTGTGTTGGTTGGCCGCTTTGGGCTGGCGAACAAATTGACGCACATAGCTCGCCTGGCCGCGATATTGTTCGGCAACCTCCGGCGCTGTTAGTGACTCCGGCGTCGGTCCAATGCGCCAGATCTTGTGGCGTGCATCGTCGCTGCACGTGACTATGGGACGATCGTGCGTACTGCCCCAAGCGACGCACGTCACCTCGACAGTGTGGCCGGCCAGAGCGACGAGTGGCTCCGGCGAATGATCCAAATTCCAGATATAGGCACGCTCATCACTGCTGCCACTCAGCAAGTACTTGCCGTCCGGGCTCAGGCAGCTCTTAATGTAGAACGTCGAGTTTAGCAGTCCCTTGTAGCTAGCCAGTGGTTTGGGCGCGTAGGAGACGAGATTGTAGCAATAGATGGTGTTGTCCATGCAGTTGGCATACAAACGTGTCCCAGCTGCATCCACAATTAGATTGGTGAAGCCTTTAAATGTGGAGTTACCTGCATAGGGTAAACTTTGACGAGGCAGTGGCTCCTTCTTATAAGCCGTATAATTACGCCGCAGATCCCAGACTTTAATAACGCCATCGCCCGCACCGCATGAGATGAGCGTATCGTTGTCTTGGAATGCCAATCCTGTGATGCTACTCGATGTATTGCTGCAATTGGACATCTTGGGCGTTCGTGTGCGTTGCTTGCGTTGCGATTGCGGTGTGCCAGGCCCGCCAGTGTGTCCACTGTAAATGCAATTGTCCACTCGCGACGTCAAATCCATATTGAGATTAGCGCGTATATCCCAAATGAGTATGGCACCATCACGTCCACCCGTCGCAAACACAGCCGGATCCGTTCGCTTAAAGGCGGCAGTCTTCACGGAGCGTGTGTGACCCAAATAGGAGTTGAGTCCGCGTATGCCAGACCCGGCAACCTCCCACAAGCGAGCCGTATGATCGCCTGAGGCGGACACAAAACGCATCTGTCCCGGCGCCCATTCCAGATCAAAGACAGCATTGAAATGACATTGTGGCGCACTCAGAGATTGCTCTTCAGGCTCTTGATTGCGCGCTGTCGTATCCTGCAGCGCAATCTTGCCATCCTCATTGGCAATGGCCAGAATGTGTCTGTAGCCATCACAATTGGCGAATTTGGCCGAAAAAATTGGTGGTTCCGGATTAAAGTCGGGACTGTCGTTTGCTGGGGCAATGCCACGCCAACTGTCCTCTCTGGACACACACAGGCGACTCAGGGCAAAGTCGTAGCTATGCTCATTGGCTACGGGGAGCGAGGCAAAAAGAATATAAAAAAAAATAAAGAGAAAAGAAAACCAAATTAGTTCGAAATGCAAAGGCATTGTTT
Organism: Drosophila fungiperda; assembly: GCA_035042345.1. NCBI lineage: Eukaryota > Metazoa > Arthropoda > Insecta > Diptera > Drosophilidae > Drosophila > Drosophila fungiperda. The sequence continues at coordinate 364,479 of JAWNLM010000159.1, read as the reverse complement.
ACGTTCTAGTTTCTCTTGTGTCATTTTCGCAATCTCAGCAAATTTTGTTTTGTGGTCTGCAATTGCAATTGCAATTGCAACACACATTTAATGAGTTTTATTATTATTATTCACTTGTATCTAACCATTTTTGGCGCTCGAATTAGCCGCGAAAGGAGCAAATGCGCGCTCTAAAAATCCAATTCGAGCGCCAAAATTCCACGAATTGCCCGCGCAATGATTCTTCTGTTTATTTGTTTGCTTACCAAGTCCATGTTCTCGGGAACGTAATTTGTGGTATATGTTCATAGTCATACACAATACAGGCTGGCTTTGCCTGCACTTTCCGATGTGATTTTAACTAGTTTATTTGGTATAAAAGCTATTTTTTAACTATGCGCGCATTTAACACATATTTTTTTTCTTCGCGACGCAGTCCCAGTTTTGTCGTTAATCTATTCGATAAGCGGCCAACTCTGTTTGCTCCTCGGTATTATCGGTGTTGCGTTATCGACATCAAAGGTGTTTGCATTTTACAGCACTTAATTTAAAAGCGGGCACTTGTATTTAGTAATCAAAAATTCAGATTTCTCATTTAGTTATCAATTATTTTGCAATCATTTAATTCCAGTATTGGATGATGTACTCTTATAAAAATTCTTAATCTTGCTGGATAATAAAAACTGGCTCTTAAATGTCGATGCGTTAGCTCTGCTCCGTTCGAGCTGTGTTACATTTTCTTTACGCTTGCGCTCCCTACCGATAAGGGTTAACAGTGTCATTACTGAACCATAATAAGCACAGCTGTTTTTAACATTAATATATAATTTGCTATTCAATAAATTTCAAATTCTAATAAATAATAAGCAATAATTGCAGCGAAATATCCTCAAAGATATTATTAATTATTATTAACATTTGCAAAATATTTATTTTATTTATTTTCCTTGCAAAAATTAGCTATCGATACACCTCGGCCGATTTGCCTCACGCATAGTTGCGTTATTAGTAGGAAAAATATCGGCCTGCTCACATCTCAAGCTGAGGAGTAGTTTGATTTGTTTATACTCGAAAAGTAGTGACTCGCTGAATGCAAACAGACGTGCCTTTTGTTCGCTCGCTCGCCCGCAGAAAGTGAAAGTTAATAGAACAAATTATGTAAAAGCACGAGATAACAGTATTTATATGTACATATCAAAGTGAGTGTGAGTGTGCTTGTGCTTATCGAAGTTTTCGTTTAATGGATGCTGCGCCGGCAAAGTGCTGCCAGTTCCACCCCATCAAAAAATAAATACAAATAACTAAAGCATCAGCAGCAGAGAGCACCAACAACAAAAACAAAAGTGGCGTCGTCGTTGAACGGCGCACAAACGCTTTAAACTAAAAATAGTCGGCGCCTCCTAAAATCGCGTCTGTCAATAAACAATTGAGCGCAATAGCTTGCTTTCAAAAATATTTGCAACGGATCAGACGAAAGCAAGAGATTGTCTATTCATTAAGCGCTCACCTTGTACTTTTTGCGTTTGCTTCTGCTTCGGTTTCGACTGTGCCCTATAAAATCAGCTCACGAAGGTGAAGGCGGCGCACATATGGACATACAAATGCACTCACTTCCAGTTCTTTTCGCACACACCAGAAAGAAATGTTTTATTTCTAAATTGTGATGTAATTCATAAGCTTGTCATTAATTGATTATATAATCTTATTGCTTATTAAAATTAGTGTTATATAAAAATGAATTAGCAATAACTTGTACGCTGACTGCTCACAATCACTGTTCAGGCACATGTGTGCTGTACGAGAAGAAGGCACATTAGAGCAATAGAGCAGTCGGCATTTGATTGAATACATTTGTTTATCCGGATATCGGAATGCGGTTTTTTATAGTTCAATAAATACTTTGCATTTATATTTGTATATATGAATGTGCATCCAATCGGCACATTTTATTTGATTGCCAAATACAAATATATATATATATATATAGTTAGTGTAATTATGTGTACAGAATGATAAGCAAACCATTAATTGAAAAATATTTATTTTTGTTTTTTTGTTTGGCTAGATATTGACAACGTGCTAACTAACTATAACAATGTAAAGAAGCCGCCAGACAACACAAGAAAATTGTTTATAAATCAAACAAAAATTCAAAATTGTTATGCGAAAAAAAGAAAACCTAAACACGCAAATTTTAAAATGGTTTCAATCCATCGATTGTTAAATTATTTCTGTTGACATAACGTTATTGGGAGCAGAGAAACGGCTATCAGACTGGAGGCCTCACTAACTCTGAAGCGCATTTTTGCCCGCAAAATTGCCTATAAAGCGAAAACAAAATCTCCTTTAGCGGCCATGCGAACTAAACAATTAATACTGATACTAATCGGAGTGATAATCGCAACGATCGTTTTCATTGCATTCGGGCCAGCTGGGGAGCCAAACGACTCCTTCAAGCATATTGTGGTGCAGACGCACCAACAGCTCAAAGAGTTTCAGGTAAGTAATACATATGCTATGTATATATATATATATATCTGTCTCTTGCTTATATAACTCATATTGTTATCTGTTTGCCGAAGGTTTAACCATCGATATTTATTTATTTATTTATTTATCTACTCGCACCTAAACATTTTATTGGGGCGTAACTATATTTCCGTTCTTTGGGCCTTTGATAACGTTGCCGTGCGCTGATAGTCTGTCGATTTAAAAACTAAGGGTAGAAGTTTTTTTTAGATTTCATTCAAAGTTAATTCCTACTTATCAGCGACTCTAAAGCTGTTCATTTCTAATGCACCCAATGGGGCTTTTATTGTTGTTCAACGATAAACACATTGTTTTTGGGTAATGAGGTTTATATTTAGAGATTACAATATTTGGTTTTTTCAATGCATTAGTCATACAGAAAGTTTACGCATTGTATTAGCATTTGTAGCCTTCTTTTTTTGTTGGCATAGTGCTTGGCAGCTGTCAAGAGTCAGATGAAATGTCCTTGAACTGTTTATGATGCAGCCTATATATATATATATATAAATAATAATAATACCCTTTATTGTTTGGTACACAAGGTCTGAAAAACAGTCTCACTTTGAACTTTATGTACTAAGCATTTGTGCTTACTTGCCACATAAGTTCAATGGAGGCTTTTAGCCAAATTGAAAAGTCTTCGGCTCAAAAATAAACGGGTAGTCAAACCGTCTGCTGCGAACTAGCGAACAATAAGTAAATGGCTAGTAGCACATGTCAGCATTCCATCATCATTTGCCATTCCTCGAATTCCGGCCATTAAGTGGGAAAGTAGGGAAGCCTTTAACTTTACCAGCCGTTTATTGTTTACATGCAAATAATGCCATAAAAAAACTCTCTTTGAACCATCTCCTCAAATACACCCACACAACACACATGTAAACCACACATGCTAGGTATATATATATAAATATATATACATATGTATGTATTTTATGATTAAGTTAGCAACCTCCCTTGACTCGAGTTGTGTTTGCTTTCATTTCATGTGGCCGAGAACGTTTATTGTTGACTTTAATTAGATTGCGGCAACCACTTTCCGGCTCTAATGTGTGCATATATATTGAGTTTCATGTTCTCACTTTGGTTTTGGCTTTAAGCAACTCTGTAGCCTCAATTCAGTTTTTAATTACCACCTCGTGAGAAACTTGACTCAAATTTTAGATTAGCGCTTGCTTGGATGGGCAACATTTTAGCTATCTATTGTCCGTTTATGAAGAGAAATCAATTCGTATCACAGATAATGAGTATTTAAGCTAACCGAATGATTAATGTGATTTAAAATACTACCCCAATAATCAAAGAGAGAGTACATAATTAGGGAATGTTATATCAATGAATAATGCTATGACTTTTACAAAACAGAACATTTGTTTTTACCGTAGCTTTGTTTGTTCCCTATATATATATATCGAGTGTGTGCAAACTTTTAAATTTTAATACATGTGACTTTTTTCCGACAGCTGATAAACTTGTTCTCACAATACAAAAAAATAATCAAATAAAAAAAGACAACAGACTAAATAAAGCTTATTGTTTCCATTGGTGGTCTCTACTTGCTATACAAAAACTGGTTTCGCACCAAGTACTTGGCTGCTAGTCGTGCTTAGGTCGTGTTACAGTTACACATGATTTCATATATATACACATATATATGTCCTAACATACATTAATGATAACTAAATATTTAATACTATAAGATGTCCCATTGACAATCGAAGCATTCTTCGAATGCGAATTGTAGACAGAAGATAGTTGTTTACAATATTCTCAAGTGGCCAGAAGCTATTCACACGCGTCCAGCACGATCGTTAGAAATGTGTTGCAATATATATATATATATATATATATATATACATATTTACATATTATGTGTGTGTAATCAAATTTATAAAACGTTTAACGGCCCACAAATAGAACACATATGTATATTAATTTGTATAAGTATAAAAATTCTCTTATATTTCAAATGACCTTTGCTTTTAAATAGTATTACGTGCAACATATTAAGTTATAGACTTTTAAGTCTAAACGACAACGACTTTTTATTTACGCATGACTCAATTTTAATCACAAATCTAAATAAAGAAATAAATAATATCGCAGTAAAACTTAAGCACGCCACTTGGTTATTTTAATCATAATCTTTTCCGACTGCTTATCAGGCAATGAATGCTGTAGTTTTGAGACAAACCTTTATTGGAATAGCACCAATCATATAATTTGGTTTGTTTCCATGACATAATTTAATTATATAGAGATAAGGATAGCTATTTAGGTCTTAACCCACTTAAAGCCAATTTTTCTATACAGAGTTATTAAAAATAATATACAAATTGTTATACCCAAACATGTAGTAATATAAACTATGTTATTTTGAATACTCGTTTTTTGGTATGCAAATCAATTAACTAATAATTTTATTATAAAAAATTAAAAACTATTATCTAAGCGACATTTTGATAATTATTATTCGTTATCTCCATTTTTTTTAAAACTAAACTGCGCAATAGTATTTTGAACATTTTGTTGTTGCTTTGCAGCAATTTAAATATTGTTTCTATTTTTTATCTTTGCATGTTTAAGTGTTGTCCATCGTCTAACATTGTCTAGCAAACTGACCCCTGAACTCTGAACCGTTGACATCAATTAATTGGATGGTTCGCTGTGACATGAGATTCCGGCTACTTTAGTTAGCATGCAGTTCTTCAGCCCTGTCACGCTCGATATTCTTTAATAATTTAATATAACATGTGCGCGCCTGTATGTGTGTGTATTGGCAGATGACCTAGAGGAACAACCCGATACCCTCCTCCTGCTAGCTTCTACCTACCTTATATATACACAGACTACTAAACCTCAAAGGCCACCGGCAGCACTTCCGTAGCTGTTATTAAAAAAACACATGCTGTCAAAAATGTTGATGCCAATTTGGTACAATTGACACATATGGCAACCCTTGCATATTGCCTTGGTACACTAAAGTGCAAGCCTCGCCAGCTTTTTGCTCACATAAAAAATTAATTGCTTTAAAATGTTAATAGATGTCGCCCAATAGCGGGGTGACTTTGAATTACTATGCGCTGATTGAAGTGCGCTTAAATGTTAATAGATGTCGCCCAAAGCGAGCAAGTCTTGAATTTACTATGCGCTGATAGCTAACGTTGAAATGAAGAGCCCTGAAATGTAAATAGATGTCGCTAAAAGCGATCAAGTCTCGTATATTCGAGTTATATAGATATATTACACCAGCAAAAAACTCCTAGTTAAATATTCATATTGTGATCGTAATAAGGATTGCTGCATTTTTTATATGTTTATTATCGAAGCTTGAATTTATTTCTTTGCATGTATGTTTGTTCGTGTGTAATTAGACATTTTCTATGCAGAGGAGTCGCTATTAGCCACATGCGACCATTTTGTGTCACGCGCGCACAAACTGAATTCCACACAGTAATTGTTGCTCACGTGCAGCGCAGGATGGTAGAATTGGAAGAAGAATATAACCATAATGCCCCGACTTGCAGGCGCTGCGTGCTGGTCGAGTCTGGCCTAAAATGCCCTTGGATGCCCTGCCCCAAGAACCCTGACCCGGCATTGCTCAGCTCCTCGAGCACTGCCAGAGAAATTCTGTCGAAATGCATAAAAACTTGTTTAATATTCATAATGTAAACTGTATGTACAATTTTTCAAGAATCAAATATTGATTTGTTAATTGAATTAGAGCAGAGAAAATTGCTTTCAGTGCCGGACACCATTGACAAATTCTTGATAGCTAATTTTGCCATCGTTGTCGGTATCGATTTCTTTCATCATATCAGCGAACTCCTCGTCGGAGCACCTTTCGCCCAGATTGTACATAACATTTCGCATCTCGACGGATGATATGAAACCGTCACCGTCGCGATCAAATAGCTTAAAGATCGACATTAGATTTTCATCCTTGCCCAGACCCTCCATGCGCTTCCCAATCATCTGTTCGAACTCAAGCAAATTAATCACACCATCACCATCCGTATCGACTTCATCGAACAGTTCATACAGTTCCGCCTCGGTGAGAAAATGTCCCATTGTTCGCATCGCAATTCCCATCTTCTTGGCGGAGATTCGACCAGACTCATCTGTGTCGACCGCTTTGAAAGCATCGCGTATTTCTTGAATTATACCCTCGTTCATTGGAACTGTTGCTCCCTCCATTATGTACAGTCTGGAAAACAATTTCAAATATTTATATTTTTAAATTAATGTAATATTTAATTTTATTGTGTTTTATTCGTGTCATAGTTGAAAGATATATGCTAAGTAAGATGAAGTATAACTTATAGCCAACTTTAGTTTTGAAAATGTACATAGAAACTAAAATTTTGAGTAGACTTGTGTATTTTAATTTATTTATTATTAAGGCCATCTGTTTTCGTCATGGCGTAGAATTCTTCGAGCAAATGGCAACCATCTCGATCTTTATCCGATTCGTGAATCAAATTTTTAGCTTTGTGAGTGTTTTTGTTTTATTTTTGTATGTTCTAAAGATGTTTTAATAAGTTTTTCTTATAAATTTATTTACTTTTCTTTTCTAAAGATTCTTTCCTTGAATAAAACCCAAACATATTTAAATGCTTAAGTAACAAACATTTTCCTAAAAAATTCAAATATAATAATAATTATAATCAATAGAAACACCTGATGTGGGTAATCCTTAATTTTGTTAATTATCATCATATAATAGGTAAATGGAATGTTTAGCTGTACAAAGCGAAAAATTGCAGTTAAATTTTTGTATCTCTGTCGTTCAATTGCATTGCAAATCTGCATTTTTCTGTTTTTATTAAAAATGTATATAATCCTCAGATTTGGCACAATCGTCGTCTTTGCGAAATTTTAATAAAATTTGAATTGGTATAAGCCATGATTGGGTTTGTTGACGCTCCAATTGGTGGCATGGAAACATTGCTTGGCCGGATTTCAAGCTGTCATGCGATTTGCGGCGATGACAATCAGAGGAGGCACCTCCCCAGCCCCCACCATGCCACAGGCAGGCCTATTTTGTTTTTGGGTGCACCCACAATCTGTTACAGAGGACAAACTCTTTAGTAGCATGTGACACGCCCATCGGAGCCATGGGTTTGAGGTCAACACTGAAAAGCACGAAAAATATTCCATTGTTAACATTATTTGACTGTCGGTGACTATTTGGAGTAAATCACCTTCTTTCCGTTTGTTTGTCTAATCAGAATTAAATTTGTTTACTTGGTTGAAAATGAAATGGGTAAACTTTAATACAAATATAGTTTTTGCTGATGATGTTGGCTATTAAATCCATTATAAAGAGATTAATCATTTATTGTGCGTGATTGTTCAATTGAACTAGTCAAAAAAACGCATATCTTATTAGTACACTGATATATTATGCGTATTATATCTGATATCGGAAGAAATAAAATTGGTTTTTGTCAAACCTTAGTTTCTATATCGAAACTACCCTATTTTTATATTAGACCAATTGAACATATTTTAAAAATATATGTTCACAATAAGTTGGGAGTTGTCTCTTTCATTAGTATTTAATATTCTCATTTGGTTAGTTCGCGTTACACATTTCAACATTTTTGTTAATCACACTTTAGGTATAGTTAATTTTTGCATGGCATACCAAATGACTGTTTTATTATTATTAATAAAAGGAGCGCCCTTTCAATAATATTTGTATGGAACAAATTTGCGTGTCTTCCACTGGTCAACTTGGTTGGGTGGCGAGTAGATACTAAAATATATTGATTTTGTCATAATTATTGATTTACAAATTGTATGTGTCTCAAAACAGAGCACGCAACTTTGTCAAACAGTTGATTTATACTAATGCAAATATTGTCGTATTTATGTGCTTCAATTGTTTGCATTTCCATTAACGCGGGACATCAAATTACATTTGATTGATTGATTGACTGATTTATTCGTTTTTGCTACTTGCAGGAGAATTTGCGTGTAGGCTTGGAACGCAAAAAACTCAATCTCGAGCCGAAATATTATAAATTACTGGGCTTTGCATCGCCGCTGAACACAAAGGACAATTATGACGAAGCTTCCCATCAGCCAGTGCAGCAGCACCAGGAAACAGACACGCCGGTCACGTCAAGGCGGACGGCACAGGAACTCCAGCAGCAGGAACACAGACGTGACGGCACCCGTCAAATGGCAGCGATAGAATCAAATCTACTCCAGGAACTGGATCTGCAGGAGCAACACCTGCAGCAGCAGCAGCAGCAGAAGAGTCAACGGAAACGGATAACGACACCGTACAATGGCACCAAGGCCAACTTCACCATAGTCACGTATGTGCAGCAGGAGCGAGAAGTGGCATCGGCCATATTGTTGGTACAAAACATTGCCGCCAAGCTGCCCAGCGAATATCTGCTCATCTATGATCTGGGCGTGCCCGAGGAACAATTGCGCACATTAACCGCCTACTGCAACAGCAGTCGATGCACCGTCATCACCTACGATCTATCCGAGTTTCCCTCGTCCGTCAGCGATCAGCGAACGCACGCATATCGACCCATTGTGATAAAGGATGCCCTGATGCGGGCCAAATCGGTGCTGTTTGCCGAGAACTATATGCGTATACGCGGCGGCTATCGGGAGCTGCACGAGCTGCAGAGTCGCGTCATGATTGCCGGCGTCCTCGGCTGGAATACACCGACAGCCGTCTCATCGCGGACCCACCCAAAAATGTTTGATTTTTTCGAATCGAATGCCGAGAATTTTATATTCCTGCGCATGGTCGATCTGGATGCGGTGTTCTTTACGGACACGCTCTTCGTCACCGAGAAGATTATGCTGCCGTGGCTAAAATGTGCCCTCACCTTGGAATGTATCGATCCAATCGGTAAGTGGACGTCTCTCATATTTTTTTTTCATTTACATACATATGAAGTAATTACTTACCCCGCCAACCCAAATAAACAAGACTCACTCTAATCCCCATCCCCATACCCATCCCCATACCCATCCGCATACCCAACCCCATTGCCAATCAAATTCACATTCATTGCTAGCGCTCTGCTCCTTTCAGCTGTGGCCCACAGCACTAATGACCATCATTTAGAGCGCAATTCAGCTGAATGATAGCAAACATGGAAATCAACATGTTTGTTTGTACAAATGTCGGCTATAGCTAAAATATCTATTCATTTCTCGGCATAAAATAAGACATAAAATCTAAAAAGCTGAAGTTTTCACAGTTGAGTATGTTTCGAGTAAAACTGAGGTTTAAAGCATGATTTTATAGAGTATTTTATAGTTTATTAATAGCATGTATTAATCATTACAGCAGAGGGAAGATCAGATTTGAAGTGTTACTTAAAATATAGCATACATTACAGGGTATTTTCTAGTTGGAAACCTATATTTTTATGTAAATTCCGATTCGTTGCAAACTTATACGCAGATATAGGATAAAAAACATATTTATAAGCTTTTCGCTTCGTTCTGTTTCAAACAATTCGATAATCAATTAAAATCTATCTTTATTACAAAAAATATGCAATTCAATTCATTTTGGTTCTTATTATAGTTAGCATACCTCAAGTGTACCACAAGTGCGGATAAACTTGACGGACATTATAAATGGATCTAGAACCACGGTCCTTATGATAAACCAGACAAATTTGGGTACATCAGCGTAAACATTGGTAGCGGCAAACAGATACTCCTGGGGTCCAACATGGTAGCCATGCTGCCCGGTGAGTTGACAATGAGTATCGTAGATAATAAACAATGCCTCCAGAACGCAACCAGCCACAAGAAGTAGTCCTGCAAACATGCCCATGAAGTATCCGCCAAGCAGAAATAGTCCAAAAACCGTGCATATGATAATGATACCAATACCAAGTGTAAATTTAAATTTGTTCTGTTTGCTGTATAAGATCAAAAGAAGCAGTTCCGTATTTGAAATCAATGGATATACATGCATCTGCAAATAATAGGAATATTAATATTAACAAGCAAAATATATAAGACATACAATATACGTACCCAAAGGGATTGACTCTCTCTGATTATGTAGAAACTCTTGTACAACACGATGATGAGCGTAATAAAGAAAAATACAATATAATTAAACGGTGGTAAGCGTCTCCAATTTGGCCAAATGTAGAGCAATATAAACATAATAAACATAGCAGAAACAGCGCCATTAAACACATATTCATGTAGGTTGTAGCTATTCGGATATAATCGCAATATCTCCATTAATGGCGACACCAATAAAGTTTGTAGCTAAATCAAATTGGGCAAATTGATTAATATTGTTTGAAATAGGGAAGAAATATCAAGGAACGTACCATTATCAAGTAATAGAAACGACGCACCAATCTCCGCCTAAGTTTTGGATCAACTATATTGAATTTGTAAGTGCCATTATGCAATCCACCAACCAGCAGTTCACATTGTACACTCACGTCTTGTAATATATATATATATATATATATATATATATATTTATTTGGATATTTGTTAACCGAACTGCACAAGTAATTACCTGATTTATGGGCAAACGCAACTGTGTCCATTCCTAATAAATTTCTAACTAAATGATGCATCATTATACAAATCATTATAACCGTTGATAAAATACGTATTTGATCAAATAATCAATTTATTATAATTATATCTATAAAATTGGTATTTATCTGTCTAATGGTTTCCTCTCTTTTTAATCAGGTGCCCAATCTAACGGCTGCAAGTTCAACAAAAAGCCACTCTATCGATACTCTGGCTGTCATGGCTACGATTCATCCGCATTCAACATTGTGCTGGGACTCACATGGCATTTGGACGACTCGAAATATTCGTTGCCCTGCAACTCGAAGGAGAACATGTTCTACAAGGAGACACTTGAGCAGGCGACGAAAATATTGGAGAATCGACGACGCAACACAAGCGACACATTCGATCATCCATTTACGGAGGACTGAGCAAATGCAGCAGCAGCAGCAGCAGCAAAAGCAGATGCATCTGATATACACATGTAAAATTTTCTATATTTGTATATATACACTCAGGAGCCGCTGGATCAAAGCAAGCCAACTGCTTAAACTAATTTGCAAATGTATGCTTTATTATTATGGCAAAGAAACTTCATACATATACCATTCATCAAATTACATACATTCAAGCTAACTACGTACATCATAGGTGTCATTATAAAAAAAGTGCAAGATGAAAAAATTCGCAAGAATTTTGAATAGTTACTTAGATAAAATTTACACAAACATACGCATATATGTTATAGTAAGGTCGTGCTATACCTTACTTCAGGGACCGTAAAAATTATAAGCTATATATTATAGAAATCACAATTTAATGTTTACTTCTTAAATTTGCTAGTTCTTGCTAAGCATAACTAAATAACTCAATCATACTGATTGCACACTGTGTGACAAAAATATGTAAACACGAAAAGCTGGCCGTGGTTAGATTTTTCACCAAGTCCAAAATGTGTTTTCTTGTTTATAAGTTTTCTTTCTAAAGATATGTATTAATAAAGTTATAATTGAATTTTGATTTCCTTTTGTTAAGGCAAATATAAAATTCGCTAAATTACCATTATTTTTGTTGAGTTAAATATTTAACACATAATATAATCGGTATGGTCTGCGTAATTTATTATATATCAAAATATTAATTATTATAACAACTAAGGAATTTGCACAAAAGCAGTAAATTCAAAAAAATTGTGTGTGTTTTTCCAAATATAATAAACTGCTTATGTAATTCTGTTGTTTGTAGGGCTATTAAATTTACGGTCCCTGTTGTGTATACAACGTCCATGACCAGAGCAGCAGCAGCTTCTGTCCAATAAGTACGCCTTATTAATTTATTTGTTATTCTACATTTTGTGTGTATCTTTGAAAATCGTTTGTTTAATAATGATACACCCCCTATTTTTAGCTATGTTCACATTTTTTTTTTGTGTATATATTATTTATGTAAATAAAAGAGAAGAATTACTTACAGTTTGTGATTGTATTTGATAGTTATACACATGCATAATCAATATAAATAATTTAATATAATTACATATATTAAATGTACTATAGAAAATGAGCCAAAAAAGTTAGCTTAATAAAGTAAAAAGTACAATAAAAATGAATCAAAAACCTTTGTTTTTTTTTTGTTGGATTTATTATTCATAAATATTCATTAAACTATTTTTATAATGAAAACATTACACATTTATAATGGATAGTTACATAAGCATTGGTGTAGATATAATCTAATTTGTTGACATAAGTTTGATTAGACATTAGTTAAAATCATGGAATTAAACGGAATTATATTTTAAAGTCGGTTCTGGTAAGTAAAGTGTACAAATTTAATTTGTATACCTTTGCAATGCGTAACTTAATTAGGAAGGTATATTTTGATCAGAGTTGTTAGACGAGTCGATACTGACCACATTGAATCACTATATAAATACTATCGGAAATATCGGACCAGTACAGCTCACTTAGGAACAATCTGTTGTTTTATTTTATTTATTTTTATAGACAATGCGGTTTTATTTAATTTGGATTTTTACTGTATATGTTTATATATTTATAGAAGTCTCCTTGCATTGGAATTAGTAATTGTTTATGTAAATATAAATATCATGTCACTTGTATATCAATATTAAATGCACATAGATATAGACTAAATAATATAATTCGATTCAAAGTTTCAGCAATATGAGTATGAATTATAAGTCCTTGTAAAAACGTTTACCTTTTAAGGAAACGTAATACATACAAAAATATTCGCGTAATATCTACATATAAAGTCAATGCCGCGAATATATAGTCCTCTGGATTAAACTGATACTTATGATTTCCGCCGATAATCGATTGTGTGTCATAGATTAATAGTAAGCTTGCCACTAAGGCGCCAAAGCACGAAATCGCTATATTGCCAAATAATTTGTCTACGAATACAGCCGAAATTGAAAGGAAAAGCAAACATATCACTAACGACAATAAGACACCGCCACAAGCTGTAAAATCATATTTCGTTTGTATGGCATATATGGACAGAGTCACAACCAGCAAAGCAGTTATTCCCACAGCCATTAGCACAATGTCACTGTCAACTGTGCTAGCGATGGCACCGAGAAGTAGCGACATGGTCATTGTATACAGACCCAACAACACAAAGTTAATGGGGTAGGAGCGTCGAGCAGTTTCACAGCAGACCATCGAGAGCATTACGACAATGTTGATGACCAGGGCTACAAACAATACTCCTCCGTTCTCTTTGACGAAGTTCTTCGTTGGTACGTGGTACGTAAAAACGCTTATAACGCCACACGTAATGAGTAACTGGACCTGCAAGTGTGAATTATGATCTAGTTAATAAACACAATTTGTCAAGCGTCAACTCAAGCGACTGCACTTACCAAGAGAATTGAGTATACTTTTCGTATAAAACCTTTGCGTATGGTTTGATCATTAAAAACAATGTTTTTCGCTTCCAGTCCATCGACGTGCATTAAATTGGCGGCAAGTCCCGATTCCAAGAGTACTAAATAATTCATATCATCTCGGCCCGTATCATTGAAATTTTCAATATTGTTCTGAGGCTTTGTTACTGTTTGGGTCGGCGGTGCAGGTAGCGGAATAGGCGGATAACGCTCTCCTTCGTAGACAAGCTCTATAAATTTGTAAACATTTTCATTAGACGATATTTTTTAAAAATTTATAGTATCTTGAAACACAATATTTATGACAAACGCAGCAATCAGCATTCGAAAGCGAAGCAAACAAAGAGCCACAAATGAGACACATACATGATATTTTAATATATGCAAATACGCAAACGTATTTATTTTAGTCTTTCGGTTAAGAATGCAAAAATGAAAAAAATCATTAGGCCAAGGACCGAACTCGTCTTATGTACACTTTGGGGGAAACTCAATATGTTTAATATGTCTACTTTTTTACTTACTTGCTTCATCCTTAATTTCCTCATAGGATGGCAATGAGTTATGCATTTTGTGTGTGTGGCTAACTATAACATTCCGCTGATGCCGTTGTCAAAATTTCTGTATTACTAACTGATAATCACGTTCTTATCTTGCCGTTTATTATTTTCGTTTAAAATGGACCAATCGCAGCTCCACCCGCGAGAGATGAGCGCTGTCCGTGCAATTATCAACAAACACGAATTAGGGAACTCAAAAGTGTACTATTGTATTACATGAAAACGTAAATACAATTTTCGAAACTCTTTTAGCAAGAATTATTGGTCACAGGTTTTTTTTATTTTATTATCAATTTAAAAAATAAATAGCATAAATTATTTCTTTATTCATTAGAGGGAGACAATAAATTTGATTATGCGTGCTTAGAATACATTAATTCGTGTTTGTGGAATTTCCGTGCAATAAATACTTGAAGATATTCTGGGGTTGCCACCTATGAAAGTTTGCAAGGGCGTTACCACTCGTTTACCAAAAAAGAGCGCGAGAAATTGATTTTGAAAAGCTTTATTTTACTCACTGCAAAAATAACAAAACTTAAATTTTGTGCAAGAGTCAGTATAATCTCGGCACTAGCAACTGAAGCAAGTTCAAATTCGCCGAAGTACAGAAAACGAGTTTGGCGCTCCCAAGCTGAAAACAAAAAGTAAAAGTAAGGTGCGCGCATGTTAAGCCAACAATGATTGCTGTTACGAAATTTTTCAACATAATTATGATTTTGCTGTGCGCACAACATGCACTGATTATAAAAATCAACGCATATGATCCAAATGATACGAAAATAGTTGAATGTTGCCTTCCACCAGCTGGAATGTTTGAGGCCTTTTATCCCCGTGAAGTGGAGGGAATTCCAAACAGCGCTTCTCGTCCTGCTCACGGTCATGGCAGTTTCTTCAAGCATCGAAATCCTGCTCTGGTGGACACCAAAAATGCAGCTGCATATGGCTATCGCTTCGATGGCAAGCGGCGGTTTAATTTCGATTAGTATGTAAATATTCTTATTCAAATGTAAACCACAATTTTTAGAAAGTTAATAAATAAAACGAAAAATCAGTCAAATGTTTAAATTTTTATGTTGGCAATGTGTTATCGATATACGTAAAAACAGCTGTGATCACGTTGGATTTGAATGACATTTGGCATGTCAGTAGGAATGAAGAAGATAATTTTTTTTTCGACAGAAGTATGTCTTTGAAACAGATTTCTTGAGAGCAACAAAATTCAACATATAAAAATTGTAAATATAGTTGAATACGTTCAAGGCCAGACCCAAATCACCTGCAAATCATGAATGTGAGAAGCTTCAGTATGCTGAAAATGCTAAAGAACTCTTGGCGCACGTAAGAATCATGTGTCAGTGTGTGTGTGTCTTCGTGTGTGTGTGTGTCCATAGACCCGGTATATGAAATAATAATTTCAACATTATTTAACTAGATTTCCACGGCGCTTCGCCACAAAAGTAACAACAGTCGGCGGTGATGAAATTGGCAGCGGTACTGGTATTGGTCAAATCACTGGACGAGTCCGCAGCGATGAGGGTGGACCGCACAAGGTGAACACGCCATCTAAAGAGATTGTTACGCATCTGCCTCCGCTAACCGAACCACTGCCAAACTTGCCAGAGGCCGTATATGCCAAAGCATTGGCGGAGAGTGCGACCACAAAGGTTACCACGCTGGCAAATGGACTTCGCATCGCCTCGGAGCCGCGCTATGGTCAATTCTGCACTGTAGGTCTGGTGCTGGACTCTGGACCTCGTTATGAAGTTGCATATCCCAGTGGCGTATCACATTTCCTTGAGAAGCTTGCTTTTAATGTGAGTTTTCCTATTTAATCTCATAAAATTGTTAGGAATCTTAATTGTTTCTTGCTGAATTGTGATCCCCAGTCCACAGTTAATTTTCCCAACAAGGAGGCTATACTCAAGGAGTTGGAGAAGAGCGGTGGAATCTGTGATTGTCAAAGCTCTCGCGACACGCTTATATATGCGGCCAGCATTGACAGCCGTGCCCTTGAGTCTGTGACTCGTTTGCTTGGCGATGTTACGTTGCGACCCACGCTCAGCGAACAGGAGGTGAATTTGGCGCGTCGTGCTGTCAGCTTCGAGTTGGAAACGCTTGGTATGCGACCCGAACAGGAACCAATACTGATGGACATGATACACGCAGCCGCATACAGAGGCAATACGCTCGGCTTACCAAAACTTTGCCCGCCCGATAATCTAGAGAGCATCGATCGCAATGTGTTGATGAACTATTTAAAGTATCATCACTCACCGAGCCGGATGGTTATCGCTGGCGTGGGCGTAAGATTAACTTAAAACCTTTTGTTATTTGTATTTTATTTAAAATCGATATATCTAGGTGGATCACGATGAGCTGGTTGAGCACGTGGAAAAGTACTTTGTCGAAAATGAGGCAATTTGGATGAAGGAAACGTTACCAAGTGAGGCTCCCAAGAAAGTCGACACTTCGGTCGCACAATACACAGGCGGTTCGGTTAAGGTAAGCGAACACATATTAGGTTGGATCATTCAATTCAGATGGTTTATTTGAATAGGAACATTGCGAAATTCCCATTTATGCGGCCGCAGGGCTGCCCGAGCTGGCGCACGTTGTACTCGGCTTTGAGGGCTGCTCCCATCAGGATACCGACTTTGTGCCATTGTGCGTGCTCAACATTATGATGGGCGGCGGTGGCTCATTCTCTGCCGGTGGTCCCGGCAAGGGCATGTACTCTCGTCTCTATACCAAAGTGTTGAATCGCTACCATTGGATGTACAGTGCCACGGCGTACAATCATGCCTACGTGGACACTGGCCTGTTTTGCATACACGGCAGCGCCCCGCCACAGCATATGCGCGACATGGTCGAGGTGCTGACGCGCGAACTAATGAACATGGCCTCCGAGCCGGGTACTGAAGAGCTAATGCGCTCTAAAATTCAACTGCAATCGATGCTCTTGATGAACCTGGAATCACGACCTGTTGTGTTCGAAGATGTGGGACGTCAGGTGCTGGTTACGGGTAATCGCAAGCGCCCCGAGCATTTCATTAAGGAAATTGGTAAGTAAATATTTTCAAATATATGGTTCACTGATTATAATCGTTATCTTTGCAGAAAAAGTAACAGCCGCTGACATTCAGCGTGTGGCACAAAGGCTGCTCGGCTCAGTGCCGTCGATGGCAGCGAGGGGCGACATTCAAAATCTGCCCGAGATGGCGCACATAACTAGCGCATTAAATGGTAGTGGGCGCTCGCTGGGACGCCGTCTGTCGCTCTTTAAGTGAACATAACCTTTCCAAATTAGTACGTTGTTGAATTCGTATTGCATTTTGTACCACAGCCACTCAAATCGATTTGAGTTTGTTAAAAATTTTAAATTCATTACATAAATCTTGATCTTTTCACTGTTCTGTGCGTGCTCGAACTATTTTGTAGCGATTAAAGGATTGGCCAAATTATGCTTTGGCTAATCATCTGGAATGAATTGGGGTAACAATCAAATAAGCATTTGCTGTTTAGTTGTTTAAGGAAACTTTACTTGCAAATATTCATGTTAAGGCATTAATAAAAACAAACAAAGCTCAAATCAAATCAAAGAGCAAAAGACAAATTTGCATTAATTTCATTTCTATTAATTTAGTAGCAGTTGAGTAAATTAAGCCGATGATGATGAGGATACGGGTGATATTGAGCCGTAAGGCAAACTGGGATGCTGATTGGGCGGTGTGCTGGTTGCATCGTCGCTATCACTACTGCTACTCCTACTGCTGCTACTCCGACTCCGATTCCTTGAGACATGAACTGGCGCTAGAATTGGTCACATTAAAATGTAAACATAGTTATAATATAATGTAAGAATTGATTCACTTACATTTGAGTCTTGTGCTGGTATTGTCATTGTCATCTTCATCGTCCTCGGGCAGCTCATCACTGGATATATTCTCGTGCATGCGATATTGTTTGGGCAGATGCGATTCATCTTTCAGAGCCTGTGCGTATCGGGGCTTCTTGGCTTTCTCATCATGCGGCCTATCCGCTTCGGTGTCCATTTCGTTGCCTGTTTGTTTCTTAATGCTCTTGGCAATGACCCGTTTCTGATGATCCAGTTGTGGGAAAAAATCGCGTGAGTTCTCCAACGCCTGCTTGGCTGCATTCATTTCCGCCTGCTGTATGGACGAGCCACTGGCGGTGGCCAAACGCTTGGAGCGAAAATAGACAGCCACTTTGTAGACGCGCGTATTTGTGGGCCCAGTGGCTTCCACCACCTTATAGTAGGGTATGTCTGGCTCGCCGCCATCCATGGTGCGCAATGTGAGACAGCATTGCTGCAGCTTTGACTTTGGATCATTCCAGTCCTGATTCATAATGAACAGCTGTAGACGTGGAAATAGGCAGACATGGCAGAACTGCTCGCAATACAGCAGCCCCTTGTCCACATACAAAGCGCCCAGGAAGGCTTCAAGCAGATCCGCACGATCTTTGGTCTTCAAGTCCGCCTTGGGATTGGCGTAGACAGCGTACTGGGGCATTCCCAAATCATCGCAGACCACAGCCTGTGTCCTATTGTTAACCAGCGAGGAGCGCAGCAGAGACAAGTGACCCTCATGATGTTCGGGAAAGTGACGATACAAATACTCCGAGCAAATCAATTGGAGCACAGTGTCACCCAAAAACTCAAGCCGCTGATTGGAGCCGAGCGTCAAATGGGTGAAGCCAATCGAGCGATCTGTGAAGGCACGTGCTAGCAAACGTATATGCTTGAACTTGATGCCAACGGAGTCCTCGAATTTGGTCAGATCCTTTAGAACGCGATAAGAGTCAATGCAGCTGCGGTCGCCCAACGGTTCCTGTTCCTGTAACGGATGCTCCGGCAAATTTTTCCAAATCTTCAACAGCTTATCGTCCTGCCGGAACAGTGCATCTGTGAATACTTCGTCGGCCACCTTGATGCCACCATCCAAGAGTAGAGCGCCCATCAGAGCTTCAAAACAATTGGCCATTGCATGACGCAGCTCGAGCTCGTGACACAAATCCGATCCGTGGGCATACAACATGAACTCCTCGAGTTGTAATTTCTTGGCCAGCAGTGCCAAGTGTTGATTCTGCACAATCGCTGCACGATAAGTGGCCAGGCCACCCTCTTCCAGCTCGGGAAACATAAAGAACAAATGGATTGAGCTCAGGAATTCGACAACGGCATCGCCAAGGAACTCCAAACGTTCATTGTGCGTTATATTCGACAAAGTCTCGTATTCCTTGCCGAAACGGGACATAATGCTGACCAGCGTATTTATGCCCCGTTTGCGTGTGTTCATATAATGAATCTTTCGATCCCCATATTCTGGCTGACGAATGCCACAATTTGTAAGCGAATTGCGCGCATGATCCGGATTAGTGCCGTAGTTCTCCTTGTAAGATGGATGGGTCAACGCCAACTGGAGCAAATAACGATTCTTGAACTTGTAGCCAATGCTCTCTTCGAGCAGATCCAGCGACTTGTGGAACCGCAAGTGTCCGGTCAGCACCGGTATGAGCATAGCATGCTGCACAATGTCGCACATGATGCCGGTTCGATAGAAACCCTCTGAACTGATAGCCACTGTAATATTGCGTTTCATGCGTCCCTGGGTGCGCATCTCCTGCAACCGCTCCTCCTTGTCCTCCAGCTTGCGTTTATCCTTAAATGATGGCTTTGACATGTTGGCCATTAGATGCCGGAACTTGACGTAGTCACGCCATGCCTTCTGATACTCGGGATTACCCGCATAGCTCAGCTGTGGCGGACGGATGCCGAAGTGCACAATTGCCGGATGTGAGATGCCCGTAGCCAGATCCAAGCATACCGGCAAATCCGAATTGTTGCGATCCAGCTGATCGACGCGCAGCGAACACGGCTTATGACCCGGCTTTGTCACCAGCATTCCCTTGATAAGGTCCACATATTTTTGCCACTCGTGCGTACTGATCTGATTTAGGTGGATCAGCTCCGGACGCTCCACCAGCTCCGCCGAGTTGTCCAGCAGATACTTGAGGACCTCGCACATGGCCAGCACTTCTTTGCCATTGTCGGGCAGTTCGCGAACGAACCGAGGCAGAAAATGAAAGGCTGGGCAGGAATCGTCAGAGCTTGCCGATCCATTTGGTGTCAGATTAAAGTCGACAAGTTCCAGCAGCTCGTGGAACAGGTATTTAACTAAATGATAGGAAGAAAATTCAGGTAAATTACAGTTATAGTTATAAAATCAATCACTACTCACAGAACAAATCCAGTTCACGTATGGTAAAGTGCTCGGGCATCTTCTCCTCATCGTACTCGATGGTGTACTCAATGTTGAAGCGAATCACCTTGCACACAGGTAGATCGGTGAGGCGAACATGTGACAGCAGCGAGAATCCCTCGAAGAGAAACTCATGTTCGTCGTGCTTAATAATTGTTGGCGTCTTAGTCAAAAAATTTGTGGGCGGTGAAATGGTGATGCGATAGTGATACAAATTAGCTGCATTATTTGTATCCTTATCGCATACCAGATAGCCCGTTTCGCCCGGATAGATGCCGTGCCGTATGCCGATGCGTCGCGACTTGGCCGAGCAGCGGCACAGTGGCCCATCGTTCATCTCACCAGCTTCGTTGTGCCACAGATCGGGATGGACGCGCTGAGGATGCAGCACCTTGCGCGACAACTCCTCCATGCAGCATTCTTGCTCAATCTTGAACGAATCATCATCCGAGTCGGAATCAGAGCTGGAGGAGCATGCCTCCGACTTGTGCTTGTGATTGCAGGCGCGTCGTCGTGATTTGCGAGGCGGCGGCTCATAAGCGGGTAAATTCTGACGCACTCGTACGGCACGCTGGACGAGCTCATCATCGAAGAGGGCGCACAGTTTGTGGAGGCGTGTCTTGGCCTTAACCTCGTGCTCCTTGTTGGTGCGCTCGTAGTAGAGCTCAGCGGGCGAGGAACGTACCCAGGTTTCAGCTGGCGCCTCAGCCTCGTTAAGTGCTTTGATTTTCTTAACGTAATCCTCGGACTTTTCACAATAATTGGCACAATACTGACGCAGCACGCGATCGCGCTCTGTTTCTATCTTTGCAGCATATGCATCGGTTTCACTGCGCTTGTTATAGCTCCGTGTATCCTCATTGCCCGATGTTGCCTTGCGCGCATATGGATAGGAGCCGGTGCGTGCCTGTCGTGAATTCTGATAGTGGTGCTCGTAACTACTATTTTTATTGTAATTATAGCCACCACCATAGTTGTTCGGGTAGTTGTGGTTATAGCCCGCATACATTGGTTCAACCAATCGGTAATTGGAATTGTGTTCATAGCGGTTGCGTTCCTGATAATTAAACGAGTGCGTGTTTTGTCCATACTGGTCATAGCCATATGTGCCAGCCGATGGATGCCCGTAGTTTGTGTGTCCAGCATAGCCTTCGTAGTAGTAGTATGGATTATATGACTGTGGGACTGAATTTGCTGCGTATGATTGTGGCTGTTGTGGACATGCGGAGTGTGGTGCAGCATATTTCATGTAATAAGCGTAAGAACTGTGATCGTCATTTACATTACTGGAGCTCGACGATGGATGATGTTCGTAATTGAATTGATTCGTTACTGCAGCTGGTACATCACTTGTGCCTGGTGGAGCGTCATCTTGGACGCCAGGCGGCAATAGGTGCTCCGTTTCCGGTGGTGGAGGCGGCGGAGGTAGAGTACAAAAATTCTGTGGCGGCGGCAAAGGTGGCTGATCCATTATTGTATTTTCAATCAATTATTGCTTGAACTCGACTTCCGAGAT
Organism: Drosophila fungiperda; assembly: GCA_035042345.1. Classification (NCBI taxonomy): domain Eukaryota; kingdom Metazoa; phylum Arthropoda; class Insecta; order Diptera; family Drosophilidae; genus Drosophila; species Drosophila fungiperda. The sequence continues at coordinate 342,159 of JAWNLM010000159.1, read as the reverse complement.
GTAATGTTACCATAGTAGCATTAATATTTGGTAGCCCTTAACAACAGGCTCCGTAGCTAAAATGAATCAATGAACAAGTTCAAATGAACCACCGAATAAAAACACATTGAAACACAGCTGATCATCACATTAAGCACTCATATATTTAAATACATATGTCCAAAGCATGGACACAGAAGCACCACCGGCTCAGCCTGCAGAAAATACCCTTATCAGCTGCCCAGGCACCACGCCCGGCACACCGTTGAGCAAAAACCAGTTAAAGAAGCAACGAAAACTCGCCGAACAAGTCGAATTTCGCAAATTGCGTCGACTCAAGGAACGCGAGCGCCGCAAAGAGAAGAGAGCCGATGCCAAGAGTAAGGGATTACCATTGAGTGTGGGCCCATCTCGCAAGGAGCTAAAGCGTCGTCAGGTATCCGCAGTTGGTCAACAGAATGGTGCAGATGCGATCAGCGTTGCTATTGATTTGAACTACGATGATCTGATGCAGGAGCGAGATATTGCAAAGTGTGTGAAACAATGTCTTCGCATCTACACTATCAATCGACGTGCCGCACTCCCGCTGCGTCTGCACTTCACGGGCATCAAGCGGGATGGACACATACACGAGTGCTTTAAGAAGAACGATGGCTGGGAGAATTGGCATGTGGATTATCACTTTGATTCCACCCACAGTGAGGTTTTTGAAAAGCAGCAGTTGGTCTATTTAACCTGCGAATCGGATACGGTGATGGAGAAGCCACTGCCTGGGCATACGTACGTAATTGGCGGCCTTGTCGATCACAATCATTTCAAGGGACTGTGCCATCAGCGTGCCACAAACGCTGGTCTGGCGACAGCTCGACTGCCGCTCAGCGAGCACGTCGATATGAAGACACGTTCCGTTCTCAGCACCTTTCATGTATTTGAGTTGTTGACTCGTGTAGCCGCTGGACAGGATTGGACACAGGCCATTCTTGAAACCATTCCTCAGCGCAAGGGAGCCAAGGCCAAGGAATGCAATACAGCAATAGCAGAAGAAGAACAATTTGAGCCATGTGAAAAGCAGGTCGAACTGGTGGAAGAAAAGCCACCATCGATAGAAAGCTGACCCTTTTGTATTGTTATATTTAATAAAGTATAAATACAACTTTTTCTATTCTATTCTATTCAAAATTGTTGAACCAAAAACCAATCGAAATCTTATTTAACAATACACTTTTTAAATTGTTGAACAGATCTGGCAAGGCTTTTTCGTCGTTTTGCAACACACAACGCTCATAATGTTTGGGCTGCTGCGTTTTCAACTAGTACAAAATGTGAGAAAATTTGAACGCAACATGGCTTTCTATGCAGTTTCCAAAGGTCGAAATGTTGGCATTTATAAAAACTGGGCGCAATGTGAGGAACAGGTGAAAGGTTTCAAGGGAGCTGTTTATAAGAAATTCGAAACACGCCAAGAGGCCCAGCAATTTATAAGTCCAGCTGGAGCTGGTGTAAGTTATTCGCCAGATGAAATAGCTGTGCCACTGGGTCAAAAACAGACACAGCCAATCAATTGGGATGCAAACCAACATCGGATAAAGCAGGAGCCAAAAGAAAACACAGACTTTTGGCCAGAGGATGTAGCTGAAGAATACGCTGTCGCCGAAGATGACTTGGTGAGTCGAAAATACACAGCATTTAGTTTGTTCAAATCCGAAACTTTGTGCATTTGAAGATAGCAGCAATGAATGAAGTGGAAGGGTTTCCGGAGCCTTCCTCAAACAGTCGCAAGCGTAAGGCAAACGGCTTTAATACAAACCCGCAATTAAAGCGGCACGCATCAAATGTGGAGGAAGCCGTTGCATTAAAACAGTTTGGAGCATTTGAGTTTACATTGGATGGCGAAGGCTATGTGATTGCTTATACAGATGGCTCATGTCTGGGCAACGGGCGGTCAGATGCCTGTGCTGGCTTTGGCGTTTACTTCGGTGACAATCATCAACTGTAAGTGTTGCCTGCAACCTATTGCACTTTTTTCTAACGATTTTTTTTTCTTAGAAATGCTGCAAAACCAGTGCTGGGTCGTGTAACGAACAATGTGGGCGAAATACAAGCTGCCATTTATGCGATTAAAACAGCATTGCATTTGGGCATTCTAAAACTCTGCATTAGCACTGATTCTAAGTTTTTAATTAATTCTATAACGCAATGGGTTCAAGGCTGGAAGCGTCGAGGTTGGCGCTTAAAAAACGGAGAGCCTGTTAAAAATGTGGCCGACTTCAAGGAATTGGACGAGCTGCTGCAAAGTAATAATATAAAAGTTAAATGGGTGCGTTTTTTTCTACTTAATATTTGGTTAAACCCAACTTAATAATTGTTTCTTTTGTACAGAACTATGTGGAAGCACACAAAGGCATTAAAGGCAACGAAATGGCTGATAAGTTGGCAAAGCAAGGCTCCCAATTATACAGGGAATTAAATATTAAAAACAAATAACGAATTTGATAATAATGACACTCCATGCATTATCAAGGAATTGATATAAAGATTTTCAGTTCAGTAATTATTTTTTTTTAAATATTAATCTGCTAGCAAATATCAAATTGATTTGGTTTGGCAATTTTTAATACTTAACAGCTGGTGTATATCTGTATGTGTTGTACATCACTGGCATACCAGCTGACTGTGTTTCCATTAAAACTATTTTGCACTTGTTTACAACAAAAATAAAGAACATATAATTTGGGAATTAATTAGAGATACCACCACAATGAAATGTTCATCAAATCTTGCGATTGTAGCTGCATTCCTGTTAAACGGAATGTGTTGTCATTCCACACAGCTGCCTACTGTGCGTATTGAAATGGACGAAGCCGGCATGCATAGGTTTGTAATTACTTCAAATGTAACTTTGAATTGTAACCAAATGTATTGTTAAGTAGAAAACTTAAGTATTCCGTTCAGTTTGATAACCAACTATTGGGAATGAATTGTGAGTATATGCTTGCTCAACCACTGCCAGCGGCAGTCTACATTAGCACCGATGAGTTGGACGACCTGCAACGCATGAAAATGGTAATCGAACAAATATATATAGTTATTTAAACAATAATACTCATACGTCTAGTTACTTTGCAGCTGAGTGCAGTCTACCCGAAATTCGTAGACATTGAAATTATTACCGAAAAGGCTAAACCATTCTCAGTTCTATTACGTGGAACCCCAAAGATTACGGATGCAATTACACTGCCCATTCATTTCCGCTATCACGCAGCGAGCAAAAAACAGTAGGTACTGCAAATTTGAGATATCTTTACATATAAACTTTTACAAACGTTTTTGCAGCACCAAAGCCACGGTGGAAATAAGCACGCCAAAATTATATATAAGTTGTCCGATTGGAGATAATGAACTGGTTGACTCTGAGCTGCTTGTCACAGAAAAGCATTTCTGTTTTGACAAGCAAAAAAACGATTTTGTAGAGCATATAAGCACGACAAAATCAGCAGACTGCTTGTGGCAGCAAGCACTAGTGGACTACCAGGCACAGTTGCCGCTTCGTGCTGAGATTCCTGTTGGTGATGCCAATGGTTATACGCTTGTTTTGTATACAACGATTGCTCTGAGTTGGGCAGCGTCTATTTGGACTCTGCGGCGCATTCACTCAGCGTCACGTCGAATCAACAAAGAACTAAGGGAAAAGGATTTATAACACTAGACATTCTCAAATCAGAGTACAAAATAAATTAATTAATCTACATCTAATACAATTTTGCCTAAATAAAATTATAAAATTAAAGGAATTTAGATTATAATGGTTAAAACTATTGCCACGCTTTACAGTTTCAATACAGCAATTGATCTGCAACAAATCATCTGCCGCTTTTCTAAAATCTGACAGAATTATAAAACGTAATGGAATGTTTTCGAGGTCATTTAATGGTTATACGCTCATTCCTTATATAACGATTACTCTAATTCTGTAGGAACTGTCGGCACTCAGGGTCAAGTCAATTCAATGAGGAAGTAAGCATCGTTTGCTGCAAACTTTAAACATCAATTCCATACAAATTAATATATATGTAGACCAAATAAGATTTAATTATATGTATATTTGTAAATAATAAATGTTTGCACTTGTGGCTCCATAGATAGGAACGACAGGTGTTGACGAGATGGCGGGACCAGTAAATACTAAAAATTTGTGATTACAGATAATACTTTTAGATATGCAGGTTGCTTAATGAGCACACTTTATTTATTTTTTTTTGCTTAATAACAAGCGTGAAATACGAATAAAGATGTATGTTATAATTTAATTTTTATCTATGTGTTTTAAACGACTTCAATCAAATCCCCATGTTTAAAGTAACATTAAAATCCGTCCTTCAAAAGTACATTTTACCCTATTTATAAAAATTATTATTAGTTTAAACTTATGAAAATACAATAATCTTGATTACTATGTTTTATAATAAATCCACAAAGTTTAATTCTCTACTGCTTCAATGAGATCTGTATTCTCATAATGGATATACTTTGCTATCTGTTGGAGCTGTAGTTGTGGAATCAGTCTGAAAATTGGCACGTAATGTCATGGTGCTAGACATGCTGGGCAGATCATTCCAAGGCTGCACTGTAGCCTTGCCCATGACCACAAAGAGCGTGTTGCACACCAAATAGATGCCACCGGTGATGAAGAAAACCACTCGCCATTGAGCTGGATCCTCTTCGTCCGAAATAACCGCGCCCACAATTAATGGCGCTATAATTGATGTCACTCCTGCCAGACCATTTGTAATTCCCATCATAGGACCAGCAAAATTTGGTGATAAGTCCATGTGATTGACCAGATAGCCACAGAAGCAAGCGGCGTTGATGCCAACAGCCAGAGTCAGCAATACGATGGCCCCTGTCTTTTGATCAGCCGTCATATAGCCCAGTCCAATTAGACAAGCCATGGGCACCCACAGACCAATGGAGTTAAATAGCTTGCGTGCCGTTGTTACCGTTAAGGTGCCACGATTGATGAGCATATCAGATATTGGACTGACCACAAAGCAGAGCAGGCCCATGGCAAAGTAGGGTAGCGATGAGAGAAGCGCATTCGATTTAACATTAAGTTTCAGTACGCTGCTCATATAAGTCGGCATCTCAGAGAGCATCGTATAGAATCCAAATGTGAAGCCACAATGAGCAGCCAGTAATCCATAGAAGGCGGGCGATGTAAAGATAGACTTCCAAGGCACTGCCAAATTCTGAAAAATGTGTCAAAATATTAATATCAAGCTTAAAGGAAATCGAGGTGTGGCTCACCTGACTATTCTTGTTGCTGCCCGTTAGTCCTTCAATGTATTCCCGTTCAATTTTGCTGATGTTGCGTGATTTGGCTGGTTCATCGGCGCCTTGCCAGTAGAATAATGTAGCCCAAGCGAGGCCAAGTCCACCAGATATGTAAAAGAGTCCCGGCCAGCCCATGCTCGACTCGAAAATTTCACCACTAATGATCAAGATGATAGCCGTTCCGAACTGAGCGCCCGAATAAATGCCAGTGGAGAGAAAGCCCCGCTCCGTGTGTGGCACCCACTTGGCCAACAAGGTATGCACACATGGATAGACACTGCCCTGAACCAATCCTGTCAGTACACGTAACACACATATGTTGATCCAACCACCCTTAGCCGCAAGAGGATGAAAGAAACACAAGATTCCACCGATGGCTGTGGCCAGAGTAAGCACATTTTTGGCTCCAAAACGTTTGGCCAACAAACCTTTCAAATAGAGATCAAGTTGAGCTTATGCATCTTTGAGCATTCCAGTAAGTCTCACCTGCAGGCACTTGCGTTAAAACATATCCCCAGAAAAAGCTGCTCAGAATCAATGACTTATCCGACGTGTCCCATTGGTAGTATGGGGCTCCGGCCGTTGGCTGAGTCATTGGCACAATTGCAGCGGATATGTTAACCCGCTGAAAGTAGTTGATCATCATGCCAATAAACAACAGGATCGCTTGCCAGTGGCGTGCTCCAAATCTGCTTGCTGTCGAGTATACGAAACAATCTATTAAGTAATTCACATTCATCCATTTAATAAAATGGGTTTACTAGCTAAAATCCTTAAGTGAACGCTCATCAAGAGCGGAGTCCTTTCGCTTTGTGTGAAGTAAACCATATTGAAGTGCTTTGCGATCTGGTTGTCTGATTGCAGTCGACGTATTTTTCAGAATGTTTGATGATGCAAGCTGTTTGCATCTGTTATTCTCTAGGATGACTTTTAAATCTGTTTCAAGAGTGCTCTGATAGTGAACGGTATACTTAATTGCCTTTAGTTAATGAGTATTGAGTCATTATCATTAACAATTCCCAATGCAACAAAATAAAAAGCAAAGTCGCCTCAATGGAAAAGTGTAGCGTCAGCAGTGGAGTACGCAAAGAGGAGCAATTGAGGAAGAGATACTTTGAAAATTCCTCGGCATCACTAAAACAAATTATTATATACTTAAATGATTTGTTACTAAGGCAAGACAATCACAAAGTAAATATTTGGCTATCTAAACACTTGTGCATATTTTACAAACAAAGTAATTGTCACTCAAAACTAAGTTACTTATCTTCACCTGGTGTGTCATTATACGATTCTTACACATTATCAAGCATTAAGAAAACTTGATTATACGTATATATATTTATATATATATATATATGTAAATACAAGCTTTATAGACTAGACAATTTGGCTTGTTGAGAAGGTCTGGCTTTCTGTAAGTCTTATAATCCTTGATTGTAACGCACTTATCACGTATAAGTGAACAGCACATCGAGTATTGTTGTTTATTATACAAACTGATAATTAATTGATTATTCAAGTGTCGGAGTATTTTACTTATAGAGCGTAACGTGTATCAAGAACTGCATTGAGCTGATTACAAAAGCATTTTTGAGAAATCACTGAATTAATAAATTTTAAAAATAATTAATAATGGCGGTAAACTAAAATTACGGCACTCATAATATATATATATTTTCTAAAGAATTGCTAACAGAATACGATTATGAGATATAGCCATTATAATTGAGAGAAAGCGACTTAAGAAACACATTTAAAATCACAATAGCCATAGATTACTTACGATTTGTTTGACTAGCCACAGTATTATCGGACCCCATTGATAAAGATTATCTTTTCAATTGTTTACTGGGCTGCAATTGTATTTTAATGATTTTATTTATATTGTGTGGTCACGGAATCACTTCTTTCGTTTTAAGAATCTGTTTTACGCGGCGTTCTTCAGCGACTGGGACATGAATTGCCTTCACCTGAGGCTTTTATACTGCCTACAAGAATTCATTTATTATCTGATTATCAGTGTCTGCTCGACTGCGACTAATCATTATCGTTGTAAGCCATAATTGTAAAATAATAAACAACTAATTGACATTTATCTTCTGCAAAATAAGATTTAAGTTTTGTTTTGTAGTAGTTTTGTGTGGAATATATAAATACAAAATTATAAAATGCAAACAATAGCTTAATTTATATATTGTCACTTACTTATTAATTTTAAGTAAACACAGTATGTATTTAATAGTGTCTAGACAAATCTGAATATAAATAATCTAAGGTTCCTATTCACATTTCTCAAGAAATTCAAATAAATGCAGACTACATGCATTCATTGGAATTTCTAGAGAAATGTGCAATAAAGCACAGCAGATTTTTATCACATCTGTCGTAAATTCGGTAATCTGCCAAAGATGCATGCAGCGTTTGCTTAATACGGATAAGTACCCGAGTACTTAAGAATTTGCAAAACAATAATATTTATCAAAGATAACCCATATCATTAGGCATACTCACCATTCTAAAGCTTCATTCTTATATGCATAAATATTAATTAGGTGACGACCGTTAACGGCCCATATCAAATAAATTAATATATAATTAATTTTCAAATTATACCGTATTTAGTATTTTCTTGTGTGTCACTTAACAACACTGAAAACGTGCTCTACAGCACTAGCAGTTAATAAAAGAGACAAAATTCTTATTCAACACTTGTCAATTTGTTTTGTGTGATAAATTTTGTTTCAAAAATGTCTAAGCGTTTTACATTTAGCGGTGACGATGCAAATAATATGCCCAGAATCATGACCTTTCGGCCAAAATATGAAGAATTCATAAACTTTGCCGCCTATATCAAGTACATGGAATCACGGGGTGCGCACAAGGCAGGTCTGGTTAAAATTATTCCACCCGTCGAATGGATACCACGCAAATCGGGCTATGATATTGAAAATATAAATAGGACAATACCGCCACCGATTTGTCAGGTTGTTGAGGGGTAAGTGAATGCACCAATAAAGATAAAGACTCTGTTTGTCTGATGTTTTTTTGTGGTTGACAGGGCCCATGGGATATATCAGCAGTTCAATATGCAACAGCGTCGCCAAATGACGCTACGCCAGTTTATGGAGAAGGCGAACTCGGAGCTGCATCAGACGCCCCGACACATTGACTATGACGATCTGGAACGCAAATACTGGAAGAACATAACATATATATCACCGCTATATGCGGCCGATATAAAGGGCACACTGAGTGACGACGATTTAGATGTGTGGAATATTGGACGACTGGATACCATACTGAATTTGGTTAACACCGATTATGGTATTGAAATCGATGGTGTGAACACGGCTTATTTGTACTTCGGCATGTGGAAGAGCTCGTTTGCCTGGCACACCGAGGACATGGATTTGTATTCCATTAACTACTTGCACTTTGGTGCACCAAAGACCTGGTATGCAATACCACCCAAATACGGAAGACGTCTGGAGAAGTTGGCCAATGAAACGTTTGTGGCAAACTATCAGGATTGTAATGCTTATCTGCGTCACAAAATGACCATGATTAGTCCAAAAGTGTTGCAGCAACATAACATACCATTTAATAAGATCACGCAGGAGGCTGGCGAAATTATGATCACCTTTCCATTTGGTTATCATGCCGGTTTCAATCATGGCTTCAACGGTGCCGAGTCCACAAATTTTGCTTCTAAGCGCTGGATTGAGTACGGCAAGCGAGCCAGCATTTGCAAATGTCGAAGTGATATGGTTAAAATATCAATGGAGACATTTGTACGCCGCTTTCAGCCTGAACTCTATGATAACTGGCTTAAGGGTGAGGATTATGGTTGCCATCCTGAGGAACCGGGTAAAATACGTGCAGCTGCTCCGCCAACACTCAATCAATATCAGGTCATACAAGAAAGGTAAGAAAAAAAAATTCGAATACCTTTTTTTTTAGCTAATCTTTTATACTTGCATTTAAGTTCGCAATCATCAAAATCAAAAGCTGGAACACCACAGAAGCGAGGCTGCTCGCTGCCCGTCGATGCTGATACACAATCGGATGATGACAAGGAGGCAGGAAGCGTGAATTGTAAGCAACCCGTGGTCAAGTTACGTAAACTCCCAGATGCAACGCCACTCGCGGCACAAACTGCTAACCCACAAATCGAAGCAACCGCTTCCACATCGACGAAAAAATACGATTTCAACTCGATTGCAGTTGTGCGTGTTAAGCGGCTGTGGAATGAGCTGCCCAATGCAAACACTGGCACCAATTTACTCACCAATGGCATTGTCAAAAACACAAAACGGATGCGCTTTCACACCAAGATTTTAACACTTGACGATGAGGATTAGACGATGACGAAGACCCTCCGATAGTAGTACTGTTTAGTCAATTGACGATCTCCATTGTTGGTAGTTTTATAAGCGAACACAATCAAAGATACATATATATATATTCATCATAAATAACTTGATATTTTTGTATAACGAAAATCTGACCAAAACTGGTTAAAAAATATGAAATGATTAATTTTTGGTGGGCTTTTTCGATGTAATGTGAATGCTCTCGTCCCATTTCCAAGAGTAACTATGAATAAATATTTTTTTTTGCATTCCACTCTGCCCCCAATCAAATCATGAACTATTTGAATGTTTTTCGAGTATTTAATATGTGTACACGTTTAAGTACGTTGTTTATTTAACTTGAATCGCAGGTCGTCAAGTTGGTATAAGCCTATTTACATAATCAGTAGGTATCCCAACGTTTTCGATATCACTGTGAAATGGTTGAATACAAAGGCAAAGAGAGGAAAGCCAACTTAAACATATCATATAATAGCTGCTTCAAACTTATATATTTGCTTCGTTTCTTGAACTTCACATTTGTCTTTTTCGTACGGGTGTGGTCTTACAATATGAATAAAATAATGAACAGAAATAAACTAGGTAGTAAAACTCATCGTATTCGAAAAAAAATAAAGAAGAATGGAAGAAAGAAGCTACACGATTCTTGTTTTTATCTGTGCTTGCACATAATTAAATTGCAAATCGTTTCGTTTGATGAAAACGGGCGAGCAGGATATTATGTCCTGTTTCATTTTTAATTAGACAGTGGGGAGGAGGAAAGAGCCTGGCAGGCTGTAATTGATATCTGACATTGATACCGCCTAGTGGTTGGGGGCTGGCAAAAAAAATGATTTTGGAACGATATTATATTTAACATGAACTTAGGCTAGATAGCTATAGGTGTCTTTGTGCCCCTCCATACGCTCCAGATACTCCTTCTCGATCAAGATATCAATGCATTTCTTAATGACGGGCACATTGGGCTTAAACCGAGTCGACAACTGATTGAGCACCTCAGAGATGAGATTCGTATGATTGAGACGCTTCCGCATCTTCATAATGCGAACAATCGCTGCCTGTATCAAAAGTTTTCGATCCTCCTCAATGTGTTTGGTGACAGTCTCCTGTTCCACTTTCAGCTCAGTCTTCAACGGGTGATTGATATTAATGCGACGCTTCTTGCTCTTGTAGTCGAGGAACAGTTCCACAGTTGAGTCCGGTGTCAGGGCATTCTCGCTGTCGCTCGACGTCAGCACTTTAGCCTTGAGCAGTATTTGCAATACCTGAAGAATAAAGTTTTTATTATTAAATTATGCCATGTTCATATTAATACCTCCTGCTCACCTGTATCAAGTTCTCAAGCTGGGACTGTGTGTTGTCGCGTAGCTGCTGTATTGTGAAGCTGAGCTGATCGTTGAACTGCAACAGCACTGACATTTGGAACGTGCTCACTTGCAGTGTGTAAACGGCATTGCTGCGATTTACGTTCATGATTAGCTCGCCTTTGCACTTGTGATATAGCCAGTTCAGTTTGCGGCCGGAATGACGGGCCGAATAGAAAATTGTAAACTGTTGAACGGAACGTTCCAATTCCGAGGGCAGCAGAAAATTGTTGTTTTGCGTGAAGGGCCAGGCATTTGTGGATAGCACCTCGATGCCAAAATCAATTTCGGATGAAATATTTTGGGTCTTCAGGTACTCCTTGAAGTATGAGTTCAAGTCCTTGGACACACCAATGTCCTGGAACATGCGCTGCAGCTTTACAGTGTATTCATAGCCGCACGTCTGTTTCAATTTCGAGATCATCATTGCCTCGGCATCATCGGATGCCGATGTATGACTGACTAAACGCTTAGCGAGCATATTTGAGTAGTACTTCTGGAAGACATCCTTATCCTCAATATATTTGAAGACGACCATCACCTGATTCAGATTATCCTCCAGCTCCTTATCCTCCGGATTTTTCGAAGATTTTTTGAGCAATAAATCGCAGTATTTGGCCAACAATTCCGGTGATTTTCCGGCATTATTTGGTCGCGTGACCACATTTGAGTTTATAAATTTACCGCACGCCTTGTCCAATGCAGCCACAAATCCATTGTCGTTATCGAATGCAGTCAGAACGAGTGCATTATACTTTTTGTGTGTATCGAGTATGGTTTGTACATAGGTTTTTGGATCATTGGCCGCATCGCTGGTGCAGCACTTTTCGATGGCCTCCGTGCCCTGCTGCAGAATGTGATCCTCGAGTATTTTCTTCAATTGATCAAGGTTCTTCGGCGAGAGAGCGACCAGTGAGTACATGCGCTTCAAATCATCATTTCTGTCAGCGTTTAACAGATTCTGGAACTCATTGTGGAATAGTCGCAAGTGCTTCTCAATCAGTACCTAAATATGAATTAAAATTTAAATAAATAATAATAATAATAGCTTAACAAACCATACTGATTACCGACCTGTTCGCAAGTTGATTTTAAAACATCTGCGGTTGTCTCATGCAGATAGGAGAGAGCATTCTTTGAATTGCGTCCGCGGACACGTTGCTTCTCCTCCTCGAGGCGGGTCTCGACGTGCTTCAAGTACTCTGTCACCGTGTTGGTCGATAGGAACGCATCCGATTCTTTCTCGTAGAAAGCGTAAGTGTCTGCAATGAATTTCATTTCGAAATTGTCCTTGTAAACTGACAATTTTTGTTCGGTGGCATCGGCGTCGTCCTCGTTGAAACTCAACTCCACGTAACATTCAATGACATCGCGAACCAGGGCACGGTTGATAAGCTTGCCATGACGCTCCTCCTCGATGGACTTAAGAATTGCTTTGGTCACCGGCTCGTTGAGCACCTGGAACAGATGACCCTTCCAGGCAACCAGAGCGAGCCGATAGATCTTATAGATGCCCTTTTGGCCCTCCTCGCATTCGCGCTTCACCCAATTGCGATTAAGGTAATTGCAAATGCCATCGAGTACAGTGCTGGAGAACTGATACGATTTCCATTGTTTGGTGTAGCGCGAAAGTAGAACCTCCTCGCCACTAATTGACTGAAACGTGATCAGCAAGTCCTTCAAATAGTCCTTCAGAAACACCTCCAAACGATCGTAAAGTTTCTTGCCCACCAACTGAGCACCGCCCGTTTTGCCGCTGCTCCTTCCACTCGGTGCTGCACTGACACTGGTGCAATAGTCATAGACATGGGTATAATAACGCATATACTGTTTACGGGTTAACGATTTCTCATGTTCGAATATCTGCAATATGCCCTCAACCAGCTCCTTCCAGATGTCATCCAAATTCACGGGTCTCTGTGTCGTCTGCGAATTGCTTGAGCGATTCATTTTGGCAGCCGTTGGCAAATCTCCTCTGCCCTCAACCCAATTCTGTGGCACTTCTTCTAACTCTTTTACTTGTTGCTGTTGTGGTTCCTTTTGCTGCTGCTGCTGAGACTGCGACGTGGTTTGATGATTGTCCTGATTTCGTCGTCGTTTAGCTGCTAATCTTGTTTTACGAATTTCGTTCGGAATTTTGACAATCGGATATAACAAATTTTATGGGATGAAGATGCTTAACATATATTTTACAATCTGAAAATATGCACAATAAAAAAATAGGTAGTACATCGCACATTTCCTATTGAATTCAAAATGGAGTGTAGAAATTTTGTATATTTAAATATATAGAAGTGTGTTTCTGTCTGTCAAAAGAGACATACATTGTCCGACAAACGAGTAGCTTTTATTAATACTGATAATTTCATATGTCATTGATATTGTTGTTATAGTGTTTGTAATAGTTAACACAATACAGTTATGTGCAGAAAGAGAAAAAAAAAACTAGTACTTCAATACCCTTGCAACACTTACACATCTACACTCCCACACACAAATCATATGTATATGTACACTCATACAACTTTAGTGCATGCGTGCATGAGCATAAAATAACTTCCGGATTAAATAAACACACACGCACGCACACCCACACATACACAACATACACACAAACATGCAAGTGATAAAATGAACATAATTCCCTGCACAAACTTAAACAACAATTTGTATGTTTAAACATTTAAAATATTTGTTATAGGAAAAAGTTTCGTCTCGCATTTTCACTGGAATTTAATCTCTCTGACGTCGTGATTTCCCTTTTGGGGCACACGTATTTTTTTTTCTTCATTGTTCGCCATTTTCACAGCACTGATACTGAGACGGACAGTTTACAAATATTATTGCACAGACCTGACGAGTTGGAAAACCAATTTACCTGTTGTTAGATGGTGTTTAATGCTACGCGTGTGTTTTTTTCACTTTGCAGTACTTTTTAACTGTAAATAAACTATATATTAACGATTTTTTACCGTTTGTACAAGACACTATATCCAACTAAAAAGTAGGGATGGTGTTTTAATAAAAAATATATCGATAATTATTGTTAAATACTCTATTTGCAAACAGTATTTTTGCATGTCGATAATACCAACGATGTCAAAATTACGGTGCGATATTTAGCCGTTCTCGTTTTCATCGAAAAGCGTTACGGAAAATTGTGCATTTTCATTGAAGTGGTAGCATCATTGGAAGTAATTGGCAAAATTGTATAATAACATCGATAACATTTCAAGTATGCATCCCTGGTCAAACGATATTCTTAGTATATATATTTTGCAGCCCTAGTCTTTGTAAATAAATAAAGAAAATACTTAACCCGAGCATCAGAATTTGAAAACGTCAGAAGGACGTGTTCACTCTTTGGCCTCAAAAAGAATTGAAAAATTGAGGATAGTTATAGATGGAGCATTTCTCTCGGAGTTTGGCTCTATTGGCAGCAACAATGCTGCTGACGTCGCTATTGTTCCACATCCAAATCGAAGCAGCGGCTCCAAATGCTGAAAATATCGCAGATGCCAACACAGATGCAAGTCGAACCGTAAAGAAGGCACTGCCACCGGCTCCCCCGACTTCGGCACCAGATTCCGTAGTACCACAGTCGCCAGATGAGGTTGTGATAATCAGTGAGAAGCCGCAGCATCCGGCAAAAGCAAAAGCTGCCGAGCCAAATGATAACCAGCCTGCTGTTGGTGCAGAGGATGTGCAAATTAAACGTTCCAAAATAGGCAAGGACGACGAATTTCCGGATTCATTTGCCGCCGTGTTTTACGTAATGGTGGGCCTGACAAGTTCAGCCATTCTGTTGCTGGTTGTACGCATATATCGGTAAGTTTTATGCCTGATAACAAAGCATCGAATCAATAACTATTTAAATAATATAAAAATATATATATATATATGTGCCTTTGCTGATAATGTTCGTATTTTTTTTTTAAGTTTGCGCTTATCACGCGCTGAGCGAAAATACGGCGTGCAAGGGGATCGTGCCAATCAGGAGTTGACACCGCTGCCGATGGCCATTGAGGATGTGAACAGCGACGAGGATGAGGATCACACACTGTTCGAGGTCAACCGGCAAAGCATACGCATATTATGAAATCCTTAACGGCGTATCGGCAATCTTAGCAGATCACCAAAGAAGGGTCTGTTGCTGCTGCTCCGACACAAACACACCACAATTCTCATTTATGAAACTTGCCTTCTCAGTGTAACAAATTGTAATTTGTAACTGTAATTTTTTCCTAGTTTATCGTAGTTACTAACAAATTGCCTAAAGGTCTCAATTTTGCCTTATGTTGTAACATAAGATTTGAATTTGCATTTCTCTCAAATAACAGTTGAAGTTCAAGTTGTAACGACACAAAATAAAACAAAAAACATTTGTGATACCAAAAAGATATGTATGCAATAATAATGAATGCTATCTTAATAAGCGCTCTCAATTTATTTTCTACACATACCTATAACATACAAAATACGCAAATTTAAATTGCATATAATAAACATACATATATATATGTATAAAACGTGAATAAATGTTAACAGAAAATAATAAAACAAAACAAAAATAGAATCATCGTATTTATATTGCTTTATTCATTATTATCATTAGACTTAGAAGTAATACATTTAGCATTTAGCTTGGACAATTTTAAACATAATTATTTTCGACTTGCACAAAACTTGCACTCACACACTTAACAGCTAAGATCACAAAAATAATTTATTAACAATACTGCGGCTTATCGAAGCACAACAAACATGTTGAACACCCTCCTTCAATTAGTTCGTTTAGAGTAGTGACTAAGTCTAATACTACAAATTAGTTAATCTTAACGATTGTCCGCTTCGATTGTTGTTTGTTTGCTGTGTTACTCTATGAATTACTACGGCACTGTAATTTTGTTTTGTTTACATACATGGATTAGTTATCTCCCTATATATATATATATTTATCGATATGCTATATTGATATGTTATTCAAGTATTATTTTAGATATTGGTTTATTGCCTAAATCATGCTGCCAAACATGCGTTTGCCGCGCGTTAAGACCAAACTGACAACCATAACGGTTAGCAGAAAGAATACCAGACTTAGAAATGTGGTTATGAAGCGACATCTTTGGCGGAACTTCTTCTCCTTTTCCATTTTGAGACGCAACTGCTCGGCGCGCGGCAGATCGAGAGTAAAATCCGATTCGGGTCGAGACGATGGCTGCAATATATACATATAGATTATAGGTTACGTTATTCACAATAGAAAACTATTAAACATAAAATGTTGCTGAAATAATTACAGTTTTGAAATAGTCACAATTCTTTATAAATTATAAAATGTTGCTAATGTAATTAAAATTTTGATATAGTCACAATATTTCAACTTTGAAGTGTTCTTTATGAATTTAAAAATGTGGGTTAAACTTAAAAATTACGGATTTCAAAGAATATCATCAAATAATATAAATAAATAAGGAATCTGCATAAATTATAAAATGTTGCTAAATAATCACTATTTTGAAATAATCACAACTTGAAATTTAAATTCTCTAGCACTTCGTTAACATACTTAAAAATTAACATATTTGCGAAAATACGGCTTTTTAAAAGTTTTGTTATATAAGTTTCTCGCAGTTAAAATTAATTAATATTTGGCGTTGAAAACTTAGCTTAACTTGGCTTGACGTATTTATGTAAATCGATTATGCACATGCTAATAATAATGGGCAAGAAAAGACGCTGAAAAACGAAGATGACGATGAAGATGAACTGCCATCAATTTGGTCAGTGAGTAACTGACTAGCTGACGGACTGACAATTGCTTTGACATTGAGGCCTTTGGTTATTATTATTGTTGTTGTAGATCGATCTGAATTGAATAGATATCGTTGAACTTATTAATATTTGTTAGCATCTATTTTAGGCTAAGGCTCTTTGTGTGTATTACATATTGCACCATTTAACGACGCTTTTGCACACTACTTTTATTTTATGGCTGTTTGCCATATTTTATGGCTTATGTGCTTGCATACACATTATACTGAGAGAGGCGTGGCTCGCGACGCATGTAAAAAAGGGCGCAACGCACAACAACCAATTTGACCCACTAAGCGATTGCAGTTGTTTTTGTTATTGCTTTTTTGTTTTGCTCATCACTTTTTTTGTTGTTTTCTTTTTTTGCTGTTGTCTGTTGCCGGTTTTGAATTTTTAGCGACACAACCTTGAAATCTGGTCATTGTATGCGATAAATATATATATATATAATGTAACAGGTAGGTTGTTGTCTCTTGTGTTGATTCTCACAAAAAAAAAAACAAGTTAAAATAAGTATTAAGCAATTGATGTCAAATTTTGTGCACAATATAAACTTCATATTTATATAAAAATAAAATATTTATCGACAAAAAAGCGCCCACACTCAATTAAACTTCACCCCAATGTTTGATTTATGACAAAATTCTATAATAGCTCCATCAATAGGCAGTATAATAGTCATGGGATTATTTTTGTTTCTCTTGCAATATCCAATTTCAAATCCGCAAGTGAAAGTTACGCATATGAAATATACGCAATTAAAAGGGCATTCAGTTTTAAGTGTTTTCAACATTCACACACACACACACACACATATATATATATTACATGTAATATTTGTAGGTGTGTTTTCGTATGTGTGTGAGTTTGCCTGTAATCGCCCGTCAAACAATTCACATTTTTGCACTTCATTGTGAGCTTGTATTTATTTATGGATATTTCGTTTTTTTTTCCAGTACATTGGCATCGTCTGGTTTTTGGTGATCATTTGTGGGATTTCAGTTTGGGTTTCAGTTTCATACAAACACTCACACTAAATGGATATATACATTCATATATATGCATCGCATTCCATGTGGGATATGAAATGAGAAATTAAAATGGAAACACAAATTTGCGGTACATTTGTGTTTGCCTTCCGGCTTCTTTTCGCTGCTTATTTGCCTCCCATTCCCCATCCTTCTACACTTTGTTTGACGATGATGCTTTTTGTTGTTGTTGTTATTGCTGCTGTTTATCAGTCAAAGTACTTTGCAACGACGACGTAATCGAAGAGTCGACAACGTTGACGGTAAAATTACCGCATTGAGATTGAATGTGAGATTAAGTGTGAGATTGCGTGTATGTGTGTGCTTATAACGGCAATATTGGCCTGGTATGCAAATTAAGTGTATTGCACATGCATTGGAATCGTCATCGAGTTGCATCGTGTTAATCGATAGGCTTCAACATGCCTAACAGACACTGTCATCATTCAAGGAGAATGGCATAATACATAATTAGTTCTCTTGTTTTTGCAACACTCTTTGGTGTTAAATACTGCTGATCAACTAAAAGAATTTACATTTTTATTGAGATGCGAGTGGTAAAAATAAATCTTTTGCATTATTTGAAGCCATTTCAATGAGCCCCACCCAAATGACAAAAATATGCTTTAACTAATTTGCAAATCAAGCTATTCACAGACAGAAGTGACACACACACATACACAAGCGTAAATCGCAGCGCAATAAATTAACAATGTACCACACACATAGGCGACAGACAATAATTTACTTAATATTTGATTCGATTAACAAATGTATGCAAAACAAGCAAGATATGCATGTATGTATCCTTGTATGTATGAATGTACATAAACTATCATTGTACCTATTGTGAAATAAAGTTGATATTCCCACAAATCTCGCCTTGGAATAAATTTAACAGCGTTAAATTATTTGCCAACACTAAGTGTTAGGAATGAAGTTCAAAGGAAAATCCACACATGCCCATACATGCACAAATACATACATACAGTTGTTACCTTTTAATTTGCAACACACGTTTTCCATCACTGACATTGAAACCATTATGTACATATATATATATATTTTTTTTTGGCTTAAAGTTGGCCAAGCTTAATAATGTAGTTGGTTTTTACCATAAAAACTTGGTGCTCAAAGTTTAAACATCGCTTTGAAGTGAAAACAAAATTTTAACACGTACTCAAAGTCAGGAGTTTAATGCATGCATAATATAACATAAAACTATCTACACAAACATACTAAGCACATAATATGTAAGTCGAGTGAGTTTCCATGAAGATGGCTCCGCTCGCTGTGGGAAATCCATTAGGCCAAAGCACGTATCAACATACAACAATACATATAAACAATAACATACGTGCATACATCTATTATATATATTTATATATGCACCTATTTGATTTATGCAGTGCAGCATCTTTTATTTTATTTGAATTCACTTTTAACCCCGTTGCTATTCTGCTAATATTTGCGGATTATTCAAATCTTTGTGGTTCAAGGATCGAAACGGCGATGATTTAAAACCCTTACATAAGTGAAATTTCTCATTTTGAATGTGAAGTTTTAAACAACAATGTGCACAGTCGAAGTGGAAGACTTAAACTGAACTTCAACCATCCGCAGAGGATATATAGACAAGTCAGTTAAAAATAGATAACATTAGCGTTCCAATGCAAATTGAACTGAAGTCTGGCAAACAGGATTTAATTACACTCATTTTAATTATTGGGTTGATTTTCATTAAATCATTAAGAGCAGTCTGGCTAATTACTAATGTTGTTGTCCATTAAACATTTTTTTAAAATAGTTGTATGTATAAATACATAAATAATTTATGTTTTTGAGTATAAACAGATATTCCAAAATTAGAGACGTTTGAAATCATAACTACGATGATGTAGAGTGAACATACTAAAAATATACATATAATATTAAAATAAATGCATAGGCATAATAAATAATTATGTGATTATGCAATCGGCGTTTGGCAAGTAAATTTGTTTTTTATTTTACACCTTTTGGTGGTTTAGGGCATTTTGAGCAATTACTTTTTTTTTTGCAGCATTGAAAATGCATTCAACAGTAACGTCGAACTAAACAAAATGTTGCAGCGCAAAAACAGTTAAGACGAGTGCTCAAAGGAGCGAATAGGCGGAATGGAGAGCAGAGGGTGACTTGGACAGCTTGTCAGCAGCAGGCGGTAGTTGAAACGGTAGCGACAGCCACTCGAATCTAGTCCGAGTGTCGGCTGCGTCGATCAGCCAGAGGAACGCATGAAAGTAGTTTAGATACACTCAAAAAATAAATCGACTTAAGTATAGAAATAATAATAATACTACAAAATAATTTCTGAAATTTAAGAAAAGCAATGGAGAAATTTTATAGTTTTTGGCTATATTTTTGATTATTCAGAACATTTCTAAAAAGTAGACATCTTACTTTTTAGAATGCAGAAAAAGATTAAGATATTTACTGGCTCAGGTTTAGAGTTGTTTTCCAGTTATATTTATAAAAACTATATTAGATAATTGTGTTTAATAATACTTTTGTTAATAATAATATAAGTATGAAATTTAAATAAGAATTCACTTTGAAATTATACATGTTTTACCTGAATTTCATACAAATACAACCTGCAATTTTGCTTACATCTATAAATTGAATTAGATCGATTTTGTTGACGAGTGTATTATATGGAAACATAAATGCATATAAAGGAGTTAAGTCTCCGTGTGGGCGTGATATATTGCCAATGGTCTACTTAACGCCAGTTATTGCCATAATCTGTTTAGCATTTAAATCGCACGCTTCACGTTTGTACACACCTCGCTGTTGCACGTGGCGTATGAGTAACCAGCTGAAATCTAATCCGTTAGCCGGCAAACGCAAAAGCTGGTCACAGCTAACAGCTAACAGGTAACTGGTAAGAGGCACCAGCTTCCGAGGCAGTCAATGCGCTGCTGGCCATGATATGGCACCGTATGCGTTATGTAAGCCAAAAATGTTGCCCGTGGCAAATCTTCAAATTGAAACTTAACGTGGCCGTAAGGCGAGAGCGGCTAATGTTAATTTCAAGTTGTTGGTCTTAGCCCAAATTGCAGCTCTCAGCTATGCTTTGACAAACTGGCGAGCAAACTTTATGAGCAGCGAGGGTTGCTCCTTAACTTCAGCAATTTACGTACTCAGTTAAATAAAAATGACAAACTGACTTGGTTTAATATTATTATGTTAATTATAGTCAAATAAGTATTAACAATTACTAATGATAAAATTGTTAACTTTTTTTATATTTTCTGCATAATTTTATTATTTACTAGTCGAGCTGTCTTGACAAGAGCAGCTTAACTGGATTTTATTTAATTTTTGTTGTTGTAAAAAGAAAATCTTCGTATTTAGAGATAGCTAGACTCATCGATCGACCCTCGTAAAGCCTGACTAACTGAGGAGCTCTACACTGTCACGAAAAGAAAACACAATTTGCTCGAGAGAATTTTGCACAGACATTTGTCGTTTTGTCGTTTTGTCATTTTGGTTTTGCACTTGAGCAAATGGAAATGGCCATAAGAGCCCCGTTTCAATTGCGGTCTTCGATGGCACGCTGCAATGTGGCGATTGCAACACTTTGTGGCAGCCACTTCTAAATAGTAAAAACTGCAGCAACAGCAACTTTGCGACCAGATCGCCTTACATTTTCCGATTCGCATTCGCATTCGATTTCATTTTGATTTTGGCAAACGAGTTATTTGCTGGCCATTTTGCCGTGGGACGAGTTGAAGTTTTTGGCATCTGACCGAGAGAATTGGGAGGCTAGGCGCACAAGAATGCAATGGCTAAGTGCCAGAGCGCACAGGGGAAGAGTGGGGGGGGGGGGGGAATGAGAGAAAAAGTGCAACCAGCGACAGCATCCTTATGGCCGCTAAGTAGTTAATTGAGAAAACGTCCTTAAAGGTCATTTGAGTTGTAGGGCAACAATGCGAATTGTGGCACCGGTTTTGGTTGCGGTTTCGGTTTCAGTTTCAGTTTTGGTGAGTGTCACTTGTTGCATGCTGCTGCTGCTGCTGTTGTTGTAAGTGCAAGTGCAGCAAAGTCTGTTCGTATCTGGGCCCGAATCGATGGCGGTCAGTTGGTCAGATAGCCAGATAAGCAGCGAGCAGAGCAGAGCGCTACCTGTTCGTCAAGATGCTGCAGGCCTGCTGCGACTGCTGCTGCTGCTGCATTTTGTTTTTAACGGAATTTTAAGGTTAACCGGTACAGTTGTTGAAACGCTGTTGGCTTTGCCTTTTGCACTAACTGTTTGATTTGTATTATAGCTGCTGGCTCACAAGAAACCCGTATCACAAATCCTCAAGTTCAAATCGCACTTGTGAACGTGCAAGCTGATAAGTAAATAATATATCTATATATATATATTTATGTACATACATATATGTAAATAATAATGTAGCTTTCAAGTAAGGTGAATAAACCAAAGTCGTGCGCTTACCAATTTCTGAACTGCTGCCGCGGCGCTGAGTCAACAAAACGAAGCAAAATAAAATAATAAAAAAAAAAACAACAAAAACAAAACTAGTCTCGTCGCGGCATTGAAAGTGAAAACTCATTAAGATTCTCCATGCATTGCCCCGGAGACCGGACAAGGCCCACAAAATTCTCTCAATGAATACAGCGGATATTGCATCATAATCAGCAGCAACAGCGTAACAAAAGCACACCAAAATTGAGCTGTCAATGGATATATTAAATTTAAATTTTATTAAATGCGCCTATTGATGAAACAATTAAATGTGTTTAGATATTGGTAATTAGCACAATTTAGGCTTGTGGTTACAGATGACTTGGCATTAATTAATGTGCATATGCAATGCAAATTTGACTTATGATTTTTAATGTTTTTTTGAATTGTATGCACCTTGTGTGGCAGATCTTTGAACAGTAGCCCGACAATCTGATGCGACACGCACAACATTAATCATTAATCATTTATATTGCCAATACACGAACGAGTACGCTACCAAATCGAACCTCGGCCATGACAGCGATTATATCGCATATCGCCTGCTGCATAATAAAGAATTTCAAACTACTCCCCCCCACACACACACCACACCACACCACAACCAATCCCCACTTCGATCAGCAACGGTTTAACAATAATTATAATAATAATGATGGCGT
Source organism: Drosophila fungiperda (assembly GCA_035042345.1). Classification (NCBI taxonomy): domain Eukaryota; kingdom Metazoa; phylum Arthropoda; class Insecta; order Diptera; family Drosophilidae; genus Drosophila; species Drosophila fungiperda. The sequence goes on along the minus strand of JAWNLM010000159.1, from coordinate 319,092 downwards.
CAATGCTGCTGACGTCCGGTGTTGGCGATGGCGTTGACAACGCATCCGCTGCTGCTGCTGCCGCTGCTATTGGCGCTGCACGAAGCTGCAACCAGTAGCTGCAGCAGCAGCAGCAGCAAACCGCACATCGATCACATTGCGGCCAAGGATAAAATTAATAAAAGTTTGCACGAACATGCAGCAAATCGACTCAGCGACTCAGCGACTCGACTTTAAATTGCTGCCATTTACATTGGCCGCTTTTAATTTGCTTGTTAGTTGCTTATCTGTTGCTGACGCAGCAGTTGCAGATGCAGATGCAGCCGTTATTTTAATATAATGGCCAACACCCACCCTCGAATAAGTTGTCTAGCTGCTATTGTTGGTGTTCTATGCTTAAAGTGTCTTTTGAGTCCTAAATCAAATTTTTCTATTTCATGTTATAAACATATTAATCATACGCCCTGTAAAATATTAACCAAATATGCTCAGATCGCCTTAAAATTTGAAACTACCCTGAAAACTATAAAAATTGTCTATTTAAAAAAAATCTTCTTTTAAATTAAAATTGCCTTGAAAAGTATACAAATTTTCTAGGTCCTAAAATAAATTATAAATAAATTATAATATAAATATAACAAAATAACTCTTAAGTTTTGAGTTTATTTTTTCATATTTCTTAGAAGCGAAAAAAAAACCTTTCACAAATTTACAAAGAAGTCATAAAAGATGTGGACTCGAAAATCTGTATTATTTGTATTTAATAAAATTATAAATATAGTTAGGAGCAAAAGCTAAGAGCTAAACATTTTCTAAATTTTAGTATAATCGTGCCTTAAACTAAGCAAAAAATAAAGTTATATAAAATTGTTTAGTGCTACAATATTTTGTCTTAGAAAAAAAAAATTTCTTTGAATACTTCGCTTTGGCAACAAAACTGTGGCAATTTTGAAAAATTAAGTCTGAATTTTGTCTGAGTGTACTTTTTAAGAACTACATTTTAACTAGTATTGCAAAATTGAAGTATTATTAAGAACCCAAAATTGTAGAAGTTGTTTACTTACATATGAAAGCGTCGGATGGGCGCTGCTGATGACCAGCTCTCCGCCGTGTCGCTGCTTGCCGAGGAGCGATTGGTGCACCCGATTGGTGCCGTAGTACATCTCCCAGATGCTCGGCTTCTTGCGATGCCACTCGGCGGCGCTGTCGATTTTGTCCACACCATTGCCCAGACGGGATCTGGAGCCGGCCGCATTCAGCACGGGCTTGTGGAAGTTGAGATTGCGCTGCATTTGGGTGACCATCGTTGTTGTGTTCAGTTCCAGTGGCGGCGTCGGTATTGGTGTCAATGTGGGCGTTAGCGTGGGCGTGGCACTGCGCGAGACCGTCGTCGTCGTCTCAACGTAACACTCGGCGGCGGGAAATATTTCGGTAATCGATTTGCGTTTCATCTTGAAATTGGGATCGCTGGCACAACGAATGCTCATGATTTGAGCACGCAAACTGGAAGGCCGACGGCTGGTGGAGATTAGGACGCCGCCATCATGCACAGACTCATACGTATTTAGTTGTACGTCTCCGGCAAAGCTGCGCCGTCGCTCCAAGGCATTCTGCAGCCGCACCACATGCTGCTGCCGTCCCAATCCACTGCACAGTTGACGCAGCTCCAGTTCGCTGTGCTGATTCATGCGCTGCAAATAGGATTCCAGTTCGTGCTTGAGCGTCTGTATCATCCCATCCAGCTCATGTGGTATGTCCGTGGTGGGCGTCGGCGACAGCAGGCGTATCTTGTCGCGCACATCTTCGAGCAGTTCGCGTGTGCTCTGGAAATGCAGCTGATCCTCGTAGCGTTTGGCATACAAAGAGTTTGAGCTGAGGATGGCAGTCGGCGTTGGCATCATGTTCGATGATGCCTCGGTGTCCAGGCGATAGGCATCTTCTGGGCAGGAGTTGATATATTTGGCACACTTGTAATTGTTCTCCTCGAGCTGCTCATCGCTCAGAAAACTGGGATTATCAATGCCAGCGTTGAGCAACTGTTGCTGTTGCTCTTTGCTTTTGGGCTGCAGCAGAAATGCATCCAGATCGATGTCCAGCAGTGAGTCATCCACAACCTGCTCCAGTTGTTGATGCTCTTCTTGTTGTTGCTGCTGTTGTCGCCGCTGTGTTGCGGCAAATCCCTCCATTATGGTGGGCAGCTGATTGTAGGCACGCAATTTCTCGCCAATATCCAGTTGGATACCCTCCGCTGGCCTGGCAATCTCCTGTTGCATGTAGGAGACGGTTTGCTGCGGCGCATAGAGGCAGGGAAACGTTTTCAAATGACGATCCAAATTCTCAATGCTCGTCTCCAAAATGCGCAGCTTATCGCTGTAGTGTGGCTGTAGCTGTAGCTGTTGCAGTTGCAGCTGCAGCTGTTGCTGCTGCAAATGCTGCTGCTGCTGCTGCAACTTCTTTTGGCCATTATTTGTGGGCTGCCTGCCAATTTCGGGCGAAGCATTTGCTTGATCAGCTCCAGCTTGATCAACCACATGTTGCATGTCCAAATGCTGACTAATCGCTGAGCTGGCTGCTGCTGCTGCTGCTGCTTTTGCTGCTGTTGCTGCTTCATTGCCAGCCACTTTCGTTGGCAGCTGCAACTGTGGCCGCAGCCTGGCTGCCGTCGTCGCTTTGCTCTTATCTTTGTCGCTTGACTCTAGGATGTCTATGACCGGTTCGCAGTAGATGTGCTCGTCCAGCGAGTAAGTGGAGCACACATGGGAGCTATAGTAACCGGACGAGCCGCTTTTATCGGTGGAATAGTGTGAGCCACTGCCAGCACGAGTTGCTGCTGCGGCTGCTGTTGCTGCTGTTGTTGCTGCTGCTGACGTTGTTGCTGCTGCGGCTGCTGCTGTTGTTGATGTTGTGGCTGTTGTGGCTCCGAGGCCCGAGTCTGTGGTGTGTGTGCTGTTGGCATTGGATGCTATGGAGCGTTTCTTGTGCCGTGGTGTAGGTGATGCCACAGCAGAGCAGAGAGCATCGCTTGCCACCACCACAGGTTTGATTTCATTTGCTGTGGCAACACATGATGCACCCGTCTGGCCGCCCGTCTCAAGACCATTCATCGAGTGCGACGCTGTTGTGAATGGCATTGAAGTCGTCGCATTGCCGCCAACGCTGCACCAGAGAAGATAGATACAAATAGAGACAGACAGAGAGAGAGAGAGAGACGGTGAGTGAGTGTGAGAAAGAGAGAGAGATAAACAGAGATTTAATTGAAATTGAGAGCGAGAAAAATTATAGAAAAGTCAAAAGTCCGCGGAAAGCGAAACTTCAACTCGACTCGTGCAATGAAAGTGGTTTTTATTTTTTTTTTTTGCTAGCCAACATTTAAGCCATTAAAACTGGCAAACGGGCAACTAGGTTAGTAGTTTTCTTTACCATATACATATATATATATATGTAGCAGCTGGTTTCGCTCTCGATTTGCTAGCAGTGGCAATAACACTCCCCGCCCCTCCGCTGACAAAATCAATAAATCTTCCAAATCAGCTTAACCTTTTTTTTTTAATGCGTTTCTGGAATACGCTTTTTGGGGGCGAGAGTTGAACAATCACCCAGTTTGTGTGTTTGGCTTCATAGTTAAAGTTGGCATACATTGTTAGCATTTTAACGCATTTTTAAGTGCTGGCTGCCAGGCGCAAACACACACATACACACACTCATACACACACATTTACACACACCACTTGGGAGCGCAACATCAAAATTCAATTCCGAATCAACTGAAACTCGTTCTAAACAGGATTTCAGCTTGAGTAACTGTTTTTTTTTTATATCTATTTTATTTTTTGTTTTTAGTGTTTTTTTTTTTATTATTTTGATTTTCATTTGGCATAAGTTTCTTTCATTTAAACCGTTAGCACAAGTGCAATATGCAATATTTTGTTGCAAAAGGTGTTTCAATTTAATTGGAGAGCATTAAAGAATGCATATCGAAATAATATGCGTATTTATTCTTGATCAGCATCAAAAGTCGTGACAGCAGATATATATATATATATATATATGTATATATCGGAATACTTTACAATATATATGTAATGGCAACAATCGACTGTCATCCGATTTCTACAATATAAAACCTTTTATTCTATCAGCATATTTCATAAAAAACGTATGAGTTGCGTGATAATAAATGTTTTTTAAATGTTGCTCAAATAGTTAAAATAATATATATATATATAGTATAGGAATAGTATAGTTTCCAAAAGAAACAACGATTTGCTGACTAGTTTACTTTAAAGATGTTTTATAATTGCAACTTCTCAGCAAATTCCCTTGGTGATCTTTTATAAACCCAACTTTCTTGTCTTTGTGTCATAATAAAAAAATGGAATTTAAAAGGAATGTAGAACTATATATTAAAGTAGTATAGCTAAACTCTGATATGTAAGGATATGTTCTTAGGTATTATTTATAGAGCATTATTATTACAATACGAGTTCTGATGAGTCATAAGAAGTCTTGGTTAATTATATATATATATATAAATATTTTTATTTTTTTTAATTATTGTTAATCTGGGCTGATAGCTTCAGTTTCTCTTGTTAAATGAACAGTTTTACAAGCTGCCAGCTATGCTGCTGCTGCAGTTGCTGCTGTTGCTGTTGTTGCTGCTGTTGCTGCTGCTTTTGTTGCTGCTGTTGTAAGTTATTTTAGAACTGTTCGTGTTTCTAACTTTGGGCACTGGGTCAACAGCTTGAAAATTGCGTAATAACAGTCTTCGTGTCGCAGTCGCAGCCCAAGTTGCAGTTGCAGTTGGTTGCTGGTTCTAGTAGCAACTAAGAGCGCCACAATTGCCGACAAAAATTGATAAGTTGCGATCAAGTCGGAGCGGTTGCGGCGGACTTGGACTTGGGCTTGGGCTTGGCCAGCATTTTGGGTGACTGAGGCTACGCCTTGTGGTGATTAAGACCAGCTTGTTTATCGATGCGTTTATTATGGTTATGCCTCGTACATTATTTATTTTTTATTTTATATATTTTTTCTTTTCTATTTTTTATTATTTATTTTTAGTTTGAATTTTTTGTGTGTTTGGCTCGATATGTAATGGACAAGGTTAACGTTCCATCGCGACTTGGCTTGGCGCATGATATATTTTGCAATATTTTGCGTATTTATTTTTGAGCCGTGTTAATTAAAATGTTCAGCCTCGTTTGCATGTCGGAACACGTTGCTGTTACTAGAAGCGGTTAAAGTATCTATCTCTGTGTGTGTGTGTGTGTGTGTGTGTCCGCTAATTATTGTTGACTTGACTGCCACAACAAATTACACTTTGGTCCAACAGCTTTGGTTTAGTTTACAGTTAACAAAAATTACCCAACGTCCTTCTAACTAGTTAGCCAAAATCTATGCAACAACAACAACATCAGCAACACACAACAACAACACACAACAGCACATTCGCAAATAATTCAATCATACTAATCGCATTTCTATTGCAGTGATTATTTTTCGACTTTTTTTTTAGCCACTTAGCCAGAAAAGACTTGAAAAAGACTTGTGCATGGTTTGCCCAAAATGAGGCATTGACCCTGGCACAGCTACGACCTGTGCACAATATTGAATACAAATTACTAAATAAATAGTTTTAATATAATAACTGCATTCAAGTCTCTGCTGTGTGTGTGTGTGTGTGTTGTGTGTGTGTGTTATGGGAAGGTCGTTGCAAATGACACCTGAATAGGAAGCGATATCACCCAGTAAATAGCTACATTCAACTTTAATGTAAACACATGCCACAATTAGGTGAAAACCTTCTAGTTAATCAAATTAAGTGTTTAATATGCACATCAGATAAATGAAGCCATTATGCAGCAGAGTCATAAACAAGATATCGAAGTTTATATATATAGAAATAAATATATATATTATGCAAGCAAGGTATTTGCTATAATTGCATTAACCTTGCATGCCACTAAATTCAAGAATTTACGGAATGCAAAATGAAATGTGAGCCTGTTTTAAGGCATTTTAAATAACTCAAAAAACCCTACAAAAAAGTTGTAATGAAGTTTTGCTAAAGTATGTCAAAAAGTAAATTATATACATTCTTGATCTGGCCGTGTCTCTCTATAAAAGCTACAATCTTGGAATATTAAATGTAAGTTGAGATCATATCTAATCTGATCATATCTTTATGAATATTTGTACAATTTCTTAAATACTTCAGTTTAGTATATTTTCTAGACGTGTTCTCTCGATTATAGCAATCTTTCGCTATAATATAAATAAGCTAAAATTACACGTATAATATAAATAAATCTGTTTTCTATCAGTTATTATCTGTATTGTATTTTACTACTTATAAAGATAAGTGAAGACTTGAGACTAGTCTATCTGCAAGACGAGCTCTCTCAACTACCGCATTCTTTTTTGTTTTTTGTTTAACGCTTTCTTAAATCTGTTGTTGATATTATCTCTAAGCAAAAATTATATTTTGCTATAAGTTGTAAAAAGAAAAAAAAAACGAATTTTAAAAAAATTGCACGATTTAATGCCATACATCCAAATATTTGATGGCTGTTTGGTTTGCACTTATAGCTAACAACTTGTACATACATACATACATACATACATACATGTGTATACATGAGCTGTGTATGTATGTGTGTGTGTAGACATATTTCAAACCAAAACTGGCTGTGACCTCCAGCAGCAACTGCATCATATGTGGCTTCTTTAATTTCAATTAATATACGTAATTGTTGCAGCTGCAAGCGATTTTTTGTATTGTTGTTGTTTGTTGTTGCAGTTGCTGTTGTTGTTGTTGTTGTTGTTAATCTTGTTGTTGCTGTTGACCGACGCGACATCAAGTGTTTGGCAAGTCAAGTGGCTTCTGCCGCTGCTGCTCGTAAAAGAGGTGAAGGCTGACGACAGGCGCCAAAAAACCGCATTGCTATGGCAAACTTGCAACGTGCAACGTGCAACTTGAACTTCGCGATTCGATGCGCCATAATTTACATAGTTGCATGCAGATTAAACTTCAACTGTCAGTTGCATTGCAGTTTAAGCATTGACAAGACAATGGGCAAACACACACACACTACACACGCACACACACACACACCGTTTGCAGCGCCCTTTGATAAATGATGTTTATCATATTTGTGCATTATATAAAAATATAAAAAATATTAATTTATATATAATAAATAAGATAAAATACGCTAGACTCTAGTTATAGTTTTTTTTACTTATTACTTCTTAAATGATCTGATTACGATATGATTTAGTGGATCCATATAAAGCCAAGATTTATTCTAATCTCGATGGAAGACTTTTAGGGATTTGGGATGCTCTGATCAAGAATAAACATATATATATATATATATATATATATATGTATATATAGGTTCAACTGCTTATACCTTCTGCATAACCTATTACATAAACTTGCCCAACTCCATTATATACCCGTTATAACAATTTGTGATGGGTATAATATATGTGTGTAATAAACATAATTAAAATACTCATGAAATTTTCGACCTTAAAAAGATATGATCCTAATTTAATTGCTTTTACGATCGGACCCCCACTCAAAGTTGTCTTTATGCTGACCCGCTTGGTTATTTTTTTTTATTATTATTGTTGTCTGTCTGCTCAATGCCGCCAGCGAAGGTCATCCCTGTTGGAGCTGCCACTGCCACTGCCACTGTTGCTGCTGCTGGTTGTGTAAATGAGAGTGCAACACTCACCTCTGATATGGGGCATATTTGAGCATTGCTCGCGGCAGAAGAAAGTTATCATTACTTTGAGCAGCACTGGCACTGCCAACATGCTGCTGCTGCTGCTGCAGCTGCTCATCGCCCACACCATTTGATGTGGCTGCCACTGCTGCTGCAGTTACTCCATCTGTTGCAACTGTCTTGTGGCCAAAGAATGCGCCCAATCGATGCAGATACCCAAATTTTGCGAGGCCAGCCGCGTTGTTGTTGTTGTTGTTGTTGTTGTGGCTGCTGCTGCTGTTGTTGCTGCTGCTGACGTTGGCCGCCGAATAGCGTCCGCTGCTGGCGCGACTGTGTGCAACTGCAACTGCCTCATCGTTATCCTCGTCGTAGGGCAGCACCTCGATTGCATCAAAGTCGTACGAATTGAAGTAGGCCTGTTCCCGGGTGCGTTTCACCTGTGCCGCTTCCGTAACATGATCGGCGGATATATCCGTGGCGGTTTTCTTGCTCGTTGCCGTTGCCGGCGAACTTTTGCAAATGGGCATGCTTAGCGCCTTTGAAGCCGCATTCAGCTCCCAATCGGCCACCGACGGCTTGCCTCCTAGTCAGCCTTAACTGCAACAAAATCGATAAGATTTTAAATAAGCTTAGTTATTGACTAAAATTAAAAAAGATATTATAAATAAATATTTAAGTTTTTTGTTCGGTTTTTTAGTTTTGTCTTGATTTACTTTCTTTCACAATTATTTTTTATTTTGACTGCAACCTTCAAATTATTTTCTATTTTTATTATTATTGTTTTTGAACTTTATCTCTTAAAAAATAAAATAAATAATTAATCTTTCATTTAATGATTTAATTACTGCTTGGAACAAATTAAAAAAAAAAGGAAAAAAATACAAATTTAATAGCAAAATAATAAATATTGTTGTGGCTTATTTTATGGCAGTAAAACTCGAAAATCAATTAAAAATTACAGCTCAACAAAATAATTATTGTGTATACGCAAAGATTATACAAATAGAAGTCAACTTAAATAATTATAAATTATATATTTATTTTTGGTCATGTGAATAGACATAAATTTTGTGAAGACCAATTATTTTCTACTTGGCATACATATATTTTGTGGGCTTTAACAATGGAATGGAAGCGTTGTAACTCGAATCGTTGGCACATGTTGTTGCATTAATTAGCTGTTGATGCAATGCAAGCAGACTCCCCCTCAACCCCCTCAACACCCCACCCCCAACAAAGGTTCCCATTGCATAATGCGACCCACGTCCTAGGTTTGCCTGCCTCGGGGATTGCAAATTGTACACCTGATAACGGGGCATCCACACGAGTCGCCACTGACCCGTGATGAGCATGCAGGTTTCGTCAGCCATTCCACAGTGTTTTCGGCACATAATTCGATAATTGAAAATTTAACTGGCAAATGTTTAGCGTCGAACTGCCTGCTGCGTCTATCTCTGCCTGAATTGCATACACTTAACTTATAGTTACACACACATTTACACACACTCTCACACACACACACACCCATCATAGACAGTCAGATTTATAGATAAGTGTTGAGAGTGAGTGGGGGTGTAAAGGGGAGGCAGCATACGTAATGCAGACACAACAAGCTGACAGCTTCATCATTTGTCTGTTGAAAAGGAAAGCGCTGAGGGAGTGTGTTGCAAGAGTGCTGGCAAAATGTTGCCATTGATGTTTTTGTTTTTTGTGTTTTGTGCGGTAATCAGCAGGTTCATAATTTCAGAAACAAAAAAACCTGTTTCACATTTGCCACATGCCACACAGCAGCAGCAGCAGCAACAGTTGTGTGCAACTTTCTTCGCCCAAAGTGCTGCTTGTATTCTATAGAATAAATATTTAGTGTGCAACTTGGTTTGCCACAATGTTTGCCTCATTTGACTGCTTTCTGTGCCACACACTTAATGATACTGTTAATGGCAAATTAATCATCAGTCGGTTGGTTTGTCTGTCTGTTTGTTTGTCTGTCTATCTGTCTGTTTGCCTGTCTGTCTGTCTGTTTGTCTGTTTGTCTGTTGTTACCATATGACGATGCTCTAGCGATGCACATTTGTGCCATGGTCAACATAGCACATTACTAGTAGAAACTCATAAAGTATTTGTAGTTTTTTTTTCTAGTTCTCTTGTGGAGTGGTGACAACTCAAAGTTACAGCAGTTGCCACTTGCCAGTTGTCAGTTGGCCGTGTTTTCTTGTCTTTTTCAATGCGTTGACAGGTAAAAACCAACAACAATAACAATAACAAAATATGAAAATGAAAAATAGTTGGCAACATTTTTACAACGCTTGAGCAACCTCAAATGCTCAACTTATTCCCGTGGCCACTGAAAGGCAACAGCAACAATTTGGCACAGCCAGTCAGTGGCACAACGTGACTGGGTTAAATGAGATGTAGCTGGTGCTGGCTGTGGCATGGTCTTGGTCGTGAAGCGGTGCCTCCTCATCAATCTTCATTTTGTTGGGCAGTCGTCAACACTTGTCAAATAAAACTAATTTCTGAGTTAAATAAATATGATAATAATTATATAATTAAATTTTCACAACCCATTTCTAGCTACTCTCAAAAAAATAATCTTGACGGGTGGATATGTATTAAATATGAATAATGTTTATAATTTGTGATAAGAAATATATATTAATAATATGAATAATGCTGTGGCAATCATATATATATATATTATATTATATATTGTTGCAATTTGGTTTATAACAAATGCCATCTACATAATCTCAGTAATATTGCTAGATTCTTGTGGTCTACAATTGAGCGGATGCCATTTTCCAAACTTGATCAGCTCTGTACAGTATACATAGAGACCCTTTGAATAACTATTTAAACAAATTTCTTCAGAAATCTCACTAAGGAAATGGCACAGGAGGATCTATGGTGGATCCACATCGCTTAATCCAACTTTTAATACTCTTTAAGCTTACCTAACATAAGGTAAAAAAAAAAGATTGTTTGAACTCGACATCCTGTTGGAGCAGCATGTTTAAGTTAAATTAAAATTGATTTTTGGTTTTATTTCTGGCTATCAGCTATAACATGACTATAACACAATTGAGACACTCGTGTGTTGCTCTGGCAAACCACTTGAATAATTCAGAACTATGCGCATTTTATTTATAGTTTTTTGATTTTGAGTCCGACTGCTGACTTGCTGCCTGTTGGCTTTTGGCTTTTGGCTACTGCCTGCGGCGGCTTTTGATATTTAGTTTGACGAGTCAATTGCTGGACAAATAGAGTCATAACCCATTCAGACTCTGGCCCATAATAATAGCGAGTAAGAAGCGTGCAAATTCCTCAATTCGAGTTGTCTTCCAATTCACTTACGCATTCACATATGTCATTAGCTACTACCTTGACTTTTATTTGGTATGCATTGGATTTATCACAAAACGAAATCAATGCGGCAACCTAAAACAAAAGACTTGCCCGACAAACTTGTCGTTAATCACCACAACAAAAAAAAAACCAATAAAAAAAACAAAGCAAAACCAAACAAAACAATGCAAGTAGCCCAATAAAACTAAATCGACATCATAAAAGAGACATAGCGCGAGAGATCAGCCGACACTCACAAAAGATATATCTATGTATATATCTACTTTATATCTACTTTACACTGGGCATTGCAAAACGGCTTAGCAAATAAAACCTCAAAAAATTACTACAAGCAACGCCTTTCCTTCGTACGCACAGTGGGGCAAAGTGACTAAGACAACAGTTTTCATTCAAAATAGTCTAAATTGCAGCTAAAGGTAATTGATTACCTATTGATTACAGTAAAATAGATTTATAGATTTAAAAATAAATCTAAAAAATTAAAGATTTAAATGGAAATGTAAGGAAATATTAAAATACAGATTGAGTAAGCTCAGAAAAATGTTGAAAGAAGTTTAAATGTTAAAATCAGTTAAGGAAAATAATATATTAATAATTGATACACTCAGAAAAAAGTCAAACCGAATTTCTCGAATAATTGGGTTTATTTTTTGTAAAAACTAAAACAATCTTTTAACTTTCAAAACAATATTTTCTTTCTGATTTTAGTAGATGCACAAGGAATAGAAAATTTAGTATAAAATAATTTATAAAACCTGTTTGTTTGAAAACTTTATTTTTTATGCCAGTGAACCACTGTGGCACTGTGCATGCGCCACAAGAGGTTGCAGCCTACAAATTTACTGGCAATAAGCTTTTTATGGATGTGGTTATTGTTGTTGGCTGCCGCCTGCCGCCTGCAATTGTTGTAGGCACTTCAAACGGTGACAGCCGCCTGAAGATGCAACATTTGACCCAACAAAAGTAAAAACTGGCTAAAAGCCACCGAAAGAAAAGGTCAAACGAAGTCAACCAAACAAAAAACGAACCGATTATGCAATTAGGTTTTGTGTTTTTTACTTATGAATCGATTACAAAGAGTGCAACTGTTAAATGACTATTTAAAAAAGGGGGGGACTGTTGATGATGATGTTGTGGGAATTGGTAGCAAATTAACGGCTCGTTGCGCCTACTACTTTGTAGGCGCTGCTGTCATTGAGGTGTTTGCAACCTGCGTGGTCATATTGCGGCCAGCCTGCTTACCTGCCGCCTTTGCCTGGCCGTAATTAGTGCGCATAAAACCTTTAATTAGTTGGACAAAGCAAAGACTCAAATAGACATTTTGCAATGGTTTATTGCGACAAGTCACTAAAGTCAGCAGCAGCAGCAGCAGCGCAGCGCATTTTGCAATTGGTGCTGTTGAACTCAACTAATGCCATATTATTATGAAAAGCAAGTGTGTGTGCGAGTGTGTGTGTGTGTGTGTTTTTGTGATAAAAACTCAGTGGGTTAATGTTAATTGCAAGCACAGCATTTGCTTTTTATGCGCCTAATTGCAGCTTTGCACTTGCCTGCCAATGTGGCAAGCGCATTTGCCTTCTTTTTTTTCCCCCTTTATTTATGACTAAAACCCAAACGTTTTTCAATCCGTACAAATTTATTTTGTATCACATTTCCACTTGGCTGGAGTAGGTTAAAGTAATAAACTCATTTATAATGCGAAAGACCTTTGTGTCAACACACAGAGATTATTTATTAAGCGCATCTCGGTCGAAATGTGAATGAATGTGGCACAAACAAAGTGGCATCACAACTAGATTTAGTTCCCTTGCCACCCACCCAGCGATGACAATTATAAGTAGAATACTCTTATGCCATTTGTGGCCCAAACGAGAAGCACTCGAAAACATGAGCAGCTAAGCACAAGTGGCACTTGTCAGCAGGCTTTTCTATACACACACTTCTGAATCTCTTACCACAGATATGTGGCAAGTTGCAATTTCGTCTGTACATAGCAGAAAAAAAAATTGAAAAGAAAAAAAAAAACTACCTCAACAAGCATATTTATGTCCTCAGGCACTTTAGTGGCACTTTGGCATTACGAAATAACACTAAATGCAAAAGAAGCTCATTTTTGCTTTAAATTGTACTACTCAGAAATATATATATATTTATATATATATATTTATATATATATATATATATATATATATATTCAGACAGCATAAGTCGCACAAAATGTGTCTGTATCAGCGATTACTTTTGCATTTCAAAAAATAAACATTTTCATACATTTTTCTACTCATTTTTACTTAAATGAAATCGCGTCTTTTTATTATAAGTCTGCAATTTCGCTTAAAGTTAGACGTATAGCTTTCGAAATTGTCATATTGCACTTTTTTGCCACACAAGATGTCATTAATTGTGGCGTTTGGTGGATTTGCAATTAAAATTAAAATAAATAGCTAAGCAAAAATCATAATTTATGTGTGCAAACATATATCATAAATATATATATATATACATATTTATATATGTTGAGTTATGTGGCCCTTTGTATGTGTGTGTGTATTCAATGATTGGCCATTCTAATTTTGGGGCGAGTGCTTCTGCTTTTTGGAGTGTTATTGATGGCCAGCGCTGCACAAGGTTAATTTGAATTGTGAACCATCGTTCTTCAAACAAGACAGTCTCTCGATAAACCAACTCAGTCGGATTACTACAGTAAATACCAACCAAATCGAGTTAGATAGATGCGTTGTGATGTGGAAGTGGAAGTGATGAGGCTGGTTACACTTCAAAGTCACCATGTGCTCCAAGGGCAAGGTTCCGACTCCGGGCTTTGCATAATTTTACAACTCCATCTACATATTGCCCACAAAAAAAAAAAATAGTTCTAAATGACGGAAACCCCCTCCATTCCGAAACCCCACCGGAATCCGTATAAGTGCAGGGTCTAAGTAGTATTTCCAGTGGAGGTCATTTACATAATCTTCGACTTTGACCCTGCGTTTGTCTCTGTTGCGATTTATTTATTGATCAGCAGCCTCCACTTGTCTCTTGGGTCTTGGCCATATTTATTAACTGCACTTCATTAAGCTCGTTTAATTTTAATAACTTATTTAACTATTTTTACATCGCGATTTGCATTTTTATAGCCGTTACGAACCAACTTAATAGCGTACGCTATTAAATAATTTCATAAATCATATTTATACTGACCAAACCACATGGGTTGTGCGTGTCTTTGGCTACAGGTTATCAGCTAGTCGAGCTCTCTCGACTGCTGCTTTGTTATTTAATATGCTACTTGTTTTCTATGCTGCAGCAAAGACCACTTTCAATACTAGAAATTAACATAATACTTATAATTATTAATGGACCAAAGAGTGTTTATTGAGCAGTATTCAGGCAACTTGACTACACACAATTTGTACGATTTAATATAGTAAAAAAAAACTTTAAACAGGGTATTTTCCAGTCAAGCTCTTGCTTTTAAATATTTAATACATATTTATGATTATAGTCTGCATATTTAACAACTTAGAAGGTGAACTAGCATTTTCTTACAATGCATTTTTAATTTGATTTGATATATTAAACGATTTGTAAGATTTATGACATTAAAAGAAGTGGAAACCAGATATTCTCTATTGGAGCTCTTGCAGCTAGGAACCTTCTACATATTTGCTTATATATAAGATACAATACTAATTGCTGGGAAATGCCCATCGATATAGAAGATTATTCGTATAATCAGTAATTTGTTTATGCAAGAAAACTTGTTTTATTCATGTGCGCCAATTGAAGATGAGCATTTGTAATTGATTTTGCTGCAAACGAGAAGATTCTATTTAGAAATATATTTAGGTGAAGGTCCCGTATCAGCTCGTTGATTAAACAAAACAACAATACAGCAAGATATATATATATATAATATTTATGTTTTCATAGAGATCAGTGCTCCCAATGTGTCTGAGTGTTTACACTCATCCATAATCATATTCGTGCTCATCACATTTGTCTTTGGTATCGTTCAGAGCCAAGGTCAATATCAGAGGCAAAGTGACAGCATCTGAAAACACAACACGCACACACATCAACACCCAATCTTACACACAACCAACCAGCCCAGCACATTTGACATTTTATTTACGGTTCATTTCATGACGCAAAGCGCCAGCTGAAAGCCAAAGACCTCAAAAAGACCACCTCCCCCCGCATACTGCGGCAAACAATTGGTGCGAGCATTCAGCATTTTGTGTGTGGTATGTGGCATTCAGTAGCAACAGGTGTAATTTATTAACGGGCTATTAGGCATTGATTGGGCCTGAACCTCAAATTATGTAATACGCTGCCAACGGCGAACAACCAAAATTATTTGATAGTAAAGTTAATAAATACAATAGCAAGCCCAAAGCCGGCCGGAAATCAGCGTTTTTAGGTCAAGCAGCAGCAGCAGCAGCAGCAGCAATAGCAGTGGCAGTTTTAAAACCAAAAAGACCATAATAAATGTTTAATAGTTTATATATATAAACTATTTATGTGTATTAATGTGTGTGTTTATATATATATGCTCACTTGCCCCAATCAATACCAAAGAGTTCACTTCATGCATCTAATCAAATTTAGCTACAGTCAATCAAGTTCAGCTGCCAATGAGTGAAACTTTTTTTCATATTTTGCTTATGCAAATCTTTATTTTGGGGGGGGGGGGGGGGGGGGGGTATTTACTCTTTTTAAGCCAACTCCTTGGCAAACTGTGCGTCAGCAGCAAAGTCTGTCATTGTCTGAAGAGCTTACACGCATTTAATGCAAGTCATTTTATTTGTTATTACAAATTTTCATTTTTAATTCAGTATAATTTGTAGACCGAAAGATTGTTGCTCTTAACGCTATAATTATTTAAAAGTCAGCTGTTCATAAATTACTGTCTAAACTTGAGCAATTCCTACAAGAAATACATTTTAAACAGATCTATTTATATGACAGCTATATGAAATAGTGATATAAATATTATTGATTTGTTGACGATAGATAGCCAAAGCTATATTGACTCCACTAGCGATGCTGATCAGGCATATATAAAAATACTATTTTTAGGGTCTACAATGCGTTACAAACTTTACGACAAAATAATAATAATACACTCAGAAAGAGTATAACAATTAGCAGGCGTGGGTGTATTTATGTAGCTATGTTTATTTGTTTTACATCTGCTTCATCTGGCACGGATACGGTTACGGGTTATTATGTTAGCCGTAAAGCTTTTCGACCGACTGCCATAATCAATTGGAAAGAGTGCTGCATTTGCATGTAACGCTTGTTATAGTCGCTGGTTTTGTTAACACACACACTCGCACACTCACACACACATATATATACTGCATATAGCGATTTTATGAATATTGTGATCTGTCGTTGGCTTTTGGTTGTCAGCATGCTAATATCTTGAAATAAAACTTGTTTAATGCCGTTGTTATCTCTTTGGTGTTATTATTGAGGCTTTTCATGCCAATTTGCTTGGTCGGGTTTTTGGTTTTTATGATGAAAATTAGCTGCACACATTGTTGCCATTATTATTGGGTTTCTGGTTCAAGTCTACACCCCATTCAGGCATCGAGTCTCGTGAATTGTTAACCAAACAATTAAAGCCAATTTGAATCAATTGAAAGTTGATATATCGATGTCACGGGTCCCCTGAACTTGAGAAATGGTTATTATTCAATTTGTCTGCCATCGTCCATTGTCCATTATTATTATGCATTTTATTATATGGCATTGTACTCTGGGACTCCGGACTTCGACACGCTCTTTAAGCCACAATGGCTTTCATTTAACCAGACAAAACTTGTTTCAGAATTAAACTCACTTAATTAGTGGCTGACTCGAGTCTCAATTGATGGCTAATTTCGCTTCTGCTGACAAATTGGTATACCCTTTAAGTTAATAGCTTCTTAAGTTGGTACCTTCGATCAAATAAATGCACAAAACACAAATCTACATCATCAAACAATATTTAAATTAAGTTATAAAACTAGTTAGAGCCAGGTATTAATTAGTTAAATTTAAAATTAAAATGCGCAGATGATTAAGAATTTCAGCTGCTTCTATATATATATATATATATATATGATCACATATTGCAATGCATTGGAATTTCGTTTATTTATTTAAATCTTAATTGCTTAGTTTAGCTTTAAACGTGTTTTCATTCTTTGTGCTTATCAGTTTGAGATATTTTGTATTTGGTATTATTTTTATAGAGGGGTTTTCTGACGTGCTTGTTTCGTTTCTATTTTGTTTTGTCTGCGTGTTTAAATGTTTAAGCCAATTCCGGTTCGGCGACCCTTTCACTTAATGGACCGAAGCGTGTTTGACAAAATCTTAAATAATTGAACGAGCCCGACTCCACAAATGGGCTATAAGCACAGAATTTCGAATGTCTATATAAAACACTTATTAATTTTTGACTTAATTAATGAACATGAGAGCGTAGAACAGATTAGTTAAATTTCCAACTAATTTACAATCTACCAAAATATTTAAAACCCTTTTTAATTTGACATTCACTTATTGATTTTTTAAAGCGTATAAAAATCAATCAAATTTCAACCAGCAATTTTTCAACTTTGAATTATTTTTTTATATCTTTTATAAAAAAGTTTACTAATTTGTAATGTAGCTAAGATTTGAATTTTGTTGAACTATTCAAACAATTAACGATGATGTATAATTTTGTTATTTTCTAGGCACATTAGGCACCTGAAGTTTATTTATTTATATTGATACCAAAAGCAGTTTGTTAACCAAACCAGATATTTATAATAAACTGCTGGACTTAGGGTATCTGCTAGTCGAGCTGCATCTGTACTAAATCTTTCGACTTGTTCTTGTCACAGCAAAGAGATAAGTTTAAGTATCTGTTAGCAACTACTTTTAGCCCACATTTTTTCATAGTGTATCCGCTGTAAGCAAATTTGCATAAACCACAAGCAGAGCCAATGCCAATCAACAAGAAGTAAAACAAATGTAAACAAATAACGCAACAAATACGGACATCGAATAAACATCGAACTTGGCCACAATTCATAAACAAATGCAACGAAAATGGTTTCGTGTGGTTTTTTGCACTCCTAACTCAACAACACACACAACACTCCCCCCTCGTTCCTCCCCTCCCCCACGTTTCACCAACGCCATCTCCCGACTTTCATGCATAAGTAGCTGCATGCGAGGGTCGCTGATTAGCTAATTAATTGATTATGTTTTAAGTATGGGTTAGCAGCGAATCTGCTCAAAGTGACATCATTGCCAATAATGCTGCTTTCGAGTGTGTCGTCTATTTTTGGCATCAATTCTATTGTGGCTTTTGCGAATGTGGCAAATATCTTTTGGCATAATTGAATTGGAAGTGTTGTCATATTTTTAATCGCCTGTATTAAGTATGCTTTGCAACTGATGATAAATACCAATTCAAAATGTATTTGGTGTGGGTGTTTTTCTTTTTAGCTTAGACTGCTTTGACAAATGTGGCAACACAAATAATTAATGAATGAACAGGCTCATTGGCAATGCTAGGCAATGACGAACAAAAGTTTCAGCTTATTCACTCTTATTATTTTTGTAGTATTTATGCATACCAAATAAGGTTAACAAAATTTTCCTAAAATCATTGATCAAATGAAAAACAAATATTCTCATTTTAATATGCGGTTTCGAACAATGCTTTGCAGTTAACACAAAAATGCGCGTTGGCAAATATGCTAATTGGGAAATTGGCAATGTGCAAACGTAACCAAAAACCACTGCAGCCACAATTGTTAATTGCGGTTGCATTGGCAACGCAATGTGGCCAAAATGCCACTGACTAATCTGCATGCGGGCGTTAAAGTAGGTCTTACAAAAAAAAACAAACCATTTATCACCATCAGTGGCAACCATAAAATATTTGGGGAGCAAAATTATCGACATATTAAATATGTTTATTTGGTTTGTATGTTTGAACTCTCAAAATACTAATGTGTAACAATAATCATTCAAGTAAGAAAAAGCTAATGTTAAATCTTGACTCATTTTAGTATTTTCTAAATTCAAAAAAAAATTTACCCTGGTATTTAAAATCCGTTTGGTGCTTTCTAAATCTCAGTTTAATTTTTTATGAGTGTAGTTAAAATAGCTTCCATAAAAATATAATGACTTTTTGATTACGCAAAGCAATTCCCATTAAGTTTAAGCAGTAAATATGTTTATAAATGTGTTTATATCCTGAATCCATTAAAAATGAATGATTTTGGTGTAATGGTTTTGTGTTAAAAGTATGTAAAAGGATGTAGAAGCATCTCTAAACCACATAAAATGTTTATACCCTTGATTCCGATGACTCTTGATATTTTAGAAAACGATTTCAGAGACGTTAAAGACTTAGAATTTAAAGTATGAGATACTTTAAATCCCGGGTAGATCAAATATCGATGTATATCGAATTTTAATGGCAGAACCCTTAATCTTAATTATTTATGAAGATCATCAGAAAAATACTCGAGTTATATTTCAACACCTATTCTCATCTAAACTCAGCAAATTTCGATTGCACTGGAATTTTTCCTTCTAATATTAAAAATAAATAGGTAAATAGTTAGCTATTTTTTAAATATATATTTTAAATAAAAAAAAGTAAAAAAAAAGTCTGACAATTATATTGGAATATTTCGAACAGGGTATTTTGTAGTGGAGTTTACTCGACTAGAGAATTTTTATTGGTTTAAATATGTAGTGTATATTTTTATGTTAGTTGCGTTCACCTGCTACCTGGCTTGATGGGCGAATTGCTGTTAGTAGAAAAGGTGGCAAGAGCATATTCTTGGCTTGATAACTTGGCCCACGCAGATAATAAAATTTGGCAAAAGCGCCTGGATTACTGTTATTTTAAATTCTTGACTTTTATTGCGAAAATTATCAAGAAATGTGATTAAATTTATGTGCTAAATAAAAACAAAGCGAAAATACTCAAATTTAAACTTGGAATTTATCATTTGCTATTAGAGTCGATTTAATTTGATGTGTCCCCAACCACGCCAACTACAACTAACGTTTAATTATAATGCGATTATGTTTATTAATAAGTTAACAAATGAGAGTCATTCGCGGTTTGGAATTTGTTTATAATGCTCGTGTTCTGTCAACTGGGAGGAGAATAGCCCACTGCATAGCTAAATCTATGGAAACATATATGGGATTTGTTTATTAGATAGATATCATTCATTAAAATAAATATTTATAATTATTTATCGACTAGCTGTCAACCAATTAGCATATTGTAAATATGTGCAAACATAGGGGAATTCTGGGAAGGAATTTTATTTTGGTATTGGAATTGATGACTTGTGTTTGAAATATTGCGAATTGTGGGCAATTAGCTAAATAGTAAAAGCATAAAAATTAAGCCGTTTATTATGTTATCGCTTTGTATGTAAAATTGCTAGTGGATTATTCGCTTTTTTGGGCCAATAAAGTCCGGTTTATGCGTATTGTGGGCGCACTCTTATCCTGGCTAAAATCAAAACCATATAAATGCTATTTGTATATGTGTTTTTTTTTGCATCATTCATCTAATTTATTTGTTTAATGACACAATAAATGGTAAAAGGGCCGCACGATGGGTGGCTACTAATTTGGCTATTTCTGCAGTAATTAGTTGACATTAATTGGCTTTTACTGGCGTTGTTGTTAAATAACATTTAAACTCTTCGATGCATAATTTAAATGCACATAGATCGCTAAAAGGCAAAAAATGTGCAAATATCAACATTTAAATATTATTCGGTAACAAGTTTGGCCAAAAACGATATATTAATAAAATTTATTGTTTATTGATTACGGCTTCAATTTGTTGGCGGATTTCTTCTTCTGTATTTAGCTGTGACTTGAAAGAAATGCTAAATTTTTGCACCGCCCCAAAGCAGAAACTCTGCACGATGGAAAAAAGAGAAAAAGAGAGAAAAATAAAACTGAAGATGAGCAAAGCGCACGCCAAAAAGCAACTTATGCAATTCCGTTTTCTGTTTGTTTTCAATTTCTGCTGCTGCGCTTTGCCTTTTTTTTTTGTGTTTCTTTTCTTCGCCGCATGTGTGTGTTAAAAAAATAAAAAAATACAACATACACGCCATCAATTTGATGCACATTTTGTTTTTCCACATTTTCCATACACACACATACACCACACAAAACACACACTTTTCACAGTTTTAAACAGTGCACGCGAAATGGTGTCAGTAGAGGAATCTTACATTTTTCAATTGTCAACACATTAAGAAAGTATTTATTATTCATTAAATACTGCAAATGCAATTGCTGATTTTCGGATTTCTTTTTTTAATATATGCACCTTGTTATTGTTGTTGTCGTGTCCCTTGATACGGATGCTGATAATGCCGTTGCGTCTTTGAGTTTTTGAAATTTTCGTGCACGCGTCTTCTGCGTATTCGCGCAGCAACCGATCAACCGACGCGAACGACTCGCAGAAAGAAACTGAAAACCGAAACTGAGCAACGCAAGAGCCAAAGACAAGAGCCAACGGGCCGTTAACTCGCTGCGCAGCTGCTGTTGCTGCTGCTGCTATTCATAATGCTTCCCGCTCATTTTAGCTATTTTCTTAAGCCACAGCTGGGCACGCAACTATCGTTGCCTACTTTTAAGCTTGAACTACAAATAAACATTAAGAGTTGTTCAGTTTTCTTTTGATAAGTATTGACTTACTTTTATAGTGCTCTTCATGGTTGCATTTTGGTCACATCAAACCTTATTCACCCATCTGATAATCGTAAAAGAAGCTATTAAGTATTTTCGAAATACACTTGCGGCGTGCAGAGACTTCCGTTTTTAGGGTGCGCCTGAAAGTATGCTTGCAATAATGTTGTCTCGTCTCGCTAAATTACTGCAGCCAACAGTCGCGTCAATAAAAACAAGGCTACCGCTCCACAGGCGACCATCAAAATGTTTTTGTGTCGCTGCATTGACGTCATTTAATTATGATTACGGTACGATGGGGAAGTGAAAAGGGAAGCGGAAACAGCGGTAAATGCAAAGTGTATCCTGTAGGAGACGCACATAATAGCAGCAAATAAATATAAATATAAATAAATGGCCGACATTATGAGGCGGTGGCCAAAGTGATTTACCAACACTGTCATGACTCATAAAATGATTAAAGGCTCTTGCAGCTGTCGACTCCATTTTCTTTGTTTTGTTTTAATTTTTTTACAGCGAAGCCGTTAAAAATTTGGATTACCGCACGCGCTGGGAATTCAATTAGCCACTGACCTTTGACCTGCTCCCAATTAGCAGGTTACACGTCTGCTTATGTCATCATTATTATGATTATTATTCTAATCCTGCACTATCATTGGTATCGAGTGTGCTTTTGCTTGGCTTCCTGAGCCAGCAACACAAACGTTAAATATAAAATCCTATTTATTTGCCAATTTTACAAGCCAGCGCACAGCCCAACGGCAAAGGACAAACGGCAAACGACAAATGACAATGACGTCAGCACGCCAGGGCGTCAAGCCAGAAGCCAAAAACTATTCACGACCTTCCCCGCCACCCTCTCCAACACTGACAGATTGTGGTGTGTGTGTGTGTGCAGCAAACGCATAATTTCATTACCAAAGCTCGACGTTTGTTTTCAATGATGTCATATGGCCGCACTCGGCCGGAAGTCCCAAGTCCTTATGGCTAAAGTTTAACGCATGCGCCCCAAAATTGTCTTCAACTGACTGGCTATGTGACGGAATGCACTCGTCGCTCTTTGCTCTTCGACTGTGACGTCATTGTTATCTCTTAAGGTCGAGAAAAAACTGTCGCCAAGCACAAAGCTCGCTTGTCAACAGCTACTGCTGTTTGTAATATGTAAACACCCTATAGGAAATGCCATAGTTGAAATTAAGGTTTTTTAGTTTGACTATCAGTTGAAATGTGTTAATTAAATGCCATCATTATTATTTTAGTATATTTTTATTATAGTTATTATTGTTATAAATTATTTTGTTATTATTATTAAATCTTATATATTTTCGGTTCTTTGCTTTAATTTTTCTCCTGCGTTCACCATTTTGCCATTTGATACTGGGTATCTTTCGGTGTCGCCTTTGCATAGTTTTTGTTCGCTCTCGCTTATTAAAAACGGGGGAAGGGGCTCCAACTGCGATTGCCGCTGGGCAGCCCATGAGTAAATAAATATTTTTGTTAAAGTGCGCCGGATTCTGCCGGAACATTATCCCTTTAGTTGTAAGCTCTTCATTTACGTTGCTTGAGTTGACTTTTGTTGATTTGGCTTTTGTTGTCTTTTGCCTTGGAGGCTGTCAGGACATTAACCTCGTGCCCCGAGTGAAGTATTCAATTACAGTGCCATCCAATAATAATAACAATAGCAAGAAAAAAAAACAAGACAACTAAAAAACTAACAAAAATCAATTTTCCCCAAATTTTCTGTAATTTATTGAGAGTTATGTTTTTTTTTGTGTATTTGAAGGGGTGCTTGAGGGGGAATGGCAAAGAGAAATGTCATATTATGCAAACATTGTGCAAACAATCTTTTTGTTGTTGTAGTTGTTGTTTACCAAAGATTTTTCAAGTAGCCATTAAATGGCACAGCAAAAATGTCAAGCAAAAACAAACAAATCAAAGGAGTGGGGAGTGCGGAGGGCAAAGGCTCAAAAGGAATCCACATAAAATTCGATTGACATTGACGCAAATGTAAAAAATAAATCAAAGACAAAGTTTTTCGGCTTTGATTTTTTTTTGGTTTATTTCTTTTTTTTTTTTGTCAAGCATCTGTCAAGTTTAAGCCATTTCGTGTAACATGCTTATGTACATGTGGCAAGAGGCAGCTTCGCAAAAATTTATCGCCGGAAGAGATTTTGACTGAAATCCAATCAATAAAAAATTATGCTGTTGCTAAAAATAAAGCAAACGTATGCTCAAACAGACAACAACAAACTGAGGCATGTGGCACTGCGTAAAAGTAGGCGACCATAAAACCACCCACACACCCTCCTATTCCTCTCCCCTCTTCCAATCTCTTTCTATCTCTGTCTATCTGAGGCAGTCACAGCTGAAGTGAAGTGGTAATGTTTTGTTAAAAAGGCCTGCAACAAAACCAACAAAACCAACAAAGAATTCTGCAGTCGAGTGAGCTTGACTACAATATACCGTAAATGACGCTGTTAAATATATTCTAATTTGTGAGCAGGCTAAATCTTTTCATATGGGATCTTTTCATAAAGAGTAAAAAAAAAACGAATGCAGCGAATATTTTTATTCGCAAGCTCGAACTGATCCCTAATTGGCTGGCTATGAACACATGCATAAACATACATACATGCATAAATACCTACACACTATTGTAACGGGCTTCTGCAGAATACACACAAGAGCAAATTTACGCTCGCTTCGATTATCATGCCATCCCTTTCTCACACATGCGTTGGCATATTTATGCGTGCGGAGGTGCTTCCTTCTGCCTCTTACATAGATTTGCAAAAAACCAATAGACCCCTTCACCCATTTTAAATGGTAAAGGGTATAAAAATGGAAAAAAAAAATTCCGCAAATTTATGAAACGAATTCTTCTCTCCAGAGATGAATTGGGTGAAAAGGGGGGAGGGGGTGGCATGTAATGTGGGTGGGGAGATAAAGCTGGACCCTCTGCATTTGTTGACTGCCCTTTGTTTTTATATTTTTTTTTCTCCTTATGTGCCACTTGGCTCTATTTCGGACAATGTTCAATTTCATACTGCTCAAATTAAGCCTCATATGCCACAGATTGTGGAACAATCCCAAAGTCATTAATTAACCTAAGCAAATAATAATTTGCCACAGCTATTAATCTGCTTCACACAAAATACACAACTCTTATCGAATTATAAACGCTAAGATTAAATTGCTTGCCTCAAAATGTTGCCAACTCAATGCAACAACTTTTCCTTCAAGCATTATTTAAATATAAATTAAGTTTGCTTTTGGCTTTTGACTCGCCACAATTTAATTAATGCCCACAGCAAAGGGGCCAAAGCAAATTCATAGAATAGATGGAAAATATTATTTGCTTAAGAAAACATTTTCTGAGCTCCGTTGGGCTAGGTTATGGCCATAATTCGAGGCAGGTTTAAGGGAATAGTTTATTCTTTAACCAGAGGTTTATACAAGAAAATGCTGAAGGGAGAAGAAAATTAGTACATTCAAGGAAAGCTCTGGATTATGTGTAGAATGATGCCAAATGTTGATTTCTGAATTGACTTAATAAAGTCATTATTACTTCTTTACTTAAAAACATATGGTTGAAAAAAAATGGAATATTTTATTTCAATATATTAAATTTATTCTGCACATTTAAATGATATATAAAATTTATAGCTCAAATTGAATTGAATTAATTCATTTACAACTAAAGACCATTGATTGAACAATAAAAAACAATTAGGTTCGTCAGACAACAGATATCGCTTGATAGTATGCAATAGTAAATAATGAGTGAATAGTTCTATATATAAAGCAATAATAGATAAACATAACAATAGCTGAGCGTTGAGCGTTGAGCGGCAATGTTAAAGTTCAAATAATGCGCCATTTGAGATAAATCGACAGGCGAAAGCAGAAAGGCAGAAAAAGCACAATGTTAACGAAGCGAATCGCATCCAAACAATAGAATAAAAGAAGGAAGACAAGCAAGCAAGGCGAACAGCAACTGGGCTTGCGGCTAAGCGTGCCACCTACAAAAAAGTATCAGCGCACTAGTGAAAGAGAGACAGAGAGATAGCTAGATAGAGAAATAAGATAATGTGCGAATGGAATGAGAGAAATATGTAAATAAACACAAGTCAGAGCAAGAGGCGCAAAAGGTTGACCGTTAATTTATGGCCACATCTTACACACTCACTTACACACACACACACCCACATAGCCAAAAAAAAAGAGCACGTGCAATTTGTCAAATGAGCTATGCGGTGACGTCTTCAAACGAATCTATGATAACAGTGCAGCGAGTGGCGCTCTTAAATGCCAGCACACAAATAAAGAGAAAGTGTACAAACCAATCTCCAAGCGCCAAAGTCAAGAAGAGAGCGAGAGAGCAAGCGTATAAAAGGGCGAGCACATTGCAAAAGCGCCTCAGTTCTCTAGTGGAAGTGCCGGTGTTAGCAAGTGGAAAAGAACTTTCAAAGTTTTCCAAGTGGGCAGCAGCAGCAGCAGCTACAACAACTAAACACAATATGTACCAAAAGTTAATAATATTTCCGATGATAAAACAACTAAACAAATAGATTACGACTGACAGATATATATTTTTGTAAATGAAGAAAACTGTGTAAACAGTGCGTGACAGTGTAAAAATGTGAGTTTTTTAAGCAAAAAACAGTTAAACTGATTTATGATTTAGTAAATAAACAAATATAAACAATATTTAAATACGGTGTACATAAGTGAGTAAAACTTGTGGCAGCAAATAATAACGGCTGCTGCCAACATTTAACTGCGCAGCAAAATATGCTAGAAATTCAAGCACAAAATTGAACACAATTTATCAGTGAAAGGTGCCAATTATAATTTTAATAATTACAACAAAAACAACAACAACAACAACAGCAGCAGCAGAAGCTGCAGCAACAACACAAAAAGGTAAGTGTGACACACACACGTGTGGCAGCAACATGTTAAACAAAATTAGCAGAAGTATAAATTTTCCGGGAAATATGTTAATTTCACATGTGTATTAAAAAAATAAAAAAAAGAAAAAAACACTGAGCTGGCAGTAAACATTCAAACAACACCAAAAAAACACACATATTTGTATATATAGTCTATATACGATAATTCAAAGCGTCTTTCGCAAGCCGAAATAAAAAAAAAAATAAAAAGAGAAATGAAAGGAAAAAAAGACGTAAACAAAATAAACAAAAATTTCAACATGAAAACGGCAAGAAAAACGCCAATGGACATTGTCCCAATGATGATATAAAAAATGAGCACAATCCCCACAAAGAGAGCCGACGAAAGAAAAATGTATTTGTGTATATAAATGTAAATAAATATATTTAAAAAAAATATAAGTAAAAAATAAAAAGAAACACGCTCGTTAATAGCACACAACACGCTGTTGTTGCAGACGACAAGCATTCAATTTTCATGCCTCCTCGAGAGGCGCGTGGAATTTTTATTGGACCACATTTCATTTCTGAAACACTTCCCCAAAATACAAAAATATTTTGAATAACATATGTTTATGTGTATATATAAATATGTTTGCTCTATCTGCGAGTAAATATCAATTGCTTGGTGACAAACACCCGAAATAAACATGTGTATTTTTGGATTCATTCGTAAACAAAACGCATTTTGGCACTCAACTAAATTTGCCATATATTTTTTTTATTATTTTAATTTTGTACAAGCCACTGACAAATAGAAACTAAAAAATATAAATAAAAACATTCTAAATGCTGACAGACACAAATCAACTACAAATTATGAATGTTATCGCTAACAACAATGAGAACTAATTGCGAATTTTATTATTCAAATGGCTCATAAAAAAATAATGCGTAAATAATAATTTGATGCACATTAAAGCCTTTGGGGCACAGCACAGCAGATAAAAATAATAATACCACTACTAATGCCACATCTAAACATTTGAGTTTATCGTTTGCCGTTGTTGGGGCACTAAAAACAAATAACGTAAACCACCCAAAAACAGGCAACCAACCACCCAACCACCCCCAATGGCGTGCAGCCGTTTTACTAATAGTTTCCCAGTTCTTGCAACACTTTTGAAATATGTTTTATCATTTAAACAACGCAACAAAACGACTAGAATCAGTTTGAATAAACGCAGCATTCATTTAATTCATTCGCAGAAATTCAGATTATAAATATTTATGCATATATATATATATCTATATATATATATCTCTTTATATATATAGCTATTTATACTCGTTGTAGGCGTTGCACTAAAGGTGTCATCTATAATCAGTTTAGCCCAGATCTGACGCTGACTGACGACACAGGCTGTAATTCAATTATCTTGCACCATATTTTTGCAACTTTTCATTACGTGAACATAATTTGATTTTGTGCATACTCAAAATACATATACATTTTTTTTTTGAGGCGCGGCCCACAATATGGAAACTTTGTTCTAGCAAAAAAGCGCGTTATTTGCTTTATTTTTTTGTCATTTAATTTAATTTATTTACTCATTTTTAATCTTTTTATATTTAATTTCTTTCACTTTGATTTTAATTGTACACTTTTTTAAAATGTGTGTTCAGTAAGTTGTAGGAAGCATTAAATAAATTAAATTTAAATTTAAGTGGATATATAAAAACATGGAAATGAATAAATATATTTAAAACTAAATTTTTAACTCACACGATAATTAAATAATAAAATAAATAAATACAAAGTAGATAAATAAATTGATAAGACAATGTGATATTTTAATTTTTTATAATGAAAATTTGATGCTGGCATTTCCGTAAATTATATATTCAACTTGGCCTTCTAGGCAAAATCAAATTATTCTTTGAGTAGTTTCAGCTTAGTTTCAATTTTTGTTGAGAGACAGAGAATTCTCTGACAACGTCGCCGAGGCTGTCGCTTTGGTTATGTTTTGTTGTAACTGTTGTTTTTGGTTTTTTTTTTTTTTATCTGTTGAGTTGTTGTTGTCTAATTTGCGATAAACTGACAGAAGATTGCAGCTACTTTATTCAAATTATTATGTGATAAGCCGCAACGGAACGCAGCGCGGCGCAGCCACGTAGAACAAACAGAATGCGAATACAACAACAACAAATCAAACATGAATAAATGTGGAAGATGAAAACGTGGCATATTAAATGGTGACAAGCACACAAAATGGTTGCTTGCCACAGATTGCCTTTTGTCATCTTGGCCTCAATTGCTCTTGCCTCTAAAAAAATTTGTCAGTCAAAAAAGTTTTTACACTTTTTTTTTGTTGATAGCTGATAATTTGATAACGGCATAAAGCTGCTGGTTTAATGCAGGCATCTCAGCTTATCTCCAAACTGATTCTGGTGCTGAGATAGTGTAAAAATGTTTGATCGTAATACTTGTCGTATACGCATTGCGTATACGCTATCAATATTTTCATATTTTATTTTACGATGAGTGCAATAAAATAAATATTTAAGTTGTTCAGAGACAAAACCACACAGGTGACATATACACTCTAGAGAAACACCTATCCCACACACACACACACACACTCACACACACAGATACATAAATAAAATTGTACCTTGCTGACCACTTTTCAGCTGTCTCGATAAAACCATTTTCTCATAGTTCCTCAACTCTCACAGGGCCAGCACATGGCAAAGTTGCTGTTTAGCCCAAATCCATGTTGCATGTTGCACGTTTTAGTTGCAACCACTGCATTTGTTTCACCTTTTGAGCTTGTCTACATGTAGAACTTTGTTGCATGTCAACTTGTACAACAACAACAATGGATAAACATCAAAATTGTTGATGGACTTTGTTAAATATTTAAATTATTTAACTTGAATAGTTACTAAAAATGATTTATTGCTATTATTATATTAAATAAAGAAAAATGTATTCTCAAATAAAGCTGCATTTATATTAATGATTTGTGTATAATTTTTGGTGTCTCTGCATCGTAATTTTTACAGTTAAACTCTTTTATGACTTGATATATTGCTGCAGTAATGCTATCGTTAATCGATTAATATCAAAATTGAGTAAACAATTAGAGCTATCCATTAAATTATGTAGTTATTGCTAGTTTTTTTGTATATATAAAGTTAGTTATTGTTATACACAGACATACTTAAATCTAATTAAAATGTATAACTACACAAATACCTAAATTATTTATTTGCTATATTTATAATGTAAAATTCTGTCGATATTAAATTCTTTGCTCCCAAAACTGATTTGTTGAATAATTATTAAAATTCTTGAACTATCTGCATATTAAAATTACTCAGCATCTTATCTATTCCACACAGCTTTCGTTTTCCGTTGTTTGACATCACATCTAGTTTGCTAGATTTCTGATAAGCTATGTAAAATGGTATTAAAGACTGATAAATTTGACATAACTAAAAACGGGGGATCAGCACAGAGAGAGAGAGAGAGAGAGAGAGAGAGAGAGAGTTCAGTAAACAATGCATTATCTTTTGGCATGTCAAACATTATTTTATCTCACAGATCATTTGAACCCCAAACATGTAAAATGTTGAGAATGATATGTTTTTTATTTACCTCTCAAATGCTGAACAAATCTTTAAAAAATATGAATTCTTTTATGTCTTTGCAGCATGAAGAAGTGAAGAAGTTGAGCTGATTGAACCTTCTACATTCGTTTTCCACAATCTTCAAATTTTCCACAGAAAAAAGAACAAACAACAAAAAAAAGGTACGCAAACAGTTAATCCAAATACGAAAATCAACATGTTCATAAAACGTAAATAGCTGCGGGGTCAGAGGTCAATATGGGAATATGAGTAGATGTGAATTTGGGGCTGTTTGCGGCTCAACCTTAACCCGGGGTCAGCACGTACGTGTATATATATATATATATATGTATGTATATGTTAGCCAGGAGCAAATTGTAAATTATTTGGGCGCGTGTTCTACAAAATGTTGAATAAATAAAAGTGGCATGTTTCAGCTGCTATAAAAATGTGAAAGCGATATTTTTTTTATGAATGATTAAATTTAGTTTTGTTGCCACTTTTGCAAACTATTAGCATAATTATGTGTTACTCTCGCCCCCCTCTCTCTCTCTCTCTCTCTCTTTCTCTGTGTGTCGCTGTAGGTGTGTTAACAGTTTTATGACACTTATATGTTTGTGGCATAAAAAAGAGGCACCATTAACCATAGCCGTGGCCATAAAAACAATTTATCAAAATTTGTGACATTTAGTAGCAGCGACATCCTCATCAGTCTTTGGTTCCCAACAAGGACATTAATATAGCCATATATTTGATGAAATATAAGTGTGTGCCACTTGGTCATGCTCATTAGGCGTGCATACTTCTCCCCACACACACACACACACACACACACACACACACTCAGACACACGTAGAAATATTTTATATGAAAATGCATATAGCAAACATTTTTGTGTGCTAACAATTTATTTTACTTATTTATGGTTTTATTCAATTAAAGCCGGGTTTTTTTTTTGCTACTGGTTATCCTGCAATTGCGCCTACACTCGGAAAAAAATTGAACTGATATTTAGAACATTGCCTCCGCTTATTAAACAGATATTTTGAGGCAGGCTTATGGCAGGTGTTGTCTTTCCAAAATTGAAGATTTCTGTTTTCTTAATGCGTGGCTAAATTTTTCTTAGCTTTTTTATTATTGTTAAAAATATGTTAACTTTTCAGGCTTAACATTTTATTTGCGTTACATAGAATGTTGTAGCTATCTATTTTGTTATCTGAATTATTATGAAAGATTAGAATCGTGTTGCCTTAGCCAGAAAAAACAATGCTGAAGAAACATTTTTAAGATTGGAGGACTTTAAAAAAACAGCTGATGGAATTACCAAAGGCGCATTTGCAAACACAATATATCACAATATATATAATATAAAAATGAATAAGATTTTCATTTATACTATATATTTTTTATATAAAAGAATATATTTCTGAAAATTACTTCAAAAAACTAGAAAAACACTTTAAAGCATTACCTTTTTTTTTTAGAGTGTACTAGTTTTATATGCTTAGAGATGACTACAACGATAAGCAGAAATAACAAGAATAGGAAAAGTCTCAATGTGATAGACGTGCTCCAGGAATATGCCATTTGTTGCCGACTGTTTTTTTTTTTTGCTATTGAAGGCCAACCATTGATGACGTCATCTGTGGTCAGCGTCGCCTTTTGTCCAACATTTTCTACTGACTCTTGTCCATTGTCATTGTACGGTTTTACGAGTCCATTGCGCCATGTTAATGAGATGCAAAAAAGGTACACCCACGCTTCATTTGCTATATATTTATATATATTCATATATATATATATATATTTGTGTGCATATATATATATGCATCTATGGACATTTTTGCCTAACACGATTTGCCCTTTACTCTTACCACTTCCACTTGGACATATTTGTTCCTTACGATTTGAGGGACATTGATGTCCAGGCGAGTGAGTGTGTTAGTATGTGTGTGTTTGTGTGTGTGTGACTACGTGCGATTATTTAGCCTGTCAGCGTGGGATCTGTTGGCCAAGAAGGTTAGCGCCTTTTTTGTCCCACTTTGATACGGGCAATGGCAAATGGCATGTGTAAATGGCATTTCTTTTGGTATTTGTTTAGCCAGCTATGTGTGTGTGTGTGTGTGTGTGTTGCACACTCCAATTAAGCGACAAAATTCTGCTCAGTTTCAACATTTGTCAGGTTTGTTGATTTATTCGATTTTATGCGCTGCTCTGTGCTGTGCTGTGTTTGGCTGTGTTGTGCACTCGTCACTTGACTCTTGGCATACATAAAGCAAGCACACACACCTACACACACAAACACACACACATATACATAGCGCACACACAGTGGCGCACACACAGTGGCGCACACACAGTGGCGCAATCTGATATTCATCATCTCATCACGTATACGCCAAGGGGCACTTGAGAAGCGTTCGCTTAAGCCTTTTACGTCTGCCAAAAAAAAAAACTAATTGCCTACTTTTGTGCTGTGTGGCTTAATCCTGAGAAATACTGGCTAAAACAGTTCCCACTGCTTAGCACAAAACTGCTACAATAATAAGCCAGAACAGCAAAAGTACTTGCAGGCAAACCAAACACTTTTAACCAAAACAATCAGTAATTTGGCCCAAAACAAAACCCGTTACACGTAGCTTCGCTTAGTCTTTCATACGCATCCGCATTCGCACCCACATCCGCATTCGCATTCGCATCCGCATTCGCATCGGCATCCGCATTGTTGTTGTTGTCCTTTGCTGACGTCGTTGTAACTTTTCATTGGATATTTTCGTTCCGGTTTTCGCTTTGGCTCTTCGCAACGTGGCTCTGACGTCAGAGACGTCTGTGGCTGTTGAGTGCTATGTTCTGGTTACGATATCCCCCATATATAAACTAAATCTCTTGCTTCTATTCTCTGTCTCTCTGTGAGTGTGTGTGTTTTTGTGTGTTATTTGCTATTTCAGTATCGAAATGTTGCCGTTGTTGTCGTTGGTGTTGATTGTCAATTTGAGCATTCCTCCAAGCTAAATCGATTTCGATTTTTGATTTCGATGTGCCACAGACTCTGCCAGGAACTACTTGGCTTATCTAGCAGAAATATCTCTGCCTTGCCTTGATTTTTTGCTAAATGACCCATTCGCCATTTATCATTTGTTATGATTTTTCGATGTGCAGCAGCTGTGTGCAACTTCCGGTTGCCACTTGCATTTCCCATTCATTTATTTCTCAAATGCAAGTGGCTTTCACATTCAGCCGGCAAACAATACTTGCGAAAAAGCATTCCTATTTCCTGCCCAGGCAAACGGAATCTGCAAATAGCAAATGAACGATTTTTGTGGTCATTGCAGCTGTGCAATACGGCAAAACAATGGCCAAATCTTCTGCACCGGTCAGGCATAAACTCATTATTCAAATTAAGGGGGAAATTGAGAAAAAAAAGAAATCGAATAATTCATTCAATGTATTCTTCTTACACTCAGAAAAAATCGACCAGTATACCTAGAGGCAAAATGTTGACTCTTTTAAGTTTTTTCTTAAATCCCGTAGCGATTTTACTAAACCTTTGAAAAAATATATAGATTTCCAGTTATTTGTTTTCTAAAAAATAGTTTAATTTATTTTTTTTTTCTTTTAAAAATATTAAAATTTTTGTACATGTTTTTTTAAAATGTGAACACAGCATTTTTATTCAATTATATATTATAATATTATTATTAAATATTATTTGAAGATATTTTTTCAAATGTATTTTTTAGATAGTTTATAAATTCAAAAATGATCATTTTTTATACAATCACAACTATTTAAAAAATTATATTTTCTTTCTTATAAAAACAACACTTTTATTAAAATTGTAGCGACACAAATTCGAACCCTTCAGGCTAAACAACTTACAACGCACACCCAATACACACCCTACACCACACACCACTCACACACACACACACACACCGCTTTGGGGAGCATTTGGATTAACTCTGCGACTGCGATTTGGACTGCTGTTGTGGTTGTTGTTGTTGTTATTACTATTGTTATTATTATTAGCTGGCAGGTGTTTTAGCCAATGACTAATATTGGCCATAAGATCATTTTGTATATTTATTGCGGCTGCCTCTCGATATATGCCACTGTCCAGCCAGTTCGACTGTCTCTCTGTCTGTCTGTATGTCTGTCTGTCTGTCTCTCTGTCTGTCTGTATGTCAGTCTGCCTATCTGTCAGTGTGTGTGTGTGCCTGTCTAACTGTCTGTTTCTCTATCTCTGACTGAGTGTTTTTGTTTGTTTGTCTATTTTTATAGCGCGCACTGAGGCCATTTAAAAGTCTTCTTTCAGCTTAGATATCCGCCAAGCCTTCTGTTTATCGAAGACAAAGTCGTTTTTATTGTTCAAGAATATATTTTCAGCAGCACACGTATGTATGTATGTATGTGTGTGCGTGTGTATATACATAAATAAACCAACAAACAAACACACACTCACACACACACACATGTTGCTGGGCATCAATTTTCATGGAAAACTGTCCGCCGTCGATCAAACTGAAAAGTGTAAAGTAAAAAGGCTTCATGCGAATTTCAAATCAAAGCGGAAATCTGCCTCAGCACATCATCTGCTTTTGGCCTTTTTTTCTTTTGGTTTCCGCACAGAGACAAAATTAGTTTAGACCTTATTTTTAGTCAGGCATTCATTACGCATTCACGGCAAATGCTTGGAGCGGTTTTTATACCCTGAACCAATTAAAATGGGCAAAAAGAGTATAATGGGTGTGCGCAATCATATGTAACACGCTAAAGAAAGCATCTCCGAACCCATTAAGTATATTTATTATTGATTTGGATCAACAGCCGAGTCGACATAGCCATGTCCGTCTGTCCGTCGGCTTATACGAGCTACAGACTTAAAATTTTGATTATAGGTTCTCGTATATCCGGCGCAGAACAAGTTTATCGATTTCCGATTGAAATAAATGCTAAAATTTAAAAGACAGAATCTTTTATACAGAATATACACATGCCTATTATAAATCAAATACTTAAATTTCATCAAGAACGGATAAGAAACATCCAAGTTCTGGTCAAAAATATATATTGATACTGATCTCATTTCTACACGAAGCAGCAAGTATTTTCTGTAAGCATAAATATGCAAAAGCATGTGTGAGAAAGAGATGGCATCATAATCAAAACGAACGTCAATTTGCTTTTGTGTGTATTCTGCAGAGCCCCGTTACCTACGATTGCGTTTACTTATGTATGTATGTTTATGCATGTGTTTCTAGCCAGCCAATTAGGGATCAGTTCGGGCTTGTGAATAACAATGTGCGCTGCATTCGTTTTGTTTACAGTTCATTGCCTGTGTTTGCTCTAAGAAATGGAAAATAAAAGGGAAATTTTTAAATAAAATTATAATAAATTTAACAGTTGTGTTCAGGGTATATCATAGTCGACTACAGCATTCTTACTTGTTTCTTAAGACGAAATACATTTCCAGGCAGTTGCTGTATAAAATAATTTAACGACTTTTCTGGCCAACAACTTTTCAGCTTTGACGGACAATTAACAGTAATTAAGCGAGTTCATTTGGCAAAAGTCCTCCATTTGACATTTGCGCCAACTGCATTTGGACTCTCCAAATATATATACTCTAGCTAGTTTTAATATATTCATGAATTCTTCAAAAACAAAAGAAAGACAGCGACAAAGTTTCATTGTTTGGCTCTGTGTCTGGAAAAGTAGCTAAACAATAAAGAATTTATCTCTTAAAGCGTTTCAGTTTGCAAAATGAATATTAATATTAAAGTTATTGTTTTTTTTTTTTTTGGCAGTTTACCCAAACTACTTTGTCGTTGTTGACATTTTATTATGGTGTAGCTTAAAATCGGCACTTAGGAGAAAATCTATGCTGCAAATCCTATTTATATTTAATTTTTCATTTCATTTTGGAACGCTTGTCGCCATACTTTGTGCACTTGATCCTCGCAAAGACAGGACGTGACATTACATGGCAGCACTGACAATGACGACGGCGACAAACAGCAGACGACACACAGACAGACTGTCTGACAGACAGACTGTCAGAGGGACGACAATGTGAATGACAATGAAAATGAACGAAAAGTGCGCGGAAAGCAGCGTCGGATGTGTGCAATAAATTTGATTCAATTGCTTTCGAGCGTGCTTATTGGATGCGCCTTTCAAAATAGAGCGTCAAACGCTTTTTGTTCTCGTCTACATCTATGTACTCCTTCCCCTCCCTTCCCCCCCCCCTCAAATCTTCTATTTGGCATCTGTAGTCAAGCACAATGCCGGTGACGATGCGCTTTTTGTGGCCAATGCCTGGCAGAGGCTACTTTGCTGCTCCTTGCCAGCTTCTGCTTCTGTTTCTGCTTCAGCCGGCAAACGGAAGTGAGTTGCAGAAAGAGCAGCGTGATTCCGGGCAATTCTTTAGACACACACACAGTTGCTTTACACTTATGACAGTTATGAATTTGATAGTCAAGTGTAAGATTTGCTAACCTTTAATTGCCAGAGACTTACTGTGCTGTAAATCGAAATAAAAGGAAACCTAGAAGGAGAATGCAAGTAAGCACACCTAGAAGCAGAACGAACACATTTAGAAGTATACTTAAAAGTAGACAAAGAATTAGACGCTTGGCAAGCTCAGCAGCATTCCCGGAAACTAGCCCAGAAGCACTTTTAGAAGCAGTCCCAGAAGCATATTCAGTTGCCAACTCTTAAGCAAACCCAAGAAGCACATCTAGAAGTATATCCAGAAGCAAACCCAGAAGCATACCCAATAGCAGATTCAAAAGTAAGCAAAACTCAACAGCTTTTCCAGAAGCAGACCACGAAGCCGACAAAGAAGCAGCTCCAGAAGCACACCCAAAAGCCGATAAAGATGCTAACCCAACAGCAGATAAAGAAGCAGAACCAGAAGTAGACCCAGCAGCACAGACCTCAACACCCGTCCGATAACCACAGTCGGTGTCTGAGTTGGAGTCAGAGTCAGTGTAGGATTAACTAAGAGTTTATGGGCAAGTTAGAGCAGCAGAGCACAAAAAAAAAAAGTACACCAGGAAATATATGGAATACATATGTACATGCACATGTATGTGTGTGTTAGCCATATACACATGTAGACGCCATAAGCTGGCTTATGCGTTGGTGGCCCAAACTTTTTGTGGGTGTGTGCAAAATACGTGGCACAAATCCATAATATACTGTCATTCGCTTCGACCAGCTGGAAGCAGATGCCCTTTGCTCAAAAAGGGCCAAAACCCAAAAATACTACAACACTTTGGCAACAAAAAATAAACGCTTCTGCATATTTACCATTGTGGCCATGTGCAATATGGCTGAGATATGTATAAGCAATGGCAGCGAGCACAACTGATAAATAATATTCTCATTTTCGTAAATGCAAATAATAAATGCTCACATTTGGATAATAGGATGTCCCAAGGACACAGGTATTTATGATATATAAACTAGTTTTTTTTTTATACTCTAAATGGTAAATTGGTTTATTATAATTTGTATTAAAATCTTCTCAACAATATTGAGGCTTGAAATGATATGAATAAATATGTTTCCTACATAAGTTGGCAGGATTTGCAATTACTAAAAATACAGCATTGTATTACTTTTTCGAATGGTTATTTTATTTCGATTTATTTAGTTGTAGCTTGTGTATAACAATTTAACTTTTACGAGATTTCAACTCACGTCCTTTGTTAGGATAAAAAATCCTTTATTACAATTAAAAGTTACTGCAGAATTTTTAACTTTTTCCCTTTCTCTCTAAATGCATTTTGTATGGATATGTATATAAACTTAATACAAACAATAATAGTAAAAAATATAAATAATAACAAAATATCTGTCTGATATATATTTTTTACTTTATTATATTAATATTTTCTATAAATCAGAGCTCAATTACATTTGGCGAGTGACAATAAGCCTGCCAAAGTTAAATATTAAACCTTAAAGTCAAAAAGTCACAAAATACAAAATAAACATTTGTTTAAATTAAAAAGACAAAAAAATAATATATATTTTAGTTTGTATAAGAACATAAATTCAAATGAATATAAACGTTTGAATATGTGTGATTTTTTTGAAAATTTAACAACAAAAGAAAGCATTTCAT
Source organism: Drosophila fungiperda (assembly GCA_035042345.1). Taxonomy (NCBI): domain Eukaryota; kingdom Metazoa; phylum Arthropoda; class Insecta; order Diptera; family Drosophilidae; genus Drosophila; species Drosophila fungiperda. Next base: position 280,620 of record JAWNLM010000159.1, on the reverse strand, counting down.
CTGATGAAAATTAACGCTCAAAATAAACGAATTAAATTGGAAATTTTATGCATAAAATGGACATTTATATGTTAGATTTAATGGCTCTTTTCTGTGGGCTAAAAACAAATACAAAAAGAGTATTAAGTTCTAAATGTTTATTTTTTCTGTGCTGTTTTCCTTTATTTATTTATTTGTTTATTTTCTTTTTCTTTTTTATTTTTTTTTTGCTACATGCAATAAATGTTATCAAACAAAGTCAAAGCGAGTGGCAAAATAATACAAGAAACTCGTAAAAAAAAAAATGTCATTTTCATTTAATTTTCGATGCTGCTGCTGACGCTTATTGTTTGCGAATTACATGCTCAGAATCCATGGAATACAGCGCATAATCTAATAATATTTTATGGCGAATGGGCCTGTAATGGCCAGCATTTGGAGTTCTGGCACCCTTCAAAGTGCGTTGAACTGCCCGGACGATCAATAAATGAATATATATATACATATATATATATATATATATATATATATATATGTATTTATGTGTGAATGGAAAATCTCAGTCATGTGAAAGTCAACGGCTATTTCTGCCAGTGTCATCAATTTGCTGGCTGTTAACAATGCCGCATGCCCCAAGCCCACACCTACTGCTCGCATTACTGCCACGAGACTCGAGACTCGAGCATTAATGGCGCAATTAACGAGCATTATTTGTTGCGCATACGCCACGTATGCCGCGCGCGGCATTATTTTATTTATTGTTTCTAGTGCTGTATTTTTATTAGCATTTTCATTAGTTGGCAACGCTGTAAAAAACTTTTAATACAACAAACACATACACACAGCAAAAGTCGTGGCTTAGGCAATTTTTGACACGCCCACCCGACGGAGGCGGAGGCGGAGGCGGAGGCAGGAGTAGCGCCAAAGAGCCGCATAAAAAAGCCAAGTGAGCTGTGAATAATGACTATTGTCATTATCGAGTATGGAGAACTTTATACGCGACGAAGACGAAAAAGGGGAGTGCATGTGGCAGTGGAAGTGGCATTTAAGTGTCTGTTGAATATAGTTTTCATAGTATTTTATTGTCTTGGGAGCAGCAAATGAGACGTGAGCAATTTAAGCAACAATAAAATATTCCTCACAGCAAACAGACAGCAGAAAATGATAATTCAGTCAATCAGTTGATATATATTTTCGAATTGTGATCTCAAAAATAAAGCTGTATAAAAATATTTGAGAAATGAATAAATGCCAAAAGGCGAAAGAGTAAAAATAAACGCATGGCAAATTGAGATAGCAATAAATAAATGCATATATATAAACAACAATAAAAATCAAAAGAAATTAGATTTATATATATATGTATATATATATATCTATATTGATGCGGGAATTATCAGCTTGGGCACCTGCTCTGCTCTGGCCCGATTTGCGCTGTGTGGGCAGTATCCAAATAGAATGCTGGCATTCGGATAGTGGAGGGGTGTGGTGAGTGTGCCTGTGTGTGTGTGTGTGTTTTAGGTATGGTATGCGAGGTATGTGTGTATGTCTAAATGCCATCAAATAGCGTACGATAAATGACATGCGCCCAAGCTAAAAGGCAGATGAGCATAATGACGCCATAGCCATGACGAGAATGTCTGCCTTCTGTGGTTTGATGGCGGTGGGGGGGGGGGGAGGAGGGACAATGGGATCAACTAGAGGGCAGGTCATCGATTAACGTGCCAATCAGAGCTAAACATAATTATTGTCATTGCTGATGATCATAATGATGATGATGACGCGTCAAATGACACGGCTCCAGGGCATGGGACGAGGAGCGATGAATGGGAACAGGATATGAAATGGGATTATGACGAGGGCTGGGAATATGACGAGTACTGGGACTGGGACAGCGACTGGGTTAACCAGAGAACGTTCAATGTTATAATAGGCATTGTTTTCGAAGGCATCTGACGTCCGCTGGGGCTTTGGCTGAAAATACACTCGAGTTGATGTTGTCAAGCACACAGCAAATGCGTGGTGTGTGTGTGTGTGTGTTCAGGTTGTGCAAACCATTTTCAACCATTTTAGCTGCGAATACACAAATTTTATTGACTACCGAAAGGGGGGCATTTCCCAAGTGAGACAATCAACAAACACACACACAAACACACACACACAGACAGACTGACGAGAACTGGGAATTTGCATTTAATGGAACAATTTTGCATTAACATTGTACAGCATACAATAAAATGTCACATTGCATTAATGTTGAGTTGATGCTATTTGTTGTTTTGGCCAGCAGCGCATTTAAATTTGTCACCATTTTTATTGCATACTTTCAGGCAAACATGAATATTGGCATTGCACACAAATGGGATAAATTATCGCCGCGAGAGTTTTTGCAGCTGCAGGAATTGGCATCATGTAAGTGCAACATTCTCTCAATCAATATAATAATTTATATTCATTTATTATTTATGTACACATAAATTGACTATATTAAAAGCGAACTTTACTTTTTTAACCAATGGTTTGCAGAGTTAATGGAACAAATTGCAACAACAAAAGTTTTAAGATGCCAGAAAATAGAGAATAGTTTGATATTTCTTAAAAGTGTAAATTAACTAAAAATGTTTCACAATTTAATCAATAAATTATCAAAAATTTCGAATGTAAATTGCTAGCTAAAATCATAAATATTAGCTTTAGATAGATTAATAAATATATAAAAAAAATATATATATTTTAGTTTGACTGAGTATATAGATCCATCTTAGTCTGTTGCACTGTGGTTCGTCACTGCTTAAATTTATATAAGAGCAAAAGTTGCTCAAACTTAAATTCATCTTTTTGGTGGTTATTTCAAATTTATAGCGCAAGGATGAATCCGGTCTGCAAACGATGTGTTTCTAGGCGTTTTCTTTGATTCTGATTTATTGCCTTTGGAGTCACGTTCCGAGCTGCTTTCCTTTGGCCATGCCATCAAAACATTGCAATTAAAATCGAACTGCAATTTTATTTGAGCCAAACAAACATGCAACCTGCAATAAAATAGTTTTAGTTATGCTCTCTAAAAGAAGTCAAATCAAAGCTGGCAACCGTTGCACATCTGAATTGATAATTCTGTTGAGCTGATGATGATGATTATGTGTAATGCTGCAATGGTTAGACGAAGTGCGTCTGCCATCTCTTTTCATAGTAGATAGTATTAAATCCAGCGCACATTCAAGTCAAACTCTGCAATTTAAGCTGCATGACTTTTTATATAGAGCACATATCCTGTGTGTGTTCGCATTGTTGAGCAGCTTTTAGTAGAATATTTTACATTAATATTTGATCCCTTAAGCTGTCGTTAGACGAGATGAAAAATGCACATTCTTCACAAGTTCCAAAACAAGTAAGAAGACTGTAGTCAACTGAGATCGACTAGCAGTTACACTGTCTGCAAAATGTATATTTTACTGGATGAAACACTATCTACAATTTCCCCATATTTTAAAATAATATTAATCCACAGTTTAACTTGCAAATTAAGCATTTTATTATTAACAAACAATGCGCAAAAAAGTCAGAAGTATTTGTGATATAATTGCGAATCATTTAAGAACTTTAACTCTGCTCGATTTGAAATAAAATTACTTGTTTAGAGATTTGTGTGAGAGAATTTACAAGATGTTTCCCTGTACTGTAATTGTATCTTTTGTTTTTTTTTTCGACTTCCCTAAACAGTCAAGTCAAAATGAGTGGCATCATCTAAAGAATGTTTCAAGGATTGCCTTAAGGACTAACATTTATCGAGCAAGTGCAATTGCCTGTCTGCCTGTCTGCCGGTTGAGTGTGATTAAAATTTTTAGCAGCAATAACAATCGAGACTGTCAAATGCAGGCGCACATAGACTATTACACAAAACGCCCATTGGGCGTGGCACTTGTCTATTAGAGTGCCCTTTAAGTGGTTTCAAAAACGAAGTGTCAACGACAGCAGCTGCAACACCAACAGCAGCAGCAGCAGCAACAGTAAAAGCGACAGCTGTGCGTTGCAAGTAGAAAGTTCACTCAAACACTTCAACACTCAGTTGAGCTGTGGTTGCAACATCAACAGCACAACGAGCAACTCGAGCAGGGCCAAATGTGCATACATTTATTAAGTTAATAAAACTCAGCAAGTGCAACTGCTGCAATTTGGGGCAATGCCTACGCAGCAGCAGCTCAACACTTGCCTGTGGCATGTGTGCACAAACGAGCGAGAAAAGACAACGCGACTTTGTTTCCATTAGTTAATTATACCTGTGAAACTGTGTAAAACAAAACTGTTGTTGTGCTGCCCAACCCATCTTCTCTAAATCAACTCTCTTCCCTTCCCGCTCAGCCGGTTGCGTGGCACACTCAAGGCGACAATTAAGTTGGCGCCAGTGCAACAATTGACGCTTATGTCCAATTTGTTAGCACTGTGGCATACAACACGCAGTTCAAACTCAAAATTAATTGTGCATCAATTGAATTTTAATTGCTTATTTTTGTCACTACTCTTTTGCAGATTCCACGCGCAAGCTGCAGGATGTTCTCCAGGATTTTTGTGCATCCAGTGAGGCGACCACGCCCAAATGCATACCAGATGGGGTAAGTAACTAGCTAAACTACATTTAGCTTTTATGAAATATGCTCTTGCATTTTGTGTATGTGGCAGGCGCAGCTCTTTGTGTGCTCGATCCCTTGTCTCCTGTCTTCTGTCCCCTGCCCCTGTGACCCGTTTCAGGGCAGTGGCAAACAAGTCAACGATTAGGGCTTAGAAATGCACATTCGCTTTTAAAGATGCAATAAATTAAGATGAAAATGTACCGTTAATATAAAATAGGATAAGCCTTAGAGTGTTTGCACAGTGCACAGTGGGACAAAGTTGATCCGCTTATTCTGCATTCCGCTGCTGCAAACGTTCAGCGAAATCCATTTCTTTCGCTATGGTTAAAATACTGAATGCAAACTTTGCCACCTGCAAAATACATAATATGATAAAATATGATAAATTGTATGTTTTCTAGTTTGATACATTTGCTCTACATACGGTGATATTGGTTGAGATTGAGATGATAAATATGCCTCCTGCGAGAAATATGATCGGCTTTTGCACATGGTGCATGAAGTTAATCAGAGTAGTTTTGTAGCGCTGCTCGCTGTCGACCCAGTTGGATTGGAATATCAAGTTGGACAATTCCTCGCTGTCGTTAATTAACATATTGCAGTTGTAGCAAAATGGAAACGTCTCCAATATAAATATGATGACAGCCACTGAGCCCCTGACTGTTTGCCAAAGGTTCGCAAAGAATAAAATATGGAGCATGGCCAAGCCAAGGACGATACCAATCAGCAGAAATTGCACAAATATTGAGCAATATATTATTGGACGTATCATGTCGAAACATCTACAAGAAATAAATTTAAAATAAACTTAAGCCTTAAATAGAAATATTCAGTCTCACCGCAATATTGTATTGTAGTCCATGATGCAATTGATTAGTTCTTCGTAGTTTTCCTGCTCCGTTTTGTCGGGATCCATGCGTAAATTGCGAATATGATCTTTTAGCAAATCCAAATGAGTGCGAAAGATGAGCATGAAATTAATTGCATATGAATCGGAAAGTAGTGCCATCTCAACAGCAATGGTCATAGGTATAAGCTCATAGATCGACTGAATCCACAAGTTGGCGGTGCTAGCCCGCCAGTCAAATAATGGATTATAGATGTCCCAAGGCGGGCTACCCATGTGCGTACTCACGAAAAATGCCGATGTCGAAACGCCATGATAACAAAAGGTATAAATTATAAACAACTTATTGCAAAACGCAACAGCATTGTGAATCTTTTGGCGATCCCCGTCGTTCAAAATTCGCTCGTCCAATCTGTCAAGAAGGATCTTCGCCTGCTCTAAGCGCCACTTGAAGCAGAAGGTGATTACGGACTTTGCTAATGCACCGTAAAGGTTGATGACCACCTGCAATGAAAATAAAACGTCGCTCGGTGCCAAATCCATCACAAAGCTGATGACAAAGGTACTCGGAACATAGATCACGCCAAACCCAAACGCCGTAAATGTCCAGATGAGATAGATATAACGCCAGATTCCCATTTTCGGTGGCAGCCAGCCAATCAGCAACATGCCCCTGTACAAATAGGCTACGGCATCCCGGGATCTCACACGTTCCGTTAGCGGAGCTGGTTTCAATAGCGGAAACATTGACTGCATCGTAGTTTTCTAACACGTTTATTTCCTCCAAGACTGAGCAGTCTGCTTTTATAGCCATTTTGGCTGGTCATCTGGCCAATTCACGCGCTTAACAATTTATAAACTTGAACGTTTTTAAATATTTACATAAATATTTAAATTGCAAATGTTGTTAATCCAATCCAATTAGTTGGATTTTAATAAAATCAATATTCTTGACAGTTTCACACTATAATTATTATTTTGAACAAAACTGAATGATTGGAAAGAAAACTAACGTTTTGGCATGGCTGACACTTTCACACTGAAGGCCAAAATGCCTTATGGGAATTTACTGCTGTGAATATTATCTAAATATGTTGTCTGTAATAATTCTGACGGTCAGTGTGGAATTTCGCCTGAAGCACTTTACATTCGTCAAAAAAAAACTGTAAAGTAGTAAAAATTTTGAAGAACAGATTATGTCTAAATAGTTGGATTGCTTGTAGGCATTAGTCATGGTGCGGCATTATTTAAGAAAGTGCAACATAAAAAAACATTATTATGGGAATTTACTGCTGTGAATATTATCTAAATATGTTGTCTGTAATAATTCTGACGGTCAGTGTGGAATTTCGCCTGAAGCACTTTACATTCGTCAAAAAAAAACTGTAAAGTAGTAAAAATTTTGAAGAACAGATTATGTCTAAATAGTTGGATTGCTTGTAGGCATTAGTCATGGTGCGGCATTATTTAAGAAAGTGCAACATAAAAAAACATTATTGAATAAATAATGTTACAGCTACAACTAATCCTCAGACATCCAACTGACTCCTCCTGCTGCCTAAGCCCACCGTTTTGCCTGTGCGTTTTAAGGAGAGCCCTTTGGCTCAAAAGTAAGCTGATGAAAGGCAAGTTACAGCAAGCCAACTTATGTCAAACGTACACACACACACCTACACACACACACAAACACAACTGGCAAGGATGCGGGCCCTGTGCTGCTGCCAGTTGCTCCAGTTGCTCCAGTTGCTCCTGTCTATGTATTTGGCAGCTTGAGATTGCTGCTGCTTTGTTGTGTTGGATTTTCGTGTTTTGTGTGTGTGTGTGGCAGAAAGAGTGAAAGATTGAAAGTAAATCTTCTTATACAAACAATAAATCACAGACATTTTTCAAGTTTACGCCTGAATGCCAAATTGAAATTGAGCAGAAAACTGACTGCAGGCTCCATGAATTGATAACTCAGCCCGCATCCACACAAAATGCCAACTGATAGTGAATTAAATTGAAAACAATATTGAACACTCCGCAAAAAAAACTCTCAACTCAAACTCCTGTTGATTGGCAAGTTTTACAAAATGCTGTAGAGCACCTCTTCAGCAAGATGAGACCTATAAGATTGGGAACAGCACACGAAAATGGTTTAATTTGTCAAGATCCATTTGGTGAAAATAGTTTTTGGCACAGAACCAATTTTTTAACTGAACTTTCCTGCAGCTATTTGATTTATTGGAGACAAGTTCAGTTGGTCAAACTTAGGTAGACATGAAGACGCCTGTAAAAATGGAATTGAGCAATATATAAAAAAAAAATAATAATAATAGTTGCAGAGTGATTAACAGTTAGAGAAACAACTGTAATTGAAAAAATTCGACTGTGATTAACATTTATCCCATCAGCCAAATATATTCGAGTATTATTTGATTGATTAATAAAACCTAATAAATATGAGAATAGATATTGGATAAATAACTTGTGTTTTTCTTATCCGACTTTGATTAAATTTGGACATGCTATCAATAATATTTCCGCATTTAAAATGAACATTAAAAAGAACTTTTTGCCTTTGAAAATTAATATATTTCGATATTCCCAAAAGGAATCTTGTTTCTGATTAACTAAATAAAGCTAATCTGCACAATCTTAGAACAAGAATATTTTTTTTTTTTAATCTAACATGTCTCCCTCTGCCAGTTACATACTTTCGTACAAAACCCATTTACCCCATTTATCAATTTGTAATGCGTACAAAGAGAAAAGCAAAGAATTTGTTGGCAACCATAATCTAGGCTAAAACCAGAGCAAACCTTTTGCCAACAACAAGAAACATGTCAGAGCATGGGCAAAACCAAATGAATAATCGAGATATTATCTGAAGGGGAAACATGTGGCAACAAGTAGGCACAGTTGCTGCCACATCGCCAGCCGATATGCGGCATGTTGATTTCCGTTTAAGCTTAGCACACGACTTATGCCCAAGGACTGCTCAGACATCCAAATGATGATTTCATATGTATTTCCCAATTCAAATGTTTTGCAAACAATTAATTAAGTTGCTTCCAAAAGATAATCGTTGCACAATAAGCGTGTTGTGTGGCAAAATAATTGTGGCATGTTGACAGAAAACTATAATTAAAGCGAAAAACTATTTCTGTGTTCAATTTAATCGATCAACAACACACAACTCACACATTTTATCATTCTTTTTTTTTTAATGGTATTATTGAAATTGCAATTTGTTGTTAAGTCCACTCAACCATCCTCATTTTAACCCCACAACAAATGCAAATACGAACACACATACAAACCCATTTGAGCTGTTTGAGGTGGGTGTGAGTGTGAGTGTGTGAGTGTGTGTGTGTGTGTGTGTGTGTGTGTGTGTGTGTGTGTGTGTGTGTGTGTGTGTGTGTGTGTGTGTGTGTGTGTGTGTGTGTGTGTGTGTGTGTGTGTGTGTGTGTGTGTGTGTGTGTGTGTGTGTGTGTTTATAATTGAGTTTACTCAGCTCCTCCAGTGTACAAAAATAATGAATTTTGTGTTACCGAATACTTTTATACTCTGATACCGAATTTAAATTTATTCAATGATTGGCAAATGAAGTTGCTGACCAAAACTCAACTTCACAAACGGCCACGCCCAAATGCATACCAGATGGGGTAAGTAACTAGCTAAACTACATTTAGCTTTTATGAAATATGCTCTTGCATTTTGTGTATGTGGCAGGCGCAGCTCTTTGTGTGCTCGATCCCTTGTCTCCTGTCTTCTGTCCCCTGCCCCTGTGACCCGTTTCAGGGCAGTGGCAAACAAGTCAACGATTAGGGCTTAGAAATGCACATTCGCTTTTAAAGATGCAATAAATTAAGATGAAAATGTACCGTTAATATAAAATAGGATAAGCCTTAGAGTGTTTGCACAGTGCACAGTGGGACAAAGTTGATCCGCTTATTCTGCATTCCGCTGCTGCAAACGTTCAGCGAAATCCATTTCTTTCGCTATGGTTAAAATACTGAATGCAAACTTTGCCACCTGCAAAATACATAATATGATAAAATATGATAAATTGTATGTTTTCTAGTTTGATACATTTGCTCTACATACGGTGATATTGGTTGAGATTGAGATGATAAATATGCCTCCTGCGAGAAATATGATCGGCTTTTGCACATGGTGCATGAAGTTAATCAGAGTAGTTTTGTAGCGCTGCTCGCTGTCGACCCAGTTGGATTGGAATATCAAGTTGGACAATTCCTCGCTGTCGTTAATTAACATATTGCAGTTGTAGCAAAATGGAAACGTCTCCAATATAAATATGATGACAGCCACTGAGCCCCTGACTGTTTGCCAAAGGTTCGCAAAGAATAAAATATGGAGCATGGCCAAGCCAAGGACGATACCAATCAGCAGAAATTGCACAAATATTGAGCAATATATTATTGGACGTATCATGTCGAAACATCTACAAGAAATAAATTTAAAATAAACTTAAGCCTTAAATAGAAATATTCAGTCTCACCGCAATATTGTATTGTAGTCCATGATGCAATTGATTAGTTCTTCGTAGTTTTCCTGCTCCGTTTTGTCGGGATCCATGCGTAAATTGCGAATATGATCTTTTAGCAAATCCAAATGAGTGCGAAAGATGAGCATGAAATTAATTGCATATGAATCGGAAAGTAGTGCCATCTCAACAGCAATGGTCATAGGTATAAGCTCATAGATCGACTGAATCCACAAGTTGGCGGTGCTAGCCCGCCAGTCAAATAATGGATTATAGATGTCCCAAGGCGGGCTACCCATGAGCGTACTCACGAAAAATGCCGATGTCGAAACGCCATGATAACAAAAGGTATAAATTATAAACAACTTATTGCAAACCGCAACAGCATTGTGAATCTTTTGGCGATCCCCGTCGTTCAAAATTCGCTCGTCCAATCTGTCAAGAAGGTTCTTCGCCTGCTCTAAGCGCCACGTGAAGCAGAAGGTGATTACGGACTTTGCTAATGCACCGTAAACGTTGATGACCACCTGCAATGAAATTAAAACGTCGCTCGGTGCCAAATCGCTAAATTCCATCACATAGCTGATGACAAAGGTACTCGGAACATAGATCACGCCAAACCCAAACGCCGTAAATGTCCAGATGAGATAGATATAACGCCAGATTCCCATTTTCGGTGGCAGCCAGCCAATCAGCAACATGCCCCTGTACAAATAGGCTACGGCATCCCGGGATCTCACACGTTCCGTTAGCGGAGCTGGTTTCAATAGCGGAAACATTGACTGCATCGTAGTTTTCTAACACGTTTATTTCCTCCAAGACTGAGCAGTCTGCTTTTATAGCCATTTTGGCTGGTCATCTGGCCAATTCACGCGCTTAACAATTTATAAACTTGAACGTTTTTAAATATTTACATAAATATTTAAATTGCAAATGTTGTTAATCCAATCCAATTAGTTGGATTTTAATAAAATCAATATTCTTGACAGTTTCACACTATAATTATTATTTTGAACAAAATTGAATGATTGGAAAGAAAACTGTAGAAAATAATGTTATTTTACATTCAATGCAACCATGCATCAGTAACATATGTATGTTAAGTCTCTAATTATCGATAGTCATAATGTTAATTTGTTAGTCTTGAATAAACTTCGTTTGAGTACACAACGCTGGTGCGACTCAGTTTCAATATTTTATCTAGGCATTCCCTGACGCGGGAAAAGGATTATCGCTCCAACAGGTTATGGGCCCAGGACGCGTGGCCTGATAATATAGTTAACGGTTATTTGACTCGATATCCAGAGTTACGAACTCGGATGAAATAAAAGACAAATCGGCATTTACGTGTGTGTAAAAGTAAAGTGCGTCGCAAATATAGAAACATGAGTGGGCTGTACCAAATTGAGAAGCTTGAAGAAAAGAATTATGATTCTTGGAGCATACAGATGCGAAGCGTGTTGGTACATGCGGATCTATGGGATGTTGCGTCGGGGGATTTACAGAAGTCTGTTGTGGGCGAAAATATTAACTGGAGTGCGTTGGATCGTAAGGCATTGGCAACGATCACGCTAAGTGTTAAGACATCGCAGTTGGGATACATCAAGAATTGCACAACGTCGCAGGAGGCATGGATTAAGTTGCGCGAAGTCCATCAGCCAAGCGGGCCGGTTCGTAAAGTCTCGCTTTACAAAAAGTTGCTCAATTCTCGCATGGAGGAGGGGCAAAGCATGGCTAGCTATTTGATCACATTTAACGAAATCGTGAATCAGCTTGCCGGAGTTGGAATAGGAATAGTTGACGAGTTCAAAGTCATTATTTTGCTTTCCAGCCTTCCAGACAATTATGAGAATTTCGTTGTCGCCATCGTGACGCGCGACAGTCTGCCAGCGTTTGAAATTCTGTGCATAAAGTTGAAGGAAGAAGGCTAGAGGAAAAAAGGCGCAGAGAAGCAGAGCGATATCGCGCAGGTCTTTACAGTTAGACAACGGCATAACGCTACTGCGAAGGTCACCACAAAGAAAAAATTGAAAAAGATCGCCTGTTACGAATGTGGTGAAACAGGGCATATTAAAGCGAACTGTCGCAGACAAATTGCCAAAGATGATGTAATAGCGACCGGACAAAGGAATTTCAGCTTACTGAACGCATTGGATGCAAGCAGTTCTAAGAAACTCGGCTGGTGCTTGGACAGTGGAGCGACAAGTCATATGTGTTGCGATAAGAAAATGTTTTCAAAGTTTGAGGCGCATACCGAAACGATCTGTTTGGTGGACGCCGGCACCTTGCAAGCAGAAGGCAGAGGTGAAGTGAAAATAAAAACGGATTTGTGCACACTGGTACTACACAACGTATTGTACGTACCAAATTTGACTGGCAATTTCATGTCGGTGGGACAAGCCGTAGCAAGGAAATGCAAGGTACATTTCGATGCAAGCAGTGCACGAGTATTCCAAGGCGGCGAATGTATACTCGAGGCCAAACGAGTAGGAAATCTGTATACGTTTGAAAGTCATCGTAACAGATGTTATGCAGCTGTTAAGTCGGACGGCGAGTTGTGGCATAACAGATATGGTCATCTCAATTATGATAGTTTGCGTGAAATGGCAAGCAAGACGCTGGTGCGAGGAATGGAAAATGTTGACGTGTTGCAACGGGTGTCGTGCAAGACGTGCATGATGAACAAGATTCACGAGCAGCCATTTCCGGGATCAACAGAAAGCCGTGCGGAGGAACTTCTGGAACTGGTGCACACTGATGTGTGTGGACCTTTCGAAACGAAGTCTCTTGGCGGCTCTAAGTACTTCCTCACATTTATTGATGACAAGTCAAGACGGATTTTTGTGCAAGACGTGCATGATGAACAAGATTCACGAGCAGCCATTTCCGGGATCAACAGAAAGCCGTGCGGAGGAACTTCTGGAACCGGTGCACACTGATGTGTGTGGACCTTTCGAAACGAAGTCTCTTGGCGGCTCTAAGTACTTCCTCACATTTATTGATGACAAGTCAAGACGGATTTTTGTATATTTCCTGAAAGGAAAGGATGAGGTTTTTCGAAAGTTCGTGGAGTACAAAAATCTGGTAGAGCGTCAAACAGGAAGGATGATCAAGTGTATTCGCAGCGACAATGGACGCGAATATGTGAACAAAACGTTCAACGGGTTTTTGAAAACCAATGGAATTGCACGGCAATTGACGGTGCCGAACACTCCGCAACAAAATGGTGTTGCTGATCGAGCTAATCGTACGCTTGTGGAGATGGCTAGATGCTTATTGGATCAATCAGGCATGGATCAGTCACTGTGGGCAGAGGCAGTAAACACAGCGGTGTATTTACGCAATCGTGCAGCCACAAAGGCAGTGATCGGGATGACTCCAATGGAAGCGTGGACTGGCAAGAAACCATCGATAAGTCACCTAAAAGTTTTTGGTTCCATTGCAGTGGCACTGAACAAGGGTCGCCATAAGAGCAAATTTAAGCCCAAAGGGAAAGAATACCGCATGGTTGGCTACTCAGTGCAGGCAAAAGGCTATCGGCTCTACGATGCAGAATCCAAGACAGTTGTCGATAAAAGAGATGTTCTTTTTGATGAGGCCAGCTATCTGGAGAAGGCAAAGGGCGAAGCAATAAAATTTGATATAGCAAATGTAGGGCATCGAGTAGAGCAAGCTGGCGAAGAGGATGATGGTGATGAAGTTGACTCCAGCGGCGAAGACATCACATCTCGGTCAGATGCTACGGATCAAAGTAATGCGGATGAAACATTTGAAAGTGCTAAAGATGACGCAAAGCTGGAGGAAGAGCAGATCCCACGAGTTGGACCTGGTAGACCGAAATTGCTTAGGACGGGCACACCTGGACGCCCAAGGAAGCAATATAACATACTCAGCGCTATGGTTACAAGTGAGGTACCCATTCCTGCAACCTACGAGGAGGCTATGCGCGGTTCGCATTCTTCGTTTTGGCAAGAAGCGATGCAAAAGGAGTATGAGACTTTGATTACGAATCAAACCTGGCAGCTGGCGGATTTACCGAAAGGTCATCGTGCAATTGGTTGCAAATGGGTCTACAGCTTGAAGCGGGATGCTTCGTTTCGGGATGAACGTTTTAAGGCACGGCTGGATGTTCTAAAGGATACTGTTTACATGAAGCAACCGCAAGGATATTCTGAAGGAAATCAGGCGGAAGTGTTGCTGCTAAAAAAAAAGGCGAAATATGAATTGAATTGTAAGCATGATTGCATTGTGGAAGGGTGCATCAGTAACATATGTATGTTAAGTCTCTAATTATCGATAGTCATAATGTTAATTTGTTAGTCTTGAATAAACTTCGTTTGAGTACACAACGCTGGTGCGACTCAGTTTTATTATTTTATCTAGGCATTCCCTGCCGCGGGAAAAGGATTATCGCTCCAACAAAAACTAACGTTTTGGCATGGCTGACACTTTCACACTGAAGGCCAAAATGCCTAATGGGAATTTACTGCTGTGAATATTATCTAAATATCTTGTCTGTAATATTTTGACGCTCAGTGTGGAATTTCGCCAGAAGCACTTTACATTCGGAAAAAAAAACTGTAAAGTAGTAAAAATCTTGAAGAACAGATTATGTCTAAATAGTTGGATTGCTTGTAGGCATTAGTCATGGTGCGGCATTATTTAAGAAAGTGCAACATAAAAAAACATTATTGAATAAATAATGTTACAGCTACAACTAATCCTCAGACATCCAACTGACTCCTCCTGCTGCCTAAGCCCACCGTTTTGCCTGTGCGTTTTAAGGAGAGCCCTTTGGCTCAAAAGTAAGCTGATGAAAGGCAAGTTACAGCAAGCCAACTTATGTCAAACGTACACACACACACCTACACACACACACAAACACAACTGGCAAGGATGCGGGCCCTGTGCTGCTGCCAGTTGCTCCAGTTGCTCCAGTTGCTCCTGTCTATGTATTTGGCAGCTTGAGATTGCTGCTGCTTTGTTGTGTTGGATTTTCGTGTTTTGTGTGTGTGTGTGGCAGAAAGAGTGAAAGATTGAAAGTAAATCTTCTTATACAAACAATAAATCACAGACATTTTTCAAGTTTACGCCTGAATGCCAAATTGAAATTGAACAGAAAACTGACTGCAGGCTCCATGAATTGATAACTCAGCCCGCATCCACACAAAATGCCAACTGATAGTGAATTAAATTGAAAACAATATTGAACACTCCGCAAAAAAAACTCTCAACTCAAACTCCTGTTGATTGGCAAGTTTTACAAAATGCTGTAGAGCACCTCTTCAGCAAGATGAGACCTATAAGATTGGGAACAGCACACGAAAATGGTTTAATTTGTCAAGATCCATTTGGTGAAAATAGTTTTTGGCACAGAACCAATTTTTTAACTGAACTTTCCTGCAGCTATTTGATTTATTGGAGACAAGTTCAGTTGGTCAAACTTAGGTAGACATGAAGACGCCTGTAGAGATGGAATTAAGCAATATATAATAAATATAAGAGTGATTAACAGTTAGAGAAACAACTGTAATTGAAAGAATTCTACTGTGATTAACACTTATCCCATCAGCCAAATATATTCGAGTATTATTTGATTGATTAATAAAACCTAATAAATATGAGAATAGATATTGGATAACTTGTGTTTTTCTTATCCGATTTTGATTAAATTTGGACATGCATTTAAAATGAACATTAAAAAGAACTTTTTGCCTCTAAAATTGTCGCCTTTGCAAATAAATATATTATTCTCAAAAGGAATCTAGTTGTCGATAACTAATATTAAAAATGTGACTTTTAAATTAACAGCTATTATATGGCTATTGATTCAGAACAAGAATATATACATTTTTTTTTTTTAATCTAACATGTCTCCCTCTGCCAGTTACATACTTTCGTACAAAACCCATATACCCCATTTATCAATTTGTAATGCGTACAAAGAGAAAAGCAAAGAATTTGTTGGCAACCATAATCTAGGCTAAAACCAGAGCAAACCTTTTGCCAACAACAAGAAACATGTCAGAGCATAAGCAAAACCAAATGAATAATCGAGATATTATCTGAAGGGGAAACATGTGGCAACAAGTAGGCACAGTTGCTGCCACATCGCCAGCCGATATGCGGCATGTTGATTTCCGTTTAAGCTTAGCACACGACTTATGCCCAAGGACTGCTCAGACATCCAAATGATGATTTCATATGTATTTCCCAATTCAAATGTTTTGCAAACAATTAATTAAGTTGCTTCCAAAAGATAATCGTTGCACAATAAGCGTGTTGTGTGGCAAAATAATTGTGGCATGTTGACAGAAAACTATAATTAAAGCGAAAAACTATTTCTGTGTTCAATTTAATCGATCAACAACACACAACTCACACATTTTATCATTCTTTTTTTTTTTAATGGTATTATTGAAATTGCAATTTGTTGTTAAGTCCACTCAACCATCCTCATTTTAACCCCACAACAAATGCAAATACGAACACACACACAAACCCATTTGAGCTGTTTGAGGTGGGTGTGAGTGTGAGTGTGTGAGTGTGTGTGTGTGTGTGTGTGTGTGTGTGTGTGTGTGTGTGTGTGTGTGTGTGTGTGTGTGTGTGTGTGTGTGTGTGTGTTTATAATTGAGTTTACTCAGCTCCTCCAGTGTACAAAAATAATGAATTTTGTGTTACCGAATACTTTTATACTCTGATACCGAATTTAAATTTATTCAATGATTGGCAAATGAAGTTGCTGACCAAAACTCAACTTCACACAAAATTTAAACAAAGTAAAGTTTTTTAAACAATTTTGAATTGCAGTTTGCAATTTGTTTTTGCCTGAATGAATTATTACTTTAAGTGCTTAAGCAAATTCCAAAAAATTATGACTTTTTTTATGTTTTTGCTATTGTTGTTTTTGGTGAATAATAGTGAAAGTATTTTGTACATTTTATGCCTCATTTTGATTTATTGTGCTGTGGCAAACTATATAATAATCCTGATTGAAAACAAATGTTTATTTGGTTTAGATTTAAGTGCTTTCGCATTTTATGGCATTGTGTTTTAAGCTTGCCACCGCAACATGCCACAAGTGCTGACGAAAGACAGCTTTTGACTCCAGACTGTGTTGTAGTTTTTATGTTTATGTTTGTTTTATATATATAAAATATATATATATATATATATAAAAAGCTGCTTACTTTACGCTTGGTCGCTTCGAAAAGCGCTTCAGGTTCGATGTCAGTTTCTGTGTCAGCAACAACTTCATCTTCAACACTTCAATTAACTTAATTAAAGGCAGCTGCTGCTGCTGCTGGAAACTGTTGAAGTGACTTGTCTTCAGATTGGCTCTGCCATTGAATTATATTTTCGACATTTTCAATTTGTTTGGCGAAATGCTGTAAATTCATTTAGCTATCGGATATCATTGGTCTTTCTTCAGAGTTTTCAATGAACGTCAAACTGTAAGGTTTTGCAATATTTATTTTAGCTTCGCTTTGTTTATTCTTAATTTGGCTGAGAAACTGTGCATTGCTTGATTAAAGTGAGTTAACTGAATTTGTGCTTGGGGCAATTTGGGCGAGCTTAAGCAAAATGAGCTGCACAATAGAATTAGACACTTATGCTGGTAATCTGCACTTGACCCAAGTAATCCAAGTGCTGTGCAGCTTAGTCATCTTTTGTCATCCCTAAAACCGGATCGGACTCGCTTAGGTATTGCCGCTCATCAACCGCATTATTCACATGCCAGAGGCAAATGCAAATTTCTGTCATGCAGTTAATGTCAAAGCCAGAATGTCAGCTGCATAAACACACACACAGACACTCACACAAACATACACACACACACAGATACACTCTGTGGTGTGCTTATGCAATTTATTTAGCTTCTGTAGAAGTGAAATTTGTAAATTTTGCTGCATTGCATAGTTGAAATGTGGTTTACGCTTCGCTTGCCACAGACTGGTGTCGTCGACTCGGCGTATACATAATTTACGCATTGCGATTCGCCCCAAAAAGTATGCAATACATGAATGAGTGCAAAACACAGATTACGCCGCCGAGTGAAATTTTGACAATGTTTTCCGGGCGTTGGTTGGGGGTTGGCCAAAACATAATAAACTGACTAAATGGGCTAAAAGCGCGACGTGCTCAACGTGATTATCAGCGCCCAGGCGTGAGTCTATTTGAGTGTAATGAATATCACGCATACGCACTGTGCGCACCCAATATGCTTGAATATTTATTCATTAAACCACGCACACACACACCCACACACACACAAACTGCTGCAAAAATACCAAACTATGTGTGTAGATAAAAAAAAAAAAGGAAAAAGAGTCTCTTGCTGTTTTCACACGCGTATTTCGTTGCTTGCTAAATAAATTTTGTTCTATAGTACCAGTATGTGTGTGTGTGTGTGTGTGTATGGGAGTGTGTAATACTCTTGTTGCTGCTCCAGTTGTTGTTATAGCCTGACATAAGCGTGTTCTTGCCGTTTCCCAAGGTATAAATTTCCATTTGGCTGTATTCAGTTTCATGATGGCCCATTCCCAAGCACCAAAGTGCCGAGCCGGGGCCAGGCCAGGCCAGGCCGAGCCCATAGACAACTCCAGCCACGGCATAAGCTTAATGTTGTTGGGGCTGTCATATCTTTTGTTTTATGCTCGAAATTTAAAACGCCACAGCAACAGCCAGCAGCAGCAGCAGTAGATTGTGAAAAGCATTATAATGATGATGATAATAAATATAATGTGACATTTCTGTAAAGCGTTTCGCTTAATACACTATGAGAAACCAAACACATTGTTCAATTTAATAATAAATTATGGCAAGAAATAAACATGAGCAGCAAATTGGATTGTACATTTCCGAAGCTATTCAACTTGATTTGTATTTGTATATAAAGTGTATTCAGTTCTCGTTGTTTATTTAAACGTTTTTTTTTTTTGTTTTTTATTGTGTTAACAAACGCTGCTCATTTGCGCTTGACTCGCTCAGTTGCCAATTAATGGTTGCTGGCTGCCGCCGACAGGCACACATAATCTCTGTTGCACAACTGCCCGACCATGATGAAGTGGTAACTGTAACCATAACTGATAGCTGGTAACTGGAAACTTAAAGCATAATTTGTGTTTATATAATGTTTGGCAATTGGATGCTTACTACTCAGTTACTAGGTGGATTTTTACTGATGCGGGCCTTTGTTGTCCATCAATGTTCCCATATCAAAATGTCTGTCAATGTCATTTCATCATTTTGTATTGACGTTGCAAAGCTACACGTGCGGCTTGCGACATGAACCAAATGCGTCAAGAGCTTGAGTCGCCTCCTTCACACTCCTGTCACCCGTGGGCGGAGTCTGTGGTAAAAAAAATACATAACTTTTGCAGATCCTCAGAGGGCATTTACAGTCACGTACATCATGATGCGCCTCAAATCACTGGCAATAACAATTTTCAGGCTGTGTGTGGGTGTGTGCATAAATATGATTTAATATATATATACACGACCAAGTAATTATATATTCCAGAAGCATACTTTGCAGAGTTCCAGTTTATAATTTAAAATTCAACTATTAATTGTATTTTGCAGGACATTGATTTCGATGGTTTTCGTCGGTTTCTGGACGCATTTCTGGACTGCGAAGCGCCGCTGGAACTGGCCAAGCATCTGTTTGTGTCCTTCCTCAAGCCAAACGTCACCCAGGCCCAGTTGCATGGCAAAGCGCTCAGTCAAATGGCGGCCATTAGCAGCACGGCTGCCTGTGCCCCCGTCACGTCCCACACGAAGGGTAAGCCGCCATCGATACCATTGCCCTATCCATATACATTGCCGACAGCTAGTACATGTGTATATATGTATTTATATATATATATATATGTATGTGGATATGGATAGGGACATGACACATGGCACATGGCACATGCCAGACAAGAGTCAGTTTAATAATTGCAACACATTTCTCACTGGTTGTTCGTTGCTTGTTGCTGCTCGTCTGTTTGGGTCTGTTGTAATTAGGCTCCATACCGAACCTGAACAGCATCGCCGAACTGATGCCGCAATGCAGCCTTGGCGGCGATGCCCAGGCCCAGGCACGCACCAGCTTTGTTGACAAAATCCATGGTATTACGGATAAGTTACAGCACTCACTTGGCGGCCATTTGACGCACGATCCCAGCAAGACCGGTAAGTGTGTATGTCTCTTTCCTACACTCTCTCTCCCTCTCCCTATCCCTCTCCCTCTTTCTCTTATTCTGAAACCGCATTCCACAAATCAAATTTATCGCAATTTCGCCTGGCCTTATTTAGGGCTACCTTTTCCAAGAAGGAATAGCCATCCCAGAAAGATTAATTACACTTGTGGTTTGTAGTCCATCTTCTCAGATGTTATGTGATTTGTTCATAATTTCATTGCATTAAAAAGTAGGCAGCATTTCTAAATTTTGCTATATTTTGCTAAACAAATATTTCATTAAGAACTCAGTTTTCAATTCATAGATTTTTTTTATAAATAAGAAGATGATATGAAAATATGTGCTGACAGAATTAAAGAGTTTAAAGAAATTTTAAATTTAAAAATGTTAAGTTGTGGAGAATGATATATAGGTTTATATATATATATTGTATTTATATTTTATATATATAAATTATTTTATATTTTAATGACAAAAATTATAATATCCTCTGCAGTGATTTTAAAATCATTGAAATTGCGTTGAAACCGTTTTGTGGAATGATTGTGTTTGATGTATATGTATATGTGTGTGTTGTGTGTGTGTGTGTGTATGTACATATGGTTAATTGTGAGTTGTTTCTTTCGCTTTATTGCGTGTACACATTGCAGGCAGCGTACATCCCATGCTAACCGTTACGCCCAGCCCGCTGGCCAGTGGTCCGAGCATGTTCTCCAGCATCAACGCTGCACGCCGTTCGGTGGACTCGAGCCCATCGCACTCACAGACGAATCCCTCGCAAATGTCGCGCAACTCGTCGAAGAAGAGCAACAATTCCGTTAATTGCAAAATTGATGGTAAGTATTAATTAGATAGTAACTCAATTCGAGGCGAAGTATAGCGCGATATGAGGAAATTACAATGTGGTCTGTCGCTGGATGAGTTTGCAGTTCGAGTTTCGGTTTGACTTTCAATTAGGCACACATTGTGTGTGGCAAGTCAACTGCAATTAGTCAACTTGCCACACATTGTGGGCGTTATAGCTGCTGAATAGAGGCACACAACAATATGTATATATATATATTTATATATATATATATAATATATATATATATGTATGTATGTATGTAGCAGTGTGCAACAACATCTTGAGTATTTCAATTGGCGCTGCAAGCATTTGCAACTGTCAGCATTGCGGCTGTCAGTTTGCCAACTGATTACTTTGTCGACTGAGAAACAGACAAAACGACAGACTGACAGCCAATTCAGATGCTAAATTGCATGGCATTTGCCACACAGCACGCGCACAATAAATGAATAGCTCAGTGCAATCCCCGTGCGTAGAGTGGGGCAACTGCTTTATGCCAGCGACTGTGCATTGTCCAATTACCAACTGGCTGTCTGTCTATCTGTCTTTCTGTCTATCTGTCTGTCTGTTTGTCTGTCCCTTTTTGTTTTACTTAAGCCAAATAAGCAGCATGGCAAAAGCAACTCTCGACGCATTCACTAATTAGCTGCAGCAGCAGCTCAAATGGCGGCAAAACACAAAGCTTTTGCGCTAATTCGCGAGCATGCAAAACTTCATAAATTATGCAGAAACAGCAATTGCCGAAAGCTAACAAAGTGAAAAGGCACCAAACAAAAACCCATGTCCAAACATGTTTCAGTAATGGCAAAAGGCAAGAGGTGAAAGGTGAAAGGCAGCGGTAGCGGAAGTGCTATGCACAGTAAATAAATAAACAGTTCAGTTCGAATTGCTGGCTCAGTGATGTCAGTGATGACTCACAGCCTACCCTGTATTAAGTATAGAGACAGCATAAGCCATAAAAAATGTTACAGGATATTTTAGGTGCGCTAAGTGTGTAACGAAATGAAAGCCATGTCAAAGTTCATGTCGTAAATCAACGCCCAATTAGAAAATGTTTGCATTTTCCCAAAGTGCGCCGCGCCAATGCGTAAAATTAGCAACACACAAACACACACACATACATACATACATGCATACAGTTATGTAGCCCTGAAAGTAAGCTGCGTACGGCTTCGCTGGCTGTTGCTGTGTTTTCTTCTTCGTTTTTTTTTTTGTTACCATTCCCCATTCAACATTTACTTACATTAATTTCGCTCCGTTTGAAATGAGCTCGAATGATTAATGATCGTAAATTTCATTTTCTTCTTCTTTTTTTGGTGTTTTTTTATTTCCTTTCCATTTTTTGTTTCTTTTGTTTCGCGCTGCTTTTTGTGGTGCGAGCCTGTCGTTTCACGCATTTCAGCAGCAATTGCGGGTCACTTTTTCGTTTTTTTTTTCGCTCGTCCTTTGTGCGGCTCAGAAAAATTGCGTTGGGGAAAAGGCATATAACAAGTAATGAGAAAACAGTGCCTGCCTTGCGACTGTCTCCTGTGTATATGTATGTGTGTGTGTGTGTGGGTGTGAGTGAGTGTCTGTGTGTGTGTGTGTGTGACTGTAAGCGCTAATTGGATTAGTTTTGCTTTGGTTTCCGTTTTGCAGCTGGATACGAGAACGAATATTGTTTCCCTGCGTGGCTCAGCTAATTTTATTTATTGGCCTCAGTGCGTTGACATTGATCAGCACAGAATTTTCCTTTGTATGCATATCTATATATATAAATATATGTATATAAATTCAGTTCATACTTTATGCATTCATCATGCTGAAATTGTTTGTGCGGCTGGCCATGGGCCAATGGCCAAATTTACTTGAGTGCGTATCTCATTTAGTTATTGATATCCAAATGTAAATATTAACCAATATTTTAGGCATGTTAATTTATTGGCAACTAGTCGTCGTATTAATAGAAATGTAAACATAATTAGCTTAAGCGCTTCTCGAACAGCCAAAACACACACAATACACAAAGTTAAGTGTGATCCAAAAAGCAGGGAAATGCCGAGTGCCAAAGGCAATTACACTTAACTTGGCCTAAATGTGTTTGCTTAACTTATGCGACTTTGACGCAAGCTTCATAATCCTCAGCAGCTGCCAGCCTTACAAATTAGTTTAATATTTAAAGCAATTACAAAATAAATGAAGAAAAGAATGTCTCTTGACTGCGATATGTCGGCGAAACAAAAGCCGCTGAATGGGAAACGATTTACTTGGTTTTGTGCCGAAAAAAATCGATATTAATGCCATTAGCAACTTCCTGTGAACACTCAAAAATAAAAGAATACTAAACAGATTCGACGGAATCAAGCGAAAGTGGGGTGTCTATTTAAATTTAAATTTGAGGAGTCAAGTTGATTTTATAGCTATGCATTAGTAAAAAGTTTCGATTGGGCTGACAAATGGCGAAATAAAAGATTAACTTTTAAACTTTCAAGTTTATAAATAGCAAAACAGCAAAAATGAAAAACCAACTGCTCGGTTTAAATTGCGACAATCAAGGAAAGAAGACAAACGAACTCCATCATTAGGCAAAATGAGTGTCAAAGTGTGAAAAGTAAACAATGAGCAACTTGAAGCAGACAGCTCTCATTTGCAGCTGCAACGATATGCTGCAACAATGACAAACACCAACAGCAAACAATAGAAACCCAGTCACTCGATCAACGACATTTGCAGCTGCAGCTGCAGAAGTGCCACAAGGGGCAACTGTGTCGAAAGCAAAATGAGAGCTTCAAATGAGTTTGACTGCATCGTTTTACTTAATACTCTTTGTTTGTGCAATTTAAATAATTAATGAATGCATTTCAATCGTGTGATTTTTGCTAACCTTGCAGCTGACATTAAGCTGCTGGCCCGTAAACTCTCCCACTTTGATCCTTTGACCCTGAAAGTACCGTTGAAGGATGTCGTTTGCTATTTATCACTGCTCGAGGCCGGACGGCCAGAGGACAAGCTCGAATGTAAGTGAATTTGAACCGCTGTTCGACCAACTCATGCACCTGACTCTCTCACTCATTAATTAATTCACTCTCTATCCCTCTCTCTCTCTCTCCCACTCTCTCTGTCTCTTTTTGTTTCATTCAGTCATGTTCCGGCTGTACGATACGGATAGTAATGGCGTACTGGACACCGCTGAAATGGATGCCATTGTTAATCAGATGATGGCAGTTGCCGAATATCTTGGCTGGGATGTCAGTGAGCTGCGTCCGGTAAGTGTTTAACTGCACACACACACACACCAGCACACCCACACACACATACTCACACACATGAAAAGCACAACTTAAGCAGTTTACATTTACACGTGATTACTGCAATCAGGAACAGGCAATTCAGCTTATTAAAGCCCACAAACAGAATGGCCCAAGACAAGCCACCAATCATCAACCACTCTGATTGTTCCTTAATCCGCAGAATAAAACTTTTTCAATTACTTACCAGCATTTGTAATCACTCGAATTTAATTTAATTATATTGTCTTGCAATATAAGTTCTCAGCTGGCCACCAGCAAACTTAAGAAACTTAATAGTTTGGGCAACAAACCATGGCAACAACAAGTGGAATCGATTCTCTAATTTACTTGTACCTCGACTAAGTCATAACAGTCCCCCACTTAGAGACGTATCTATGGCATCCATATTTATTGAGTTCAATACAATCTTTACTTGGGTACTTCAATAGAAATTCATTATATCACATTGATTGGCTGAAGGGAAATATAAAAATTCTTAATGTTATTGATGAACTCATCAAACAATCGCAAACAACGAAAAGGCCAGGGACAAAAATGTTCATTACACATAAACCGAAATCATCAGAAAACTCAATTAACAAAATGCCCTTGGCCAGTGGCGAAACTATGACAACAACGATTCCAGCTATTTTAATGCGTTTCCTTGTTGGGATCGGATGCTCTTTGGTGTTGGAGCCCATTCATTTCTATAGCCAAGATGGGTCTGTGACATAGCTAGAAAGTCGATGAAACCCACATAATTTAAATTCTAAACATACACAAAAATTTTGTAATCAAAAATTCTTGCGGCCCTTTTTGTGTGCCAAAAGGGAATCAAGTATGAATGCTCTAATCGAGAGTGATAGACTATTAGTTACCCTGTAGATATTTTGAAAGCATCTCGATTGATGCCTTGAGGAATTTTAGGCTTAATAGGAAATATAAAGAATGCCCAACTAGAAAATATTCTAACAGATGCAAACATTAATGAAGATATGAACAAAATCCGGTGTGAATTAGGTATATAGATTAGATATATATATACACATAGATAGACAGATGTCGCTCGAGTATATATATATATACATTATTTTTGAGTCTGAGCTGCTTTCTTCTGCGTGTAACATACATCTACATAATTTTATGATACCCGTTCTATCCATATATAATTGGAACAGGATATGAAAATGAAAGTATGAAAACAGTTGAAACAGAAATTATCAAAGCAAATAATGAATTGCATAATTCTGAAATTTATTTCCGCTTAAGACACAGGGGTCTACAATGCAAATGGGAGTCCGCATAAATTCTGTGAATTTCTAAATATAATGAAATTCTAAGAAAGAAACTTTTGTATAACAAGAACTTAAAGTTTATCAAAGTTCAACACTCGACGAACGCAACAGGACATAAAACTGATTAGAGCCGGAAATTGTAGTCAGATGGTTCTCGGAAATCATTTGCCATTGATATCAGAGTAAAGTAACACAAAGTAGATTATATAGTAGAATTTCAAGCGAAATTTGAAATTGAAAAAATTGAATTTAAAGTCTATTTTTAATGGAAGCAAACCAAAAATACGCCGCATTGCACAATTATTGGATTAAGTGAGGGGTGAAACTGCACTTAAGCTGACGGCAAATTCAATGCACTTTTTCACAGAATAAAAATCAGTTGCATGGAGTATTTCATTATGCCAATATTTCTCGGCACATTGAAAGGGAATATTTATTGGCTTACACAAAATTTTTGAGCCGGCAATGCAATGAAGGTTACCTGGCCAACTTTCCATACATCTAACTCAAAGTCAAAAGGCACTTGTGGGTAAAAATTACCTTTATTTTGTGGCAGACGCAGAACGTCTATCAGGAAATCACATAAAGTGAACCAGCCACACGGCAGCATTTTGCCCAAGCACTCTGTAAAATCTTCTTCTTTTTTTTTTTTGCTCTTCTTTTACTTACAGATACTGCAGGATATGATGGTTGAAATTGACTATGATGCCGATGGCACAGTATCCTTGGATGAGTGGCAACGTGGTGGCATGACAACCATACCGCTGCTCGTACTCCTAGGTGAGTGTGTGCCAAATGGCTGTGCAGCTTTCAGCTCCTGGTCTTTCTGGCTGTCTTAATAATCAAGTAATTCGCAAAGGTTCGCAGGCAAAAAAGAAAAGTGAAAATAAAAGAAAGAAAAACCAAGTCAGAAACGAAGGAAAAGTAAGTGAAACGTGGCCATTAAGTGCATCTGTGCTCCCTGCACTTACACACAAGTTCCCAGCTTTGTGTTTTATGCCAAATCCAATGATATATCAACTCGCTCTCTCATCCCACCCCCCCCTCGTTGCAGGCGTTGATAGCACCACTCTCAAGGAGGATGGCATCCATGTATGGCGCTTGAAGCACTTCAGCAAACCGGCGTATTGCAATCTCTGCCTCAACATGTTGGTCGGCCTTGGCAAGAAGGGACTCTGCTGTGTCCGTAAGTATATATTGTATAAATCTAGATATTTTAATAAATGCCAATCATGTATTAAATATATTCATTTTGATTTATTACTTTTGATTTGATATTTGATTTAATTCTCAAAAGACTTTTGCAGAGAACGCTTAATAAATATCGTTTTCCAAAAATGTAAAAATATTATATATATATCTCATTTGTAATTAGTTTGCAAGTATACGGTGCACGAGCGATGCGTGCAACATGCGCCCGCCTCATGCATCACCACTTACGTGAAATCGAAGAAGCCCAAATGCGGCGCAGATCTGTTGCATCATTGGGTCGAGGGCAATTGCTACGGTCGCTGCTCCAAGTGCCGCAAACGCATTAAGGCTTACCACGGCATAACTGGACTGACCTGTCGCTGGTGTCATATGATGGTAACTATATATATCTATATATATCTCATATCTTTCAGAGTGACTTTCAATTATTTTTACGTCTGCAAACATTGTAAGACGCAACAAATTCCGTTGATATGTCGACTGAAATGGGTTTTAAAATCTGTCGATTTTAATGCGAATTGCATTTCACATATTGAAACTGCTTGGCGGAAACTCAATATAAATGAAAATAACATGAAAATGCTGACATTGTCAATCTGACGACAAGTGTAGCTGGCATTTTAATACTTCGGAGAATTTATATAACAAGACTGTTGCCGACAAGGCAGGATGGAGAGAGGGGAGAGGAGATGTTCCCTGTTTCGTTCTGCAACATTCCAATGTGCAACAAGCTTGAAATTATACAATACACATAACGGAATGCATTATTCTGATCAACTGAACAACTGAACTGAACATTTCCCAGATTTAACATACTTGTTTTGGCCATGTCTAAAAATTCTTTCAGCTTACGTGTATGTGATTTCAACTAGTGCAACACAAACGTTGCACAAACATGTTGCAGGTTGTGTGCATACTTGCAAATGTAGTTTTGCTTCGTTATTTCTTCAAAATTGTCACAACTCAAAGAAATTATGCTGCTGCATGCCACAGCGCCTCGAGCTGTTCCGCTTTGCTTCACCAGAAACGCCATTCCATCTCCGATTTGTAGCTTTGTTTCGGTGCTGCAGGCAGTAGCAACTTGGCTAACTTTGACAATTGCAGTAGTCAAGGTAATGCCAAATTTGTTATCTCAACAGCAACAAGAAGCAGAGAAGATGGGGCAAAGTGTATTTTAAACGTTGCCAGACTCGTTGCAACGAGCTGTGTTTTTGTTAGATTTGCAAACGCATTTTTAGTCTGTTGCATTTCGTAAGTTTTGCGGGTTTTAAATGTAATCTTTTTTGTAGTAGTAAATGTGTAATTAGATTAAATATTTAATTGCTAACCTAATATTTTATGTCATTCAATTTCTAATTTACTTAGCCTTATTACTCTCTCATCGATATATATATATATATATATATATATCTGGCTCTTAAAATATTTCAAGTGTAAAAATTTGCACTTAAATCGCATTTAAGCGTAAATTAACATTTTGGTAGAGGCGCTAACAAACTTTTAATCGGATTCATTAAAGCGAAATGAGCATTTTAGCCAGTGTGCCGAGTGTTCGTTAAATAAATACGTATACGCCCAGGCAGCCCAGGCGGTCTCCGTAAATGGTTTGGTATTTTTTTTTTTTGGGAGTGTAATTGGAGTGTAAATGGAATTTAAACCCGCTAAAATTTTATGAGCTGGATTTAATTTTGCGGTGGTTTCGTCCTTGCAGCTAATTTGATATAAAATCTCGTCTCTCTCTCCCTCCCTCTCCCTCTCTCTCTCTCTCTCTCTTCTAATGGCATCTCTGTTTTTTTTCTTTAGCTGCATAATCGTTGCGCCTCATCGGTGAAGAAGGAGTGCACACTGGGTGAATATGCTGGGCTTATTGTGCCACCCACCGCAATCTGTCCAGCTGTCCTGGATCGCCAGCGTTCGGTTAATCAGACGCACAAAGTGAGTGGATCTGTTGACACGTTTTGATTAGGGCGCTTCGCAAATACCCATCCAACAAAATAAATTGGCAATTGTACTAATCCATTTCACTCTCGATACGCACGCTGCTTGCTGTACTTGTTTACCTTTGCTAACAAAACCCAATCAAATCCAAACAAACCGCTGAACAACACATTTCCCCACACTAAAATTGTACCCATTTTGCTGCACACACACGCATCAATCAATCAATCAATCAATTGTGAAACACGAATACCTTGAATAGAAATCACAAATGCATCATCATCACCAGGCAACACATTTCCAAATCACGCTGCCGGATGAGCTGAGCTGTCCGCTGCTGGTGTTTATCAATCCGAAGAGTGGCGGGCGACAGGGCGATCGCATTCTGCGCAAGTTCCAATACATGCTCAATCCCAGACAGGTCTACGACTTGTCCAAAGGTGGTCCCAAGGAAGGTGCGGCATTAAATGCAAATACGCGTGGCAAGTGGCAAAGACTTAAATTCTGAGCTTTTGTTTTCATTTTTGGTTAGGACTTACGCTCTTTAAGGATTTGCCCAACTTCAAAGTAATCTGCTGCGGCGGCGACGGCACAGTCGGCTGGGTGCTCGAGGCCATGGGTAAGTAAAAACAGCAGCAGCAGGAACAGCAGCAGACACCACCTATATGTCTAATTTACAATACACGCAGACTCCATCGAGCTGGCTACGCAGCCTGCAATTGGGGTGATACCGCTTGGAACTGGCAACGACTTGGCCCGCTGCCTGCGCTGGGGCGGCGGCTATGAGGGTGAAAATATACCCAAGTTAATGGAGAAGATAAAGCGCGCCTCGACCGTAATGCTGGACCGATGGAGCATCGAGGTGACCAACAGTCTGCCAACCGTCGAGGAGCTACGGCCAAAGGTGAGCGATCACACCTCTCTCTCTCGGGATGTCCATTAAAATGCAGTCAAATCTGTGTGTCGATAAACTTTGGCGTTCCCAACTGAAACGACACAAGAAAATCCATACATTTGAGACTCTGCCAAACAGTTTGTGCAGCCGAAAAGTTGGCAACGACCAACAACACTTTTGTGGCACTTTTGGGAAAAATCCAATTTTCGTATACTGTTTTGCAGTTTGTTGTTTGTAGTTTGAACATGTCTGCGGTTTCTGGGCCTTTGGGCATTTTTAAGGTAGTTGGTTGCAACCAAAAACCGATTACACAAACTAATTTACTCTGTTTGCCACATGTTTCGGGCTGGTAGCCAATTGCAAACTTCAACTAACAGTGAATTAGGATGTGTATATATGTGTGTGTATTTTTACTTTTTACAGGTAACTTTGCACTCGAATATGCAGAAGGTGATTGAGTTGTCGCAGAGCGTTGTAGTTGACAAATCGCTTATCGAACGATTCGAAGGGATTCAACGACAAAGCCTGATGAGCAGCAGCTGCAGCACAGACAACATGTCAAATGTCAACCCGGCACCAACTACTTCGGCATCCGCCACCTCGATTATGATGGCAACGGAATACAAACAGGATATGAGAACAACAATGACGACAACATCGACAATGGCCGCTGGCGAGGAGGGGGGTGAACAGCTGGTGGAAGCTGACTGTGGCACACGCACCACAACCACCAAGAGCATTTCAATGTCAACATTCGAAACGAGGCGCATGCAGAAAACATTGACAGCCACATTGAGCAGCAGCAGCAGCGGCAGCAGCAACACAATCAGCTCAAGTGCCGCAGGCAGCCCCAACACCAAACTGCCGCCGCAACAATGCCACACACAGCAAGGGGAAGACAAGTTGGCAAATGCAGAGATGCCACCGCTATCCCGAACAGATGCAACAGAAAAACAATCGCTGGAAACGCTGCTCGTGCAGCACAAACAACAGCAGAAAAAGTTAGCAGAGGAAGCTGCTGCTGCTTCCGAGTCGACAACGGATGCTGCCGCATTTGAGAGTAATGAAGGCGATCATAATAATAGTCGGTGCAACGTTGTTAAACAGCAAATTACGTTGTCATTGGATTTGTCGGACAAGTGCCCCAACAATAACAACAATCGAGAGCAACAAAACAGACAACGTCAAGTGGCCAGCACACCACAGACCCCAATCACACCCACAACACCATCACCAGCTGTGGCAGCAGCACCAGCACCAGCACCAGTACCAGCAACACCCACAACCACAGAGACACCAGTGGTAATCAGTGCAACACAATGCGGCAGCAGCACTAACATTCCACAGAAGGCAATCAAAGTGCAATCGGACAAGGACTGCATTGTTCCCTATAACATTATCAACAATTACTTCTCCGTTGGCGTGGTGAGTATCCAGCTGAAGCAATCTTTTTTCTCTGTTTCCAAATCATTTAACAACTAGGCAAAATATCTATTTAACTGGCTAATGCAATGTGCTGTCAGCCTCATAAAACGAGCAGCTGCATAGAAACAACAGCAAATCCTAGTTTTAATTTGAAATTTGTTTCTTCGAATTAGTTTTTAATTTATCTGAATTAAATTTGTATTTAGGTCTGCTGCAATTTTTAGCAAACGCCCGATTGACAGTAATTTATATAGTTTCTTTACAAATGGTATTTTTATATATTTATTGAATAATTAGTGAAAATATTTAATAAACAAGTGAAAATATATTATGAACAAGTTTTGGACGCTTAGCAAAATATAACTCAACGTTTTGTTCAAAGCTTTATTTTTATGCTTGCTAAGTTCTCCAATCAGGCAGATTTTTTAACATTATTTTTAACTGTTAAATAATAGTTGAACGACTAATTTTAATACGGAATCTGTGCTCTGTGGAAAACTTAGAGAAAACGTTCAAAAAAAAAAATATAATAAAAGCATTAAATTGCAGATGGGTTTGCTCAAGTAAAGTTATTCAGGATATTCAGTAAAATATATATATATATATATATATATTTGGTAACTGACTTATGCAGAATCTCTAACGTATAAAAGCAAAAAAAAAAGCCGCAATTTTCGTTCGGGAATTCGATATGCGGAAACCTGACTTGCACTTTGAAAATGCACGCAAATGAAAAGTTGGAAAAGCGCAGCTCTTTCTAATGCAAATTCCACTCGAATTGCATTGAATAAATTCATAAAATGAAATAGACGAAAATAAACGAAAATAAACGAAAACCAACTGAGGCAAATGAAGCTTGAATGGACATCGATAAATATTCATAGAACTAC
This sequence comes from Drosophila fungiperda, assembly GCA_035042345.1. Lineage (NCBI taxonomy): Eukaryota > Metazoa > Arthropoda > Insecta > Diptera > Drosophilidae > Drosophila > Drosophila fungiperda. The sequence continues at coordinate 248,722 of JAWNLM010000159.1, read as the reverse complement.
AAATTTGATATGAGATACGAGATATCCTGTGGCACGTAGCATTCAGAAAAACATGCACCATTTTTAAACAAATTGCAAGCGCATTTCCCAATTGCCAAAAGTGTTGAACAAACAAATGCAAAGTGGCCAACTAACTGGGCTAACACAGACCAACACCCATACGAAAACAAACATTTACAGATAGGGTTTTTCGAGCTGGGCAGACAATCAAACAAGGCTCATTTGCATCTTTGATTTAACGCTGAAATTCAGGCTAAAACAGCCCTCATTAGCAGCGGACGGATACAAAAGACTCCAACGCGATTTAAACACAATACACTGAAATTAAAGTTTTAGATGTAATTAGATAGAATACTTTGGGCTATCATCAGATTAAAGAACATTAATTTCAGACATCTAGTTGAGATCATTATCTCCATTTGATTCGCTGAGTATGCGCAATTTAAATTAATGAGTGCGACTTGGAGTATGTTGACTAATTAGTAATTACTGTTGCAGGCCACATGCCATATGCCACATGAAACAGAGCCAAGGGAAACATAATGCGCTACGGGGACAACTTGACTTGAATGTGCCCCAAAAGACGCACAATACACACACAAAGATATAGGGTAATAAATTCCAATCCCAAAAAAAAAAGGAGGAATGCGAATTCAGTTTTATTTTTTGGGTAAAGGCTTTTGAATAATTTAGCTAGATGCAGAGATAAAGATTGTAGCCGAAATCAAAGTCACTTTTGCTACTACGTGCGACTAAGTAGCTGGCAAGGATTTAATGTGGCAATAAAGAAAGTTTAAGTGGCAAATTTACAGGCAGCCAGGCAGCCAGACAGTGAGGCAGTTTGGCAGTGTGGCAGCCACACGATGTGAAAAGTAATACCAAATAAACGAGGCGAAAAGCAGAAACGGAGAGAAAACTGAAAATAATGGCAACTACTAAAACGGATATGTTGTACAAATCAGCAAGGCGCAATGTGAATCGTGTCCTGCGTCTAATCAAAATAAAAACACGCCCACAGGCAACACTGCCACATTCAGGACTTGCCATAGTGTTTACAGATTCCATTTGCTTTAATATATATAAATGTATACACACACACACACATATATATATATATATATATATATATAGATATATATCTGTGTGTGTACTTTGTAATGCTGCTCCATTTGTCAAGTGCGGCTAAAGTTGAAATCCTTTTTGTGCAAACGTTTTGCACTCTGTCCCTACCATCCTGGCCACCCTTAATTGAATGTCAGCCTAAACGCAGTGAGCACAAACACACACAAATATACACACACAAATACACACACATAGATAAGCACACACAACTGCAAGATTAAGATCCACAAAATCCTTGCTAAAATAAAAATATTGCTCCAACAAGAGGGATCCAAACAATTTGGTCTCTATTGCCCTGTGTGTCTTTATTTCTTAGTATGTGTGTGTGTCTGTGTATTTGTGTGTTGTATTTGTGTGTTGTATGTGTGTGTATATGTGTGTGCCTTGGTTTAACTGTGTTAGTTTATTTATGACCTGTTGTGCGTTTGTTTGACAAACAAACTGTCAAAGATTTTGTTCTTACCTTAAAATCAAATTTATTTATTTAAAAGGTTGTGTTTCTTATGTGGATTTTTGATCATTGACATTTCTGTAATTAACTAACTGAATTTGTGGTAACTTTAAGTTAATGTTCTTAAAAACAGTTTGCCTTGCTTTGCCAACAATTACAGGGTATATCGTTGTCTGTCGTGGAATTTACTATGTGTTGCTACTGTTGTTTTTGTTGTTGTTGTTGTTGCTGAGATTTCACATGTCGGCTTCATTTCGCGCAGCTTTCCTGGCTCCGCATCCTTGTGAAACCCATTTAGCACTCATAGTTATCGTGTGGATGTCGGGCTCCACAAGGAGTCCCAAGCGTGCTACAAGCAACTTGTCATATACGTTTTCACAATTTCATATAAATATATATATATATATATTTATAAATATGTATGATATGGTAGCTGTGCTACTTGACTAAGGGTAGTGGGTCGGTGAGGGGAGGGGTGGAGAGCTGTGGGGAACAAGGTAATGCGCCATGGTAAAGTATTTCACACTGACGCTTTGGTTTAACGTCAACAATTGACGTTAAGCACGAACTTTTGCGTTGCTGATGAGAGTGCCAACGAAATGCTGCAGGATCTGGATCTGGAGCAGGAGTGGTAGTGGCTGGTTTGGGGGGTAGTCGCGGGAGCCATTGACTCAATGGGTAAACATGTAATTGTGTGCGTTGCGATTTTTGGCCGGAATTGCCTTAACTCAATCTCAAATATCAGCAAAATGACAAGCCAGGTCTTACGCATCTTTTATGTGGCATTCAATGTGCGTTTTATGCGCACATTCCGATAAAGCTGTCCTCTAACATTTATGACCTTACGGTGCCAAAACATTTGGTTAACAAATTTAATGGCCCACATGCCCCATGACTGAGACTCGCAACTAGCTGCAAACGAGCTAATTTGACGACGTTCAGTGGCAGTGGCACAAAACCCAAAGTGAGATGACACTTGGCGCACGAGCAAACTAATTAAAAAGTTTTTGTCAACATTTTGACTACCTGTCTCGCACTCTGCTAGATTATTCAATTTGCGCTCGAATGATAATTAATCTTATTTACTTAGTAAACAGAAGAGCCACAAATTAGACGACCGCAAGCAAAATGATGAAGTGGCTACCAAACCAAAGGTATTCATTCTACTCACACCTCTCTCTCAACGCTCTCACAGTTTTGCCATGGTTTCCTTTCTGTTTGCCCACATGCATAATAAATGTTTGCCCACATTTACTATGTGCAACACGACGTATGACGTATGGCAAACTGGGCCAATCCCCAATCCTACGCCACATACCCATCCCCATTACCTTCAGCTAGCAGGCAATCTCAGGTATTCAGGCCCCCCATTGAATATGCTAAAATGAAATTTCTGCGTACTCCTCGCTTTGCATGCCGCGGATGTGAATGCGGCATGCTTCACAAGGATTATGTGTCGAACCTTGAGAGCAGGACCTTCCACTGTATAATCAAATATGTATAGATTTTATACATTGTTCAAAATGTAGTAATATACGTTTGATTACGTTACTTTAAAATTAAATTCGCTGATTATTATCATTTGTATTCCAGGATGCCGCAATTTGCGTCAAGTTTCATTTGGAGCGCGAGAAAAATCCTCACAAGTTCAACAGTCGCATGAAGAATAAACTTTGGTATTTTGAATATGCAACTTCTGAGACATTTGCCGCATCCTGTAAGAATCTGCACGAGCACATCGAGATTGTGGTGAGTCTCCAATTGAAGTTGTGCAATATGCAAAGAGATATTTATGCCTTTAAATCTTAATTGTCAGTGCGATGGCGTTGCCTTGGACCTGGCCAATGGGCCGCATTTACAGGGCGTGGCTCTGCTCAATATACCCTACACACATGGCGGCTCCAATCTGTGGGGCGAACACTTGTCCCAGAAGCGCATTCGCAAGAGTGCCGGTCCTTTTGGCAAGAGCAAGAAACTCAAGTCGAGCGACAAAGAGTTCTCAGCCACCAGCTTCACATCTGTGGATCTCTCAGTGGCCATACAGGGTAAGTGGCACATTTTATGTATTATCTACAGAGTAATTGAGAATTATGATATTTGAAGATTTCGGTGATCGTCTGATCGAGGTTATTGGCTTGGAGAATTGCCTGCACATGGGTCAGGTGCGAACCGGACTACGTGCCTCCGGTCGTCGTTTGGCTCAGTGCTGCGAGGTCATCATTAAAACGAAGAAAACATTTCCCATGCAAATCGATGGCGAGCCCTGGATGCAAATGCCTTGCACGGTAAGACTAAAGCCGATCCTTAATTGGAGACAGACTTATTTTTTTTTTAAATACCGATTTCAGATAAAGGTAACTCACAAGAATCAAGTTCCTATGCTGATGGCACCACGCTCGGAAAAGGGACGCGGATTTTTTAATATGCTCTGCAGCTGATTCAGGCGCAGCGCATCGAGCGACTTCATCGGCCGGCGACAGGCCGCTGAGTCAGCCGATGAGCTGGAAGATGATTATCGTATTATGACCAGAAGCACCACCGTCCATAATTTACCTTAGCAAGCCAAATAGCTTTAAACTGTTTACCCCGAATACGGCTTGCATACGGTTCACCTAGTCAAAGATGTCTGCTTAAGCCAAATCCATATATATTTTTTTTGTTGAGTGAGTTAAGTGAGTTTTAGAGCTTTTTCAAATTTAATTTTGAGGTTTATAATATATACATATATATAATCAAATGACTCATACGCATTCCAGATGGTTTAGTGAGCTGTATATATATGCCCAGCAATGTTATATATATATATATACATAAAGTATAACTTAAGATATGAATTAAAAATCTCAGAGTTTTATATATGCGCATCAGTGTTAACCATGTGAAAGCTTTAGATGTACTGTTGAGATTGGTACATGTATTTATTAGATATTGTAAGATCACACATACACACACACACACACACACACACTTAGAGAAAACTTGTCCAATAATGCAACTAAAATGAGACCAAACATTGTAGTGCGAATTTTAGAAAATAGTGCACAATTCTACACACAAATAAATATTTAAAATATATATTTATTTACATTTACATAGTATTTACAATTAAATCCGTCGTAATTAGTGCTGTGTGATATCAGATGAGCAGATTTATTCTTCTTCTTTTTTATATAGTTCCTACATAGTGAAACATATCATTGGCAACATTTAATTTTGAACCAAATTTTAGTGCTATTTAAATTAACTTATTATTTTGTATTATTATTTGAAAACATGCAGCACTATAAATATAAATATATAGATATTTATGTATATTTAAATGTATATTATATATGCTATTTATTTTATATATATTGTAAATGGAAAAATGTAACTTGATATACAAAATATCAATGAAATGGTGAAGCTTTAAAAGAATTTTGATATAAAAATACAGAAAATTAGATACAAATATTGAACAAATGCTACAGCTTTAACCCAAGTGAGGCATGTATATTTGATATAGTTTCATATAGGTGTGTATATGTACATATATATAGGTACATCTACCACATAGGTATTTGCCACAGTAATACTCAAATCCATTTAACAAATATCTATCCCAATAAATAATTGTAAAGATTAAATTCCAAATAAAAAAGAATCGAATGAATCTAAATAAATTTGGATTCTCATCGAACAATATTTAACGTATGTTAACCAATTAAATATTACCTGAAGCTATATAATACTTGTAATGATATATATAATGTTTTATAAGTTTGACATATTCTTAGCGGAAATTTATGTAATAAATCAGATGATATAAAAACGGAAGGGTAACTGATATTAAATCATTCCTTGTAAGCATGCATATATATATATGCTCTAAACGAATCTAATAATATAGTAAATTATATGAAATATGTATATAATATTAATCCAAGAACTAATATATACACAGAGTACCTACTTATTTACTTATTCATTAACTCATAATTATTCATTAGTCATTTTTTCAAAATACTCAGTTGTTGTATTCGTTGTTGCCGCATTTCAAATGTGAATATCAAGCAGAGGATATCTTTTTTAAATATTGTGTAGCTTTATGTTAGAGTAGATATCTGATCAGCAACATTTACTGAATTCAATATTAGCACTTACAAACTTTTTACATTCAAAAAATAAATATCTAACAATGAATAGAAATCAGTTTAAATGTTTAAATGCCAACACCTTAGCTTTTATGTATGTCAACACATAAAAAATGTTTATATATCTACGATTTAAATGTATGTGTACATGTGTTTTGCATATATAACTACATATTATATAAATGAACGTATATTTTTTAGTTTGATTACAAAGCAAGCAAAAATATACACAAAAACATATGAATCTATTTAATTTTTGCAAATAACATTTTTCAATGCAATTTCCTCTCGCCCACAAAACTGTATTCATTTCCAACCGGTGATGATAACTTTTTTTTGTCTGGGCGTTGGGATGCAAATGCCACACAGTAGCCAGTTAACATTAATTATAAATGAGAAATCTACTACTATTAGGGACAAGTAAGCCAACAAAATAATTACATCAAATGTAATTACAATATATATGCAATAAGATAATTAACTATGTACAATTTAGAACAGAAAAATATAATCTATTAACTAGAGACTAAAATGTATTTATTTACAGAAATTAAGTCAAAGTTAGAAACTTTATTTAGTTTAGCGGTATATAGATAATATATAAATGAATATATCGAATTAGAAAACGAAATGATATTTAATTTTCTTGAAAGCATTACTAACAAATTAAAAAAAAACATAAAATAAATGGAAAAACACTCTTGAATAGGAAATGCTTTTAGAAAACCAACTGCATTTTGCATACATTTAGATGTATATATCTAGGTCGAAATAAATACCCCTTATATGTATATTTATGTATATTTATAACTTGGTTGTAGTTTTATCATATTCTTGTGTGCCATTTTGGTAGCCTTAAGTGCTATATATGTGTAATAAATTTGTTCGACGTCCTTATTCTAAAAACCAGCTCCGCTTTATATGATTTGCCTACACACAAACTAAATTGAATTTTCTAGTTGTGCCAAGGCTCAGCAAAATATAATTGAATAGAAAAAAAATTTATATGAAACATAACCATTTATGTAAACCACGCCTGTAATCAGTGTTTAAAGCCGCCAATAAAAAATACTATTTATCACCCATTTTATAAACTATTGCATTTGGTTTTTTGAACTATTTAAACCATAACTATTTGCTAAATTCAATTTAACATATGGACCGTATAAGCTAATGAAGGTAAGCAAAATATTTTCACTCTTCTTTCCAAACTGCGACAAAATTTCGGATGTGCGGCAGGGATGCAAAGCCATGAAGGGTCGAAACAGCACCGGATGCTCCATTTGAGTTAGCATTTCGTAGAGATCAGTACGCGATGCATCAGGCATAAACAAGCTCCACGTGGCTTCCACATCCAAGAGGCTCCCATCTACAAAGTAGCTATTACTATCGATATACGCATAAAAGCATAAAAAGTAATTATACCTGATCTGTGTGCTTGAAAGTAAAGCATTGGAACTTGATAAGACACGCTGTAGACGATATGATACTCCACATTTAAGAGATCATTGTTCGCTTTTTGCTTGATCTTTTGCGAATATCTGAGAAAGCTGTTGGGCTCCTGCTCGTCCTGAGGAAAACAAATTTATGTTAAATACGAAAATATCTTTGTGTGTAACTCACCTTTTCAATGAACTCCCAGTTGTCGTTCAACTCCTCTGACTTCTCCAGAAACTGTTTGGCTTCGCTCAGAAACTCTGGCCAGGTCAGGGTTGTGTGCATCAGTATGTCGCTCATGTTTTCTTAAAAGAAATGAAAAATACTTGAAGCGATTTACAAACATATACTTAAGAAACTAAAGTAAAACATATGTTTCGTAAAGATAAACACAAATATAGTTGTTTTGCATAGCAAGCACACACATAATAATGTCTCATATATTTTATAATTTATACATAATCGACAAATCGAAACTTTTTACATTTTAAAGCTCATCAACTTGAGTACTTAAGATAACACATATTTAACTTTGCTACAAAGCAGTCCAGGGAAAGAGAATGCAGCGCTTATAACTAAATGCCTCCTTTAAGTGGTGCGTGGCTCCCCATCTAATGCGGTCACCTGGATATTTTCATTGCGTCGAACCTGCACCACGGTTACAGTGCCAGCGTTGTCATCAAACTTGCACGTAACCGTCACCTCGCTAAGCTGGAAAGTGAATATTTGTGAACCATATTTTGTGCGCAGATATACGGAACGTGGATCGGCCTCCAAAATGTCGACAATGCATTGCTTCTGCACCTGCAGCTCCTGCAGCTGAGCCTCAGCGTGCTCATTGAAATAAACGGTCAAGCGGTGACTGGCCACCACCCAGTTGGGTACACGTACTGCGCTGGGTGGTGTTGGTGCTGCCTGCATGCCATTGCCACTTAATGCATCTACATTTATGTTACCAGCTGTGTAGCCGGCGGCGCCATATAATTCTAGATCGGATTCTTCGCCATCGGGCTCCTGTCGCGAATCATAAAAGTCAACGCTGTTCTCGTTTGGAACAATGGATGTGCGATCTAATTGTGGATTGAAAAAAAAACTAATAAAGATAAGCTAAATATGTATATGCTCAACATGCCTGAGTCCATGCTTAAGACTGGTGCATCATAATACGGTATATACGGTTTAATATCCAACACAGGCGTCCCATCTACCATATCAGTGCCATAGAAGCTTATAGTGGCGCCTTCAATCTTCTCGATCTCAACCAGCGATAGCCCAACCGGGCAGGGTCGATGCGGTGAGCGTGTGGAGAACACTCCAATGCGTTCACCACCCAAACGTGGAGGCGCTACTTTTGCCTTGGGATGTGCATTGTTCCGATGGAAATGATAAATGAGCCACATGTGCGAGAAGTCGGCGAGACCTTCCAATGAGTGTTCCGGATTGGTAAAGACCCCATCATTAAGATGTATGACGCTACGGAGTCGACTACCAACGCTCGATTGGCGCGGCACGGCGCGTTTCTCGGGAAAGTCGCTGCGTATTATGCCAATGGGTTTGAAATTAGCCACATCATTGCAACCGTTGACATTGATATCACTGCTTGTTGTCTAGGGTTGATAAAACGTTAAAATTATGTTCTATGTTTGGCTACTCACCTGCAACGCACCTGCAGCAGCAGCGTTTCCGGTTTGTCCTTGCCCTTGACGGTTCTGTTGGCGCAACCTTCGCAGCGAAAATCCTGCAGCAACCGGTTTATTGTTTCAATGTCCTTGCGCTGCACATGCTGCAAGTTGCGCACTTGCTGTCTGCACATGTAATCGAATTCAAGGTATTCATAAATAACTTTGAACTTGAACTTCAACAATATCAAGGATTATATTGTACCTCAAGTTGTTAATCTCGTTCCGCGCAATTGTTAATTGATTTTTCAAATCATCCTCATGCATGTTCGCAATACAATACCGTCGAACCGAATATATGCATATACCTTAGTTAACACTTAAACATTCGACTTAATATTATTTGTATTTAGTTATTTTGCCGTATATTTACCTATTGCTTTTGTGCATGCCATTCACATTAGCGCAAATGTATCGTCAGCCATTTATTTACTGCTGCCGTTCACACAAAACCAAAGCGATAACAAGCCGCCTATCGTGACAATAAAACGATATTTTTAGCCATCCCTCGTCTACAATGACTTTATAAATTTCGTGTTTGAGCAAATCAAAATCCAAGCACACTTCAGCTATTTGTAATTTTGATATTAGAGAAAGTATGTAAGTATTTTGAGAAAAAATTTACCAAATTATATACTGCAACGAGTATTGTTGTCGCTAGCATAATCAACAAATAAACAAGATGTCTCGTGGAAGTTCAGCCGGTTTCGATAGACATATTACAATTTTTTCGCCCGAGGGACGCCTCTACCAAGTCGGTTAGTAATTATTTAAATTATTAATTTTCTAGTAAAGATTTTATATTTATTATTAACTTGATGCTCTCCACAACGCATAGAATATGCGTTTAAGGCCATCACGCAGGAGAACATTACCTCTGTGGCTCTGAAGAGCGGCGACTGTGCCGTTGTCGCTACCCAGAAGAAGGTGACAGAGAAGAATATTGTGCCAGAGACTGTGACGCACTTGTTCGGCATCACCAAGGAAATTGGTTGCGTTATGACCGGACGTATTGGTAACTTTAGTTTATTAACATGCCCAGGCAGCAGTGGGCCTTACTAAAATGAACTCGTTTATTTTCGCAGCGGATTCGCGTTCGCAGGTGCAAAAGGCACGCTACGAAGCCGCAAACTTCCGGTACAAGTACGGATACGAGATGCCCGTGGATGTGCTCTGCCGTCGTATTGCCGACATCAATCAAGTGTACACACAGAATGCCGAAATGCGTCCGTTGGGCTGCAGCATGGTGTTGATTTCGTACGATGATGAGCTTGGCCCATGTGTCTATAAAACCGATCCGGCCGGCTACTATTGCGGTTTCCGTGCCTGTTCGGTGGGTGCAAAGATGATTGAGGCGAACAGTTATTTGGAGAAGAAATACAAGAATAACCTTTCCGAGGAAAAGGCCATCCAGTTGGCCATCACTTGTTTGTCGAGCGTTTTGGCCGTTGACTTCAAGCCAAATGGCATCGAAATTGGCGTTGTGAGCAAGTCGAATCCTCAGTTCCGCATTCTCGATGAGAAGGAGATCGAGGAACACCTAACCAAAATCGCTGAAAAGGATTAAGCGCTAAGCGCTGAGGCCAATTAATGTAATTTCATCTATTTTATACAGACCTTTAAATGGAATTGTGGAAAAGATAAACCGAGAAAAAACAAAACAAAACTTTACAGTTACTTTTTCAATTATTTTCAACTGGATAAGGAACATATAGATATATATATACAGTTTCATTTTTCTTGCTTCTTGTGCACTTTTCCGCCCCAACGGATAACGTAGGCATTAATATCAAACTTCCTCTTGCACCCCTGATAGTTCATAAAGCGTATTTTGCCAAAGATGGCACGCTCCTTCCAGCCCTGATCGTGGAGACCGCCAATGGACCACATGCAGCCCACATAGCCATTGGGATCACGCCCATCCAGGCTATACTTGTCGTTCAGCAATATGCAATACTCCAAAGCCAGCTCCGGCGTCGCCGTCCACTCAAGTATCTTCTTGGCCCAATACATTCGCAGAAATCCATGAATCTTGCCGTCCTTTACCAGTTGCAGTTGAGCCGAATTCCAAAGATCATCGTATGTACGTGACTGCTCCAATTCCTCCAGCGAATAGCACGGATTTCGCTCATCCGTGCGATGCGTCTGAAGCGTCTGATAAGCCCAGTCATGCAGACCCTTCAGACTGTCGTAGTGCTCGTTGTAGTAGCAAAAGTTGTCGGCCAGTTCGCGGCGCACGATGGTCTCCTCGCAAAAGGCAGCCGCTGAAGCCTTATGCATCGAGGTATATCGTTTTACCTCCAAAACACAGCGCTGTGCTGATATCTGACCAAAGTGCAGCCAAGGCGAGAGTCCAGAAATTGCATCGGCTGTGGGATCATTGCGTTTCTCATTGAAAAATCGCAAGCGACGCGTGCAAAACTCGTAGAGTTGGCGACTACCAGCTGTGTAACCGGGCTTGGCCCAATCAACCACATCGACGCTGCGATCGCACGTCAGCAGCGCCTCTGCGGCGCTCCAATCAACTGGTTTAGCCTTTTGCCCATTGCCGTGTGGATGTTTGATGACAGGCGGAAACTCGGTCAGATATTCACTCAATTTTGAATTGATCTTGTTGCGAATAGTACGCGCTGCATGCTCCTGCTTATCGGAGGTTACCCACAGCGGCACAATGTTGTGCGCATCGACTTGGGTCAGTGGCACATTGCGCGGCAAGGCCTTGATCACGTCTGTCACCCACTGGCGTGGCAAACGCAGGGGCGCAAAGTCACAGACCACAGCGCCGATATCCTCGGCAACCACAAAGGCCGGCAGTCGCTCTACAGCTGGACCCAGTAGCAGATGAAAGGAGATGTTCAGATCACGACACTGCTGCTCCACCTCCTGCAGGCCGCCCAGCATAAACATGTAGTGCCTCAATGTGGCATTTAGAAACTTTGGCATCAGACAGAAGACCACACTCAGTGGCAGCTCCAGTTTAAGGGCCAAGCGTTGTGCAAAGAGCAGCGCCCAATTGTCCTGAACGCGAGCATCTCGCGACATCCAATAGACAATGCCGCCTTTGCACTGCTCCTGCACATCATCGACTTCGGTTAGGACACGCACCCGTCTTTTCCTGAAGGCAAATTCATGCACATCGGAGGCCGAAAAAAGGCGTTCCTCCTGCATGTGACTGATAAACTGCTTAAAGTTTTTGTATCTTGGTTTGGAATTTTCTGGCGAAGATTTATTTTGAACTTTTTCTTCATCATCGCTGCTGCTTTCGTCTTTTTTTGCCTTTTTTTTGGAAGTGCCTGCTGCACTGCTAGTTTTTGTGCGCTTCATTTGCAATCTGAATAAATTAAATATTTAAAAATATATATTTTTAGACTTCACTTAATGTCAAATTTATACTTACACTTTTAATGCTGATCGAAAACCGCCAAACAAAACAAACTTATTTGCCACAAATCCTCCAACTCGCATTGCGCATTATGAAATTCATTTATTTCGATCTGGTCACACCTTTTCGTTACAGTTCAAAATACCGCCAACAATCGCGAATGTTGACTGTTGTTTAACAGCCACTAACTGCCTCCCACCACTCAACGTACAACATATTGTTATATGGTTATTGCAGCTGTCATCAATCGTCGAAAGTCGTAAAGTCGATTGGCCATTGCGCAGGACTGTTATCTTAGTTGTGTTGTGACGTCAAATCACTGACAATATGATTGAGTGCTTGTATGAAATATTCACAGAGCGAACAAAAACTATTTTACTGGCAGATTCATAACAGCTCTGCTAAAACTCGAACAATGTAAAATGTTCAAATCCCTTCAAATCGTAATCGTCAAATTTAAAAACAGAAACGAAGATATTTTTGTTTTTGTTTTAAGATTTATATATTTACTCAACTGCATACAGGTTTTTAAATAACTCTCTTGATATACAGATATATTCTTCTCCACACATACATATAAATTGTACCATTTAGCAAGTGTTTCAGTTACCAGAAACTTACGCATGACTCTTTCTATCTTTGGAAATACGTTTTGTATTACACTCGATTTGTTTGATGATTTTGTTAATAAAGTTTTAAACGTGTATATATACAGCTAGGGAATTTTGTAGTCAGGTTATTAAAATATATATAAAATATTGAATTTCGCTTTAAGACTTGCAATTATACTTATTTAAAAAATAAATCTAATTAATTTACACTACAATTGTTTCGACTCGTAAGCGCAAAAATAAGAAACTAAAAAAATAAATTACAAAATAATAAACAGAATTATCACAAACAATAACAGCACAGATAATATGAGGATGGCAGCCCACTGACGCTTATCTGCAATGGTAAAATGATTTGGAATTATCATTAATTGTTGTAAGTTATCAATTATTGTTGATTATTTTTTATTACATACCATTATTCATGTGTAGAACTTTGGCAACTTTCTTCATTGTTGTATCCAGCTTGGATTCGGTTGTGTCAAACTCATTTCCAAAATCATCCAACATGACCGCCTGCTCATCCAATTCGACGCCTATTTGGCGCGAAACAGTCTTAAGGGTGCCAATGGAATCACTTATCATGTCCAGCTGCTCATCCTGACCCTGAATCATACGCTGCTGCACAGACACCGTCTCGCCCACATATCGATGGCCCGGACTATCCAAACTACTGCCATTGCCGCCATAATGGCTGGGACTATCAATATCTAGAGCATTCTCCAGCTTGGAATACTTTGTGCCACTGTGTCGCGTTGCCGCTGCGGCTGCTGCTGCTGCGGACATCGTGCCTGCTATGGTATTGGCCACTGACTGTGAGTTTGGGCAATCAACCAGATAGGTGCGATCGTTGTTTGAATGATATTCGTTGCTTTGGTTGTGAATGTGGTTGGGATTGTGACTGAGGTTCTGGCTGTGATTCCTTTCGTTCTCGAGCAGTGGCTGATGTGCGGTAATGTCTCTGTCCCTGTTCCGGTTCAGGCTCATCTTATCCTTCATCTGCTTGACCTCATCGCGAGTGTTGTCGATGAAATGACGCCGGCTGGAAAGTTCACGATTATCAATCCGAAACTTGCTTGGGTTCTTTTCAACAATGCGTGCTCTATACAAATATGAAGTTAAGGAAAAGCTGGAGTGGAAAGTAAGAAATCGAATTGATTTTTTTGCAAACGCATTAGCTGCTTTAGCTTAGTGTGTTTAAAAAAGGATATTGATAGTGTCCTCCAGATCCTCGAGGTCCCATTCAATGCTACGCAGCGAATTACGAAGCTCCGTTGTTGTCCATTCAACCTCGGCGCCACCGTCTTCGCCGAACTCACGCCAACGCAGATAGAGTCCGCGGGTTTTGTTCAGCGCTTTGAAGACCTCACTGCAAAGACAAGTACATATAGAAGAGAGGTGGGGGGGTGGTTAGCAAAAGTAGAAGCATCAGAATGGTGGTACATATATGAAAGCGCAGCGAGCGCTATAAAGTGCATACTCCTTAACAACAAAAAACGGATCCTCCAGAGACATGACCCACGCTCTGACACGTATCTACTTGCGTCCGGATGCAATTTTTACACTTTTCCCCAACGGCAACAGTAACGATGAGCACACTTGACTTTTATATTCATAGATTTTTTATTTCTGCCCTTTGCTGCTCAGCTCCACAGCTCTTGTTGTTACACATAAGTTCACACACACACACAACAACCCCACAAATTTCTTTTGGGGGTGCGTTAAGAATGCAAGTTAAAAAATATGTTTCACTTTGCTCTGCTATTTATTGGTTTGTTTGTGTCGGAAACGAGTTCAATTTCGGTTGGCATTAAATTCCCTATTAACTTGATCTAATCGAAGTTTACAAATTTTGTTAGTTGAAGTTTATTTTCGAAAAGCAAGTTTATTGATTATTGCACTTAGCCATCTTATCTGCTTTTCGTTGGGGGGATGTAATATAGACCGCACTCGCGGTCAGCCAATTGCGATAGCCAAAAGTAAACTGACGTTATTTTTTGCTCAATCCCATCGCGGGAGCGTGAAAGGAGTCTAAAGGTGAAGGCATTTGTTTATGCCGCTCCAGCGTCGGCGCAGTGACTCAAAATAAACCGCAACCACGCAATCAAGCATCGAGTTAACAGACAGCAACAGCACGCAAATGAAACACTTTTTTTTTTTGTAAATATAACTTTTTAAATTGTGAATAATAAGCATTGTTCTTACATTTCAAATAAATTTAATTATACGCAACCTCCTCTCTTCCTTTCCTCTCTCTGTCTCTCTCACTCTATGTGTGCAGATATTTTGCTGAGAGCGCAGCGAATTGCTTGTTGTTTGTGTTTCGCATTTACTACGGCTTGCTGCCGCGATAATTTCATCGTTTGTTAATGTACCAACTCACCTGATAAACTTTGCCAATTCATTTAACAAATTTTTATGCCCAAACTGTCTGGCGGATACGAATAAATTGTAATTTGTAGCAATATTAGAAATCTTTCCAGTTGTAGCTGGTGTCTAAGATGTTGTTATGGTCACTGTTACATTTAGTGAGCAGTGTTAACGCAAAGTGGAGAAAGGCGTCGCATTAGTACGTTAACGCAAATAGAGCAAAGTAACGTAAGCATATGGATTCCGACAACATTTTTTGGTGGTAATTTATGCTTTTCAGCTCTGGTCACATAGTGGATTTTGTCCGTTGATCTGCTGTATACTGCGAGCGTCTTATTTGAAAACAGAGTTAATAATAAAGAAGCAATAATAATAATCAAATTAAATTAAAATGCTGCAAAATGATGCGGTTCGCACTCTGCAGTATGACAGCGAAATACGAGTGGCCCAAACACCTAGTCCCACCGAACCCCGAGGTAAATAAACTTTACAAATATAGTTAAATTCAAACTATATTCGTATGAATCATGTCAAGCACTATATGTTTTTAGTACCTGATAAATGTTTCAATGGTGTATGTGTAAACGATGAATATATACAAACGGCACAGATACACATTGTCCCTATCTGTATCTTATCAGTAGCTGTACTGTAGTGCTTTCATTAGCGATTTCCCAACGCCATATCAAGTGTCTTTGTTTAGCGTCGATTTGACCAAGTGATCGATTTAAGCCAGTTGCTTATCAATACGATTAAGAATCGAAGCATTGTTCATGGTATTTGTTTTTCTTTACAGTTTTCGACTCCCAAATCACCATAACTGCCCAGCCGCGTCCAATACCAGGTGATTAAATGCATTTTTCTTTTTAGCTTGTTATCGACACTAATTACACCAATAATTCCGCAGAGGCTTCGCGCATTCCATTGCCTATTTCTACGGTGGCAGGCAGACGCACTTTTATACCCTTGGCTGGCTACGATTGTCTCGCGGACTTGCCCTCTGTGCACATTGAGCAAACATTCGAGCTAAACGATTGTGCGTAGAACAGATTTGAGATTGTGTCTCCAACTAACCGTGTTCCATTCAACAGCACTCACAGCTGTCTCGTCGGAGAATCGCTATGTGGTGCGTTCGCCGCTTGGCGATGCAATCTTTGCTGCCTCCGAGAGCTCCACAGAGAAGAACCGCATGATTTGGGGCGCCGGACGACCATTCCAGATGCATCTGCTGGACAAGACACATCAGGAGGCTTTGGTATTTCGCAAGAAACTGGCACTGGGTTCACTCTGCTGTCACCCCAAAAGTCTGGAAATATGGATACCACCTGGCAACGTGTTGGGTCGTGTGGTGCAATCTCCCACATTCACACAACCCGAGTTTTACATTGAAGACGGCAATACCAATCAGCCCGTATTCTGTGTCGAAGGGCCTGCGAATACCGGACTGTGGTGCTTTTGCCTGCCAAAAGAGTGCTACTTTAAGGTAGGTCTGCACCAGCGATGGGAAAGTTCCTAATTATTCTAATCCGATTTCAATCCTGTTCCCACTTTTCATTTCTCATCTTGAACAGCTCTTAAATTCAATTAAATCCTTTTTAGTATTTTTTTTAAATAATTAATTTTAATTACTAACTTATAACTAACCTCCTTCAATCTTGCCAGACCTTTCCGATCCCGTTCAATCTAATTTCAATATAATCAGCAGGATTAGCGGATCCTGTTCAAGGTTCCTCCACTGTAATCGTTGTAACATTATTTTCTTATTATCGCTTAGATTCACTCGGGTGGAGATCTGCGCGCCTCGATAGACCACAAATGGTTGGCCAGCAAATCGCAGTACACCACAAACATTTACTTCAGCGACGCCCGGCTCACATCCAAGGAGCGTGCATTAATCCTGGGAACGGCATTTCTGCTGGTGAGTTTATCAAATGTCGGCGATCGGCATATTAATATCCAATTTGCAATTCTTTGCAGGAATATATGTATTTTCAAAGGCGCTCCTGATTCTGACCAAATAAGAGAACAAATTAACTACAAAATTGATGTTTTCACATTGATTTTTGTTTATTTTTTACGTCATTCTTTTTTTTTAGTTTTTGTGGTTTTGTTTGTAAAGTTTTCATGCTCAGTTTTTGATATATTTTACATTAATGTAATAAATCACTTCATTTCATGTTGTTTTTGTGGTTGTTTGATATACATATAAATATATATATATATATAATTTCCATATAATATATAAATATATGTATATACTTTGCTATACTTGTAGCCATTTTGTACAATAATTTTCATTAATTTCTATTAACTATATATGTTTGAGTGTGTATGTATGTGTGTGTGTGTGATTTGTATTTCATTTTTTTGTGTGTTTTTCTTTTAGCTAACCTACAAAACTTAATTTATATATGACAACATAATCTTTACCTATAGTTAGTTATTTTTGTATTATTTTATTTAATTTTCAATTTTGCTTTCGCTAATTAAATATATATATATACCATTTATAACTAATTAATTAAAACAAACAATTGAAAAGAGTCTCGTGGTCTCGTTTTTGTGTCTAAAAACTAAAACAAACATAATGATTTGTTGAAAGGTATTCAAATTAGGAAGAACTCTGTGATTAGATGTGGAAAACTGATCAGAATCAGTGGTAATAGGTAATATGTGTAAACGGATCGCGGGGGGAGGTGGAGTGGTGGGTGGTGGGCTAAGCCTTATTATACTTAATAGATGGGTTCATTTATTTACACACAAAATAAATGTTTTTTGTTTTTATAGTTCTCATATTATATATATACGACTCACAGCACTTCCACTTCAGGAGTTTTGTATTTTTATATTTTGTTTTTTTTTTTTTTTTTTTTTTAGCATTTCGAAAAAGAAATTATAAATATATATATATATATATAGATATATATATGTATTTTGTGTGTGTGCTTGTATATATAAACTAGGGCTGTACAGATATATATATATATATATATATATATTAGATAAGAGTTGAACAACTTTTCGTAGCTGAGAGTTGACATTAACTTAACTAAATACTTGCAATCTACTGTTCCTTTATGTTGTATAGTATATCGTACATATGCTTGACTTGCCACACACACACACACACAAGCACACACACACACAACTAGCTTAAAGTGGCATCTACATTTTTAGTTTAGCTTAAGGCAAAACATGCTTCAAAATTGCAACTCAAATTGTTGGCTTTTCTTAAGCCATTCTTATAATGCTCTTGCAGGTGTGTGGCAGAGTGTGTGTGTAGGTGTGTGTGTGTAGGTGTGTGTGTGTTTGTATGTGTGTGTGTGTGTGTAGAGTTGTTTTGTGTGCCCAAATGCGATATGCTTAGACATTTGATATGCGCTCGTTGATGTTTTGGTCATTGCCGCTGCCAGCACATGGCTGTTGGCCTGGCCGGAATTGTGGCCAGGTATAGGTGGCCTGGAAGCGGTGTTGTTGCTGTTGTTGTCGTCGTTGTGGATAGGGCCACACTCAGGTGGGCTGCAGCATATACATATACTGTCAGTTGCTGGCCGTTGCCGTTGACACCGCCACCGGCGTTGGCAGTGTGATTTCATTTGTGTTGCTTCTCGCGCGCTTCTCGCTGCTGGCACTGCCAGTGCCACTGCCACTGCCGGTGGCATCTGTTGGATTGTCGCTCTCATCGCCATTGCTGCTGAAGCTGCTGTTCTGCAGGCGTCGCTTCAGACTGTGCCCATGGCTGTGACTGTGACTCATGCCGAGTCCGTTGGTCAGCGTCTCATCCTCGGACATGGAGCTGGCACGCTTCGGTGTGTTGCCCGCACTGTCGTTGTCCAGCGAGGCAATGGCCGAGGCGGCGGCACTATTGGCCGCACTGAAGCCATCCTCGGAGGCGCTGTCCTGGCCGGCAGCAGGTGCGTCCGCAGATAGCTGCAGCATGCCCGACGGCGTTGTGTAGCCACTCAGCTTGTTGGGATCCTTTTCGAGCAGCTTTTGCGCCAGCAGCTTGAGCGAGATGAGCGAATTGTCACAGTCGCTGGTATCGATCTCTGTCAGACTGATGCCAGCCCGTTCGATTTCAGCGTAGGTGCCAAATGGCAGCTTCTGCAGGCATTCCAGCTTCTGGACGTGCGTCTTGGAGCGCAGATGCTTGGCCAGGTGGCCGTGGATGCGAAACGCAATCTTGCAATCGGTGCACTCGAAGGGACGCGGATTGGATGTGGTGGGCACACCAAATGTCGACGTCATCATCACCTTGTTCCTGTGCGCCTCGCTCCGCTCGTGCTTCTGCAGATGACCCTGCGTGCGGAACGAGATGCTGCACGGCTCGCACTTGAACTTTCGCTCCATGTAGTGGATGTTCATGTGCAGCGACAGCTGATGCGACCGCTGGAACGTCTTGTTGCAAACGGTGCAAGTGGGTCGCGCATCACTTGCTATTGGCGGCGGTGGCGGTGGCACCACACGATTCGCATAACTTGCTCCTGCTCCTGCTCCTGCTCCTGCTGCAGTTGCAGTTGCTGTTGCTGTTGCAGTTGCTGTTGCTCCTCCAGACTGCAATTCGTTGCTGGCACTGGTTGGTGTTGTCTTGAAGCCATCCTCTCCGACGACCACAAGACGTGTGGGTGCAGCTGATCTACTGCTGCTGCTGCTGCTGCTCTTGTTGCTGCTGAGCACGCCACTAAAATCGGTTGCATCTGGCTGCTGCACTGCAGCAGGTAAGTTGGCATTGTGCGGCTGCTGAATCTCCGCGCTGGCAATGGGCACAGAGACTGAGACGGACACGGTTGCAGTTACAGGAATAGACGCAATGGTTGGTGGCCTCTCCTGATCTGATTGCGTCTCGCTTTCCTCACTCTCCTCGGCGGATCTGATGGCAGCATTGACAAGTGCCGGCGATGGCGTTGGCGACTCTGGTGTCCTCACCTCGTGCACCTTAATGCTGGGCAGCTCTGCGATGTTCAACTGTGGTTTGCTACTAACAATGGGCGTGGTCACAACACAGCTGCTACTGATGCAGCTAATGCTGCTCGTGCTGGAGATGCAGCTGGAGCTGGAGCTGGTGCTTGTGGAGATGCTGTTGGTGTTGGAGCTAACCAGGTAGCTGCGACTAAATTGGCTCTGCTTCATTTTGGCATGCTGCAGCGCCTGCTCCTTGATGTAGGTCTGAAGGAGGACATCCTCGCCTTCGCTTTCGCGCTTCGCCTGCTCCTCAATTTCAGCAGAGATGCGCACCTTATCGGAGACAGAGATTAGGGTCTTCATGAAGCCGCACTCATTGTTACCCGCTCCAAAGATGACGTCGCGCATTTGCTGTGCCTGCGATTTGGGCGTCTGCGTCTGCATCTGCTCTGGCAGGGGCGAAGAGGCGGCAACCGAAGTGCTGGGCATTGGACGTGGCTTGGTCAGATCCATGGGTGCGCTGCTCTCATCGTTGGGCACGCCGCGCTTGGGCTTTGACTCCTCGGGATTGGAGTAATACTGTTCCTGCTTCTGGTAGTCGAACGGCGGCTTGGGTGACGTAAACGAGCACACCTGACGCTTCGGCTGTGAACCGCCAGCTGCGCTGCCCGCCGAGGAGCCAATGCTGTTCGCTGGACTGGCAGCCGGCGTATCCTGCACCAGCGCCGGATACGGTGAAACACTCTGCGGTATCGGCGGCGTCATCGATAGCGACAGCAGACCACGAGCCGCCTCGTGCTCCTTCATGCGCGACTTGGACTCATCGGTGTCTGTGAACAAAGTGCAGGCTATAAGTATGAAAATATGTAAAGAATTAGCTGATTTAGACTTACCACTGCTCTCGGACTCGTTGTCGCTGTAGTCATCCGAATCGGATTCACCGGCCATGGAGGAGGTGCGTCCGCCCGCCGATGTCGACGACTGCTGATCAAAGTCCACATCGACATCCAGGAATTCGCCGTCGGCGGGCATCGGACCCGGATTGATGCCCAGTTCGATGCACTTCTTGAAGTGCGTCTTTGACTGCATGTGCTTGGTGAGATTGCCCTTGGTTTTAAAGCTGTAAATGGATATTTTGGATAAGTTTAAAAAACTGTGGGTGAGTAAGTTGAGGGAGAGGGAGAAAGAGAACTAGGAAGGAACTGGGAGAGAGCTAGATGAGAATTATGAGGGAACTAGGAGAGGACTAGATGAGAACTAGGAGGGAACTAGGAGATAACTGGAAGATAACTAGATGAGAACTAGGAGGGAACTAGGAGAGAACTAGGATCAATCTAGGAGAGAACTAGGAAAGAATTAGGAGAAATCTAGGAAAGATCTAGGAGGAAACTAGGACAGAACTAGGAGGGAACTTGGAGGGAACTAGGAGGGAACTAGAAGGGAACTAGGAGGGAGCTAGGAGAGGAATAGGAGACAACTAAGAGGGAAGAGCTAGGAGAGATCTAGCAGAGATATAGAAGAGATCTAGGAGGGCACTAGCTAGACAACTATCAATATATATATAGATATATTTGCTCACCTGAAATTGCAGTGACTGCAGGTGAAGGGACGCACATCGGTGTGGGTGCGTATGTGCTTCTTCAGCATGGAGGGTTTCTTGCAACGTATGCCACACTCGGAGCAGACGTAACGACCACGGCCACGTCCACGTATATACGTATAATCCTCATGGGACTCGTAGCCGCCAACCAATAGTTGGCTCGACTCCAGCTTCTTGGCAGCCGCCTCCTCGCTGGCCTTGGCCGCCACATTGGCCTCGCTGAGCGCGCCAATTGCCGGCGGCTGCTTCAGCTGGTGCTGGTAGAACTTGCTCTGCACGTTGGCTGTGGTGGAGCACGTGCTGACCGTCTCCTGTGAACTGAAGACGGAGTACTGCAGTTTGCCGGCACCCGCCATCGCTGTGGTGCAGCCAGTGCCGAGCAACTTCTGCCGCGAATCGTACAGAGCCATCACCTGTCTGGGCTTGAAGCCGAGCGGATGCGGCTGATTCTCCTCGCACACCTGCCACACACTGTACATGGACAGCTTGTGCATGCCGGCGACATACGAGGGCTGCGGACAGTTCACCGTGCAGTAGAACATCTTTGTGCTGCACTTGAGCCCCAGATAGGTGTAGGCGTGTCCATTCAAATAGAGTTGCACGCATGACTTGGAGGGTCGCGGCGTCTCCGGTGAGATTAGGGGCAGTGTGTTCGCAGTCGGTGTGATGCCATGATGACGCTTCGGCGTAAAGGTGCCCGGCTTTAGGGGCAAACTGGTGGGTCGCAAGAACTTTGACTTGGCACTACTCGTTGTGGTTGTTGCTGCTGCTGCTAGAATTGCAATTGTTGTTGTTGTTGTTGTTTTGATTGCAATTGCTGTTGCTGTTGCTGCTGCTGCTGCAGTCGCCTCGTCGGGCGTGTCGACGTGCAGCGGCGCCAGCGCCTCCTGCGATTTGTTCACATTATCAAAATTAAAGTGACGCACCTCCGGCATACCCATTGCCTGGACTTGAGATTGAGACTGCAACTGTTGCAGCTGCTCCTGCACAGAGGAGCTCTTCACGTTGTCCGCCATGCGTAGGAAATTAAATGGTGGCTTCTTGTCGGCCACAATCACTGGCAACTTATTGCTGCTGCTGCTGATGTTGCTCGTCCATTGGAGCGCATTGCGCTGCGCTGGCGTTGGTGGCTGGCGACTGAATTCGCTGGGCAAATTCTGAACGCCACCAAAGGGCGAGAGTGCCTTCAACGGACCATCGGCTGCCAGCAGCGGATTGAGATTAAGATTGAGATTGGGATTCGAATTGGGACTGGGCTGTTTGCGATTGGGGCTGCGTCCACGTTGCAGCTGCAGTGGTGGTGGCAGCAACGACAAGCTGCCCGGACCGGGTATGCCAGGCACATAGGGTATCGCCTTATCCACAAGATTGCTGGTGGCGCTGCTGCTGATGTTGCTGATATTGCCGCTGTTGCTCATGGGTGGCAGGGTGAGCGGATTGAAGGCGGTTATCGAATTGATGGGCGGATATTGAAAATGTTGCGGCGTGTTTGAAGCGCTGAGTAAAAAACCATTATTATTATTAGCATTGTTGTTGTTGTTGTTGTTGCAGGCAGCGAGCAATTTGCGCTCCTTGATGTCGCTGAGGCGTGGCGACATCTCCTGGAAACTGCCGCCGGACAACAGAGGAGTGCGTATCATTTTGGGACTATTGTCCAGTTCGGGGCACTCGGAAATGGGTATCATGGTGCCGCCGGATGAGGTAAAGCGACGCAGACGCTCCTCCTTGGCACTGTACTGCAAGTCCTGGCTGCCATTTAATAATATATCGACGACCGAAGGCAGCGCGAACGCTGACTCGCTGCCTCTGCTCAGCTTGAGACGTTTCGCTGGCGCCTCAACGATCATGTTCTCCAAGCGATCCTCGTGCATTTTCGTGATGACCACCTGGGCATCGGGCGCTTTGCGCTGTGCTGCATAATCCACCAACGGTGTCTTGCCAAGCAGTGGACCCGGCGATGGCAGTGGTGCGTCCACAAATCGCAAAGCAATGCTGGAGGCATCAATGCTGGGAGGAATTAGAACAGTTGTTGCTATGTGATTGCTGTTGTGATTGATGTTGCTGCTGTTGCTATTTATGTGATTGCTGCTGCTGCTGCCGCTGCTGCTGCTGTTGGTGGCTGCTGTGATGGTTGAGGTGCGTGCAGGCGATTGAGCCGCACTGAGACGACTGAGGACCAGGCTGCTCGGCTTGGTTTTCAGCTGCGACCAGGCAACCTTGGCGAGCTTGGCCAGCGACAATGGATTCTTCGAGTTGGCCATGTGCGACTGCAGCTCCGGCAGGCTAAACGAATTGGAGCGAAAGTATTTGGTGCTCGGCGATGAGGCTGGACTGATCGGGGCACTGCTGTTCGCATCCTGGCAGTAGGTGCTGTTGTGGTGCTTCAACTCGTCCGCGCTGCGAAACTCGTTGGCGCAAATGGGGCAGGAGTAGACAGCATCGTCGCCCTCGCCAATTGGCACAGCCAAGCCGCGTGCATTCAACAGCAGATTCTTGATTATGGATATATTCGATGTGGCCGCCTGCGCAGCTGTTGTTGCCAGCTTGGCAACAGTTGTTGCTGCGGCTGCTGTTGCTGTTGGTTTCGGTGGCATTGCTAATGGCTTGGGCTTGGCAGACAAATTCAGTGGCTGGACATGATTTGGTGCCAAGGATTGCTGCAACTGCTGCTGCTGCTGCTCCAGCTTGTTCACTGGCGTTGACGGATCCTGGCGATACTGCAACTGTTGCAACGGCAACGGCGATGGCGGCGGCGGTAACTGTTGCAACTGTTTCACATTTGCCGTGGTTGCGACGGGTGTTGGCGTCGCTGTGCCCTTTAGGCTGACGTAGCCGCTGCTGGCTGAACTGCTCGCAGAGCTGCTGCTGCTGCTGTAGCGCTTCAGCAGACCATTTACAGGCGGCTCCAGTTGGTGTTGTTGTTGCTGCTGCTGTTGCAAGCATAACTGATATTGTTGCTGCTGCAACTGTTGTTGCATATGCTGCTGCTGCTGCTGCTGTTTTTGTACTATGGCCTGTGCCAGGTTCACTTTAGTCTCACCCAGCTGCTGATTGCTGCTGTTGTTGCTGTTGCTGTTGGCGTGCGCTGTTGCTGGTATACTGCTGTTGCTGCCGCTGCTGCTGTTGTTGTTGTTGCTGCTGATGCTACTGTTGTTGTTGTTGGCATTGTTGAAGCTGCGCGAACGATTTAGCTGCTTTGGATACTTCTTCTGCAGCAATATTTCCTTGTTCTCCACAATCGCCTCGTTCTGTGAGATCAGCTTGGAGATGTGCTCCTGCACCTTTTCCACATTCTGGCAGAGGAAAATTCAAAAGGTTTGTTGGAGAAAAAGGATTTTTATATTATAAATTTATTGACTTACCACTTGCATGCCGCCGCTTGTGCTGGCAAAACTGCTCAGATTGCTAGGCGGGTTGGGTGTGGCAGGTGCGGGCAGCGATGCTGTTGTTGCAATGACTGCTGCCTGTTGTTGGCTATTCGAGCGCAACAGCTGCTTAGGGGGGACAAGTGGGGGTTATTCAAGTTATAGTCCCAGATTGTGTTT
This sequence comes from Drosophila fungiperda, assembly GCA_035042345.1. NCBI lineage: Eukaryota > Metazoa > Arthropoda > Insecta > Diptera > Drosophilidae > Drosophila > Drosophila fungiperda. The sequence continues at coordinate 223,490 of JAWNLM010000159.1, read as the reverse complement.
GAACTTACCTGCTGCTGTTGCTGCTGTGGCGCCTTCAGCAACGGCGAGTGTTGCTGCTGCTGCTGGTGTTGCTGATGCTGTTGGTGATACTGCTGTTGCTGTTGCTGCTGTTGTTGCTGCTGCTGCTGTTGTTGCTGCTGCTGTTGCTGCTGCTGCTGCTGCTGCTGTTGCTGCTGCTGTTGTTGCTGCTGCTGTTGTTGCTGCTGTTGATGCTGTTGCAGCTGAAAGTGTTGCTGCAACTGCATCTGTTGAATGGCCAACGCATGCTGATGCATTGCAGCTGCAGTTGGATTGTAATACTGCGGCTGGCCTAAATAATAAACGCCTGGCGGCGGCGGTGGCAATGCTGACAATGCGACAGGATTCGTTGCAGCCAGCAGCAGCGATTGCTGGGCGTGCAGATGCTGCTGTTGCTGTTGGTGCTGATGCTGCAGCTGCAACTGCAACTGATGCGAGTTGATGTGATTGTTGAGCTTCAATTGGGTGCTGGGCGAGAGCGTTGGATGCGCCAGCGATGGTTGCTGCTGTTGTTGCTGCTGCTGTTGCTGCGCCGACAGTTTATGTTGCTGCTGCTGTTGTGGTTGCAGCAGCGTCTGTTTCTGTTGTTGCAGTACCTGCTGCTGCTGTTGCTGATGCTGTTGCTCCTTGAGCGTGCCGGGCGCATAGAGGGATGCATTGTGAAACTTGGGTTTGTATGGCTTGTAGTCGAGCGACTGGCGATGCTGAGCTGTTGCCGAGTGCAGCGAGTCAGCGGGCGGGGCGGGAGGGAGTGTTCCGGCGGCAGGTGAGCCCAGCGGCAACTGTTGCAGCATATGCTGTTGCAGTTGCGGCTGTTGCAAATACGTACTCTTCGCCGCCGACAGCGTCGATGGCGATGGCGTGGGCGAGGCCATGGCCTCATCATAAGGCGAATCTGTGCGACTCAACTGAAATGAACATAAATGTCGAATTGTTGTAATAAATCAGATTAAAATAGCAATAGATTATAGTAACTTACGAATTCGACACTTAGGAGCTCGGAGCTGCTGTTGCTCAGCTCTCCATCGCCATCCTGGTCGGAGAGTCCGTCCGTCTCGTTGGCGGGCACATCGAGGCCGCGCATGCGCGCCAAATGGGAACGGGAGCGGCAGTGTTTGTACAGGTTGCTCTTTGTTTTGAAGGCAATGCCACAGTTGTTGCACGGATACGGTCGCTCATTTGTGTGGGCACGTATGTGCTTCTCCAGCACCGATGGCTTTGCACAGATCAGATTGCAATAGGGGCACTTGGGGCGACCACTTTTCTCGCCTACTGTTGCTGTTGTTGCTGCTGCTGTTTGTATTATTGTTGTTGCTGGTACTGCTGCTGCTGCTGTTGCTGTTATTGTTGCTGCTAACGTTGTTGCAACGATGGCTGCTGCTGGCGTTGGCTGCGTTTGTTGCTGATGCTGTGCAAAAGTTGCCGGCGACAGTGTTGCATTGCTGGCATAGTTAATATTGCTGTTGCTGTTACTGTTGCTGAGGGGCGTGCGTGTACGAGGCACACCAGCAACACCAACATTGCCATGCTTGCTGCTGCTGTTGCTCTCATCATGGATGTTGTTGTTATTGTTGTTGTTGTTGTTGTGGCTGATGTTGTCGTTGGCATTTACGAAATTGGCACTGAATTCTAAACTTCTTGCCGGCAGCAAGGGAGCAACCTTCACCGTCACATGTCCATTGAGCAGTGGCACAGCCGCCACTGGCTGCGGTGGTGGCGACAACGAGCTATTCGATGATAGCGATGTGGTGCGCACCGCCGCCATTGCATCCACAGACTCTGGTTCGGTGGTGCTCGCCAGCCGCTTAAACTTTTTGTGCAAATAACGCGAATTGGTTGAACTCGTCCAGCCATCGACAATTGTAGCTGCCGCTGTTGTTGGATCCTCGCTGCTGCTGGTGTTGTTGTTGTTGTTGGCCAACACATTGTGGTTGTTGTTATTGTTGTTGCTGCTGTTGTTGTTGTTGTTCTGGTTGTTATTGCTGGTGGTGTTGGCTGTGGCTGGTAGTATTGTTGTTGTTGCCACGTTGCTCGTTGCGCTGCTTGCCACCTGCTGTAGCGTCATTTTGCTATCACTTACGTTCGCCCTATCCTTAGCCTTAAACTCATAATTATTCTCACTAATACTATTATCACTGTGGTGGCTGTTGTTGTTGTTGGTGTGGTTGCTGCTGCTGCTGCTGTGCTTGTTGTTGTTGCTGCTGCTGTGCTTGTTGTTTTTGCTGTTGCTGCTGCTGCTGCTGCTGTCTGCAATTTCGGCTGGCAGCTCGCTTAATTTATCTCGCGTGCTTTTGCTCTCAATTGCTGTCGCAGTTGCTGTCGCAGTTGTTGTTGTTGCTGTTGCAACTTTGTTGTTGTTTACTTTGTTGCTGTTTGATTTGAGTGTTGTTGTTGTTGCTGTTGCTGGTGTTGCAGCAATTTCGTTATTGCTGCTGCTGCTGCTGTTGCGATATGTTTGCTTCTTAGTTGTCACTGTTGTTGCTGTTTCTGCTGCTGCTGCTGCTGCTGCGGCTGCTGTTGCTGTTGCACGTCGCGTGCTGCTAACTTTGTTATTGTTGTTTTTGTATTGTTTGCTTGTTGCTGCTGTTTTGTACTGCTTCGCTGTGTTTGTTGTTGTCGTTGCACTTTCCATAGTAAAATCAAATTTGCTCGCCTGCGCTGAATTTGCCGCCGGCTCATCTGCAAAAACAAGAAAGACAAATTAAATGAAATAAAACTACAATTTTATACAAATAATATATCACGTTAATAAATTATAAGTACAACCAAAAAAATTAGCGTAATTTAGTATAAATCATTTGTTAAATCAACTTTATAAATATACTTAAAGAGGACTAGAATAAAAACTGATTAGAATATTGAACACTGTTTAAAGTGAATTTGTATAAAATTTCGTAGTAGACGATTTCTGTAAATCATTCGAGTGGCTCTTCAGTTATTTTTGGTTTTAGTGAAACTAAAATATTTACGCTGATGAAGCGCGTAGCTCGTCAATCTTATCAGACTGATGATAAGCCAGCCACAAATGGCACAAATGTGTGTGTGTGTGTGTGTGCGTGTTTGTGTGTGTGTGTGTGTGTGCGTGTTTGTGTGTGTTTGTGGCTTGCAAATAAAATGTGAAATATGTTTGGGTCAGTCTTAAATATTTTTGTGTACGATATGCATAAAAACAAGCATAAATAGCAGAAGTAAGCAAGCCAAGCGATAAGCCAATATTTTATCAACTTTCTATTTCAGCGTTAACTGCTCACCTGTTGCTCACACGCACAACAGGCCACAAGAAAAGAAAGAAAAACAAACTTAAACTAAAGCGAAATCTATCCTAAAATACAAAAAATATTCGCAACTAAATAAAAACAAAAAAAAAAATGTCAAGCAAAGTGCGCTGATTGTTGTTGGGTCGTCTTATCAGCTTTTATATATATGTATATGTATATATATATGCATATGTATGTATGTATAATTAAACTGTACAGTTTAGACTCTCCACAAATGCTATTGTGAACTACATGCACACAAACACATATATATAATAAGTAAATCTATTCGTAGAAAAATAACTCAAGACTCGGGCGTTAATTGTCGCTCTACTTATATAAATATATATATTTGTATATATATATATATACACAGACACTATTATGTTTATCATGTATTGCAATTTGCCATTTCAACTTGTGTTTATAAATAAAACTAATAATATCAAATTTGCCGAAAAATTCCATTGATAATGTGCAGCTAGGCATGACATGTTTTTGGGCATGCTTATCAGCGATTTGTGTGAAACTCGTTTAGTTTGTTTTGTGCTGGATTCACCTGTGTTGCATTACTCACACACAATCAGGCAAAAAATACCAGCGATAAATGACACTTGTAAATTGCAAATGGCACTCAAATCCCCCCTCACCAAACCAACCTCTGCTCTGACGTCAGCTGTCGAAGTAATTAGACCGTTTTTCTTTACGTTTTTTTGAGAGATTAGAGGCATTGCTTAGCGCATTTTTACATTGCATATGACGTTGATTAAAAGCATCAATTACATAACCACAAAGCAATTGCAGTCGGCGTCGGCGTCGGCGTCGGCTTGCTGTGAATGGGTCAAGTCAATTTGTGTGGAATTTCCAACAAACGGTGGAATCGCCATCGATTATATGGAATACGGAATTTGGTAACGCAATTCACGAGTCAAGTTCATGTTTACCACCTACTATATACATATATATGTATATACATTAATTTATACATACATATATATATACACATTCATTTATACATACATATATATATATACATTCATTTATACAAACATATATTTCTAATTTTAGTCACATTTACAACTGACTGCTACAGTTATGCAATATTGTCATCGATTAAGCGCAACAACTAATCGTTAATTTTGAAACTAAGCCCAACTAATCATTAGTCGTATACGAAAATGTAAATGTCCATTTGTCAAACACGTCATGAAGAAAATAATTGTAATACAAATATAAGAAAAGCAAATATTTACGAGACTCTATTAAGCCCTGTTATTACATTGTATTTGTTAGTGTGAATTGCAATCAAATACAACTGTAGTTTATTTTAGAAACTTATAATGCATAGCAACTAAGTATAGTGTGTACATACACACACACATATATATATTTATATATATATATATATATATATATATATGCATATACATGCATATTAAATTGAGTGAGTTACACATGCATTTGCAATTATTCATATTCCCTCATATTTCGTATTAAGCGAAGCGAATGGAATGACTGTCACTCTGGTCACACTGTGATCATACGTCACACTAGAGCTTTTTTTATGCATTCGACGTACTCTTACTCACGCGTGTCCCAAACACAAAAATACACCCACTCGACAATGAGCACAAGGTATGCACAAAAAACGGCGCCACTGTTCGTCTGTCAGCGCAGATTCAAACAATACGTCATATTCGCTTTGCAGCTGCAAAGAGTGTGTGTAACAAGTAAAAATTGAGATTGGTCAGCTACCAGCATGTAATTGCTAATTATTAATCACTTATAAGCCATATGTGAGCGAGACTCAAATAAAAAGTAACCGAGGTGCAGAAGCATGGCGCAAAAATCACGTAAAATTCGCGGAAATGATACGAAATTCCAATGAATTCGCAGCGGCGTCTGATAAAAAAAAGAAACCGCTTTTACGACTAAACAGACAAATTGAAATATTCACACACACATATACACTTACACCCACACACTCACTGAAATTAAATAGTGAGTGCAACAAGCAAAGCTCAGCTAATCGTACCTGGTAAATATTCAAGCAGTCAATCGCTCTCTGTCAATATCAATAAGCGTATGAATATCGATAGAAATAGAGTTATCGATAAGAGGCGGCAACACTAGTATCGGTTTTGTTGTCAAAGCAAATTGGGCATATCAAAAACAAAAAACAATAAAACGTACAAAAATATGACAACAGCAAAAATGCGTCTGTTCATCGGTTAAAGCGCTCGCGACAACGAACAACGAGCGATGAGCGACGACCGTCGAGCATGAAACAGTTAAAGACAACTAGACGAGGCAAGCTGAAAAATTCATTCAAAGACCCAAGTGCCCAAGTGGCAAAAGCAACAGCAGCAGCAGCAGTAAAAACAGCAACAACAACCAGACACAAATCAGTGTGTGTGTGTGTGTTTGTGTGTGCGAGAGTAGTGTGCACAAGAAAATGAAGAAGCGACGGGACGCGACTAACTGGCGAAAGAGCAACGCGAAAACAAAAGCACACACACAAACGAAGCAGCAACAGCAGCGATGCGAGTAGAATTGTGAAAAAAAAATTTTTAAAACCGTACAATAATCAAATAATTGAGTGAGACAGCGAAAGAAAGAAGCAGAGTGGGTAGAGGAAGGGGTGCGAGCAACAGCAAAACTGTCGTCGTCAAAGTCGCGTCGCCGACGCCGCATACCTCAATATTCGCAGTCAGTTCGCACACTGTTGCAATTGTCAATCATAAGTAAGCAGCATTCGGACGCCGCTACTGCTGCTGCGGCTGCTGAGAAATGATCAAATCAAGCAAAAACGTAGCTAGCAACAACAACAGGTGACGCGACGTAAGGGAAAAAAACGACGACGGCTGTCGTCGCTGGCCCGAACACAAACCCGAAACCGAACCCTATTGTCGATTACGACACATACATAGAAACAGACATAAACACGCGCACGCACACAAGCGTAAGCACCCCACCAGCAAAATTGTATATGTGTGTACATATGCGAATTTTTGCTGACTAAGGAAGGTCTGGGGAGCACCAGCAACGACGAAACGAAACGATAACAACAAAGCATTTCAAACGTAGAAGCACAGCGCAAAACGTAGCAGTGGAAAAAAAGTGATAATAAAATAATAATTGCTACACACACACTCACAGTCTGTACACATTTATTTTCGAGCGACGATCGTTCGTCTGTTAAGCGAGTGTGAGAGAGAGAGCGCGCTAAAGCGCTAGAGTTGCCGCAGCTGTCTACACACGATACACAGTACGATACCCCGGCTCACTTCCAATCCCCTTGACCATTGCACACGAGTGGAGCACGAGCAGACATGTGGCGACGTTCATATGCATGGTTAGCATTTAGCCTGTTTTCAAAGCACTCTTACCCATACCACTGTACACAATGTGTATGTGTGTGTGTGTGAGTCTCAACATACGTATACATACACACATATAGGCAACATGACTAATGCAAACAACTTGACAACACTGTCGCCGCTGCCATCGCTGGCGTCGCAGTGACCAAGCGCTGACGCTGCCTGCGCTTTGCTTTTGTGTGTATTATACTGAGTCAATTCACAAGAAACGAGGAAACCCGCCATTCGTCGTCGTTGCTGTTGTTATTGTTGTTGTTGCTGCTTAAATTTGTTTATATTTATGTACATGTCTGTATGTACGTGAGTGTGGCCATGTGTGTGTGTGTGTGTGTCAGTCAAGCTGTGTGCGAGCATGAATCAAGCTAAAATTTTAATCATTTTGCTCGTTTTTTTGTTGTTGCTGCCAGCCCCCGGCCTGACTGGAAACGAGTTTAGCTTGTTGCGTGCATATGTATATATGTGTGTGTGCTGGGCATGAGTTTTGTTGTGGTCTGCCTGTGTGTGTTTTGGGGCAGCGCTACTTGTTTTCATCGAGACACAGGCGATAATATGACACCAACCAACACCAACACACATGCAATCGCCTCTGTTATAGCTTTCTAGAGCACTTGATAAGCACTTTTTTTTGCTCATTCTCTGTCTCTATCTTTCTCGTCCGCTCTTTCCTTCCTTATTGTCTGCTGTGACGTACTCATTCGTGCTGTTGTTGTTTTTGTTGTTTCTTTTGCTGTTTGCTATTGATTCCATTCCCAACACTTGAGTATTTGTCGGAAACCAAATTAATGCGATTAAGCAGCGCTAACGACAATCACGCTACTCTTCCTCTTCTTTTTCACTTTTTGCATTTACCACCACTACATGAGTGCGTGTGTGTGCGTGGTGTCCAAGCAACTGTTGCTGATTTGTTTTTTTTTTTGTTTACTTTATAAGAGATTTTTAGTATGATTATAGAACACAATAAACATATGCCGAAATAATTGCCATGAAATCCTTATAGATTTATGGGTAGTGAAATATATATATATATACATATATGGTTTCTTTTGTGTTCATTTTAAGTCAAAAGCTTATATAAAATAAAGCAAAAAAAAAAATATATTATAGCTTATCATTGGCGTAAAAAACAGTTCATTCTTTTTCTTGAACGGCAAAAGTCAAGATTCATTTAGAGTTGTGTGCATTAAAGATAATACAGTGCGAAATAGAACCTCTTGAAAACTAATAGTAGTTTTTCATAGACTGAAACTCATTTTGTTATAAAGAACTGTCAAATACATTTCAGTATTTAATTCTCATTATAAACATTTAAGAGAGCTAGGAAAATTTATTTCGAATGAGTAAGCGAAAACTTTTTCGTTTTTTTTTTTTTTAATTTCCCAAAATTGTCGAAATTTGGTTTTCTACCGCGGAAATTCCCAAAAACGCTTGACGTCAAACCGAAAATATTAGCAAAAATCTATATGAAATTCTGTTCGAAAATTGCTGGCCAGTGCCAAGGCTACAAAGATACACATAAAATCGTTGGATTTTTTGGCACTGAACTTTCTACATGTAATAAACTGTAGATCTTGTGTGTATATGGTATGGCATGCAATTTTTAAATATTTTGTATTCATAATTAAAACTAAAACGAACATTACAAAATAATTTTGGTGTAGGGAAATGGCAGGAAGCGAAATTACAAAATGTGGCATGAATATATATTTGAAAGAAATTTCGTTTGAATTGAGATTCGTTTTAATTACAAATGTAGACATTTTTCAACGAAACGAATCCAAAGCGAGCCCAAAAACGATTGTCTAAAATAAACAGCGCATAAATAAAGAATAGCTGAGATAAAAATAGGGAATAAAATAGATACTGCGCCAAAAAATAAATAAAAGTGTTAAATAATTGCCAGTTCAATTTTTTGTTTACACACAAAACATTTAAGAACTAACCGCAAAAAAAACATGCGATTATATATGTATTTATCTATATCTATATATATTTATATTTATATTTAATTTATGTATGTATGTTTTTTTTTTAGGTTGTCGCTTGGCGACTTTTGCTTTCCACAAATTTCGCTGTGCCAAAAATCAAAATGTATTTTTAAATGCCCAACTACGTAAGACGACATTCAAGTGTTTTTATTTAGCCAGTACGCAGTTTGAAGTCTTTAGCCATTGCCAGAGAACTATATAGATATGTTTATATATATTTATAGATCTGTCTATTTGCATTTTAGTTAGCACGTTTTAGCTGGCCATTTTGTATACGTTATTGTTTATGACAGCCTATACAAATATATTTAATTATTTATCTCACATCTTGCCTACAGATCTGTATTTGTTTTATTCAGTTCGTTGCAAATTTGCAAATATAATTTGAAGCATTTCTCGCATTCGTTTTTAAATAGAAAATTCAGCTTGTTTTTATCTCAACTCACGAAATGTCTTTGACTTGTAATTAAAACTTAATAAAAATATGTGGTCAAAGTCACGCGTGCTAAACTAAAAACAAATAATTAGATGATAGCAAAAAAAAAAATAATTAAACATTTCTCAAATCGTGCATTCAAGCGTAAAAATCTTCAGAAAACCGATAAAAAAAACAAATAATAATAATAATATTCTACTAATATTTTTTTTATGGTTGTGTGGCATTTGAAGGACGGAAATGCTGTGTATGTTGCGTCAGATGGTGTGTGTGTAAGTGTGTTTGTATGTGTGTGTCAATTTTTGCATATTAGCGCAAAGAGACGAAAGTAAAATCACAATGAGCAAGCAATAAAGCACTAAACAAAAGTCACACTTGGAAAATACACTTTTTTGTTAGTTCTAAAGGTAAACAAAGAATTTATTTGCCTAAACTGTGTTAAGTTTTGTTTACAATTACTTTTTTATGTAACGATTAATTTTCTTTAATGCAATTTATTTTTGTAATTTCATGTCTGGTTAGGTTTAAGGTGTTTCTTTAAGAAAGTCAAGTGGATTGCGGTTAGGGTATATTTATAATATTTGTTAAATAAAAACGCTTACGTAGCGTGCACAAAATGCTTGAAAAACTGGTATTTAATTTTGACTATTCACCACATCTCCCCTGCTCTACCACACCCCCAACACATATACAACGTGTGCGGCGACTAAAGCGTTAAACAAATAGAAATCTATAGTTAATAATGACCAATGATATGATATATTAATCTGAATAGAGTGCGGTGTGTGTGTGTGTGCTTGCATGAGCAGTTGTAGAAAGTGTGTGTATGTGTGTGTGTGACAGCATCTTTGTCTATCTGTCTGGTTGATGGCATTTTGCGCCCACGCAGCGCTTTGAATCCGTATATGTCACTGTAAATGTACATTATATCTTGTAGCGCTCTTGTCAAGGTCAGGGGTTGCCTTAGCTGCCACAGTCCGTAAACATGTGTCGTAATCCGTAATCCTTGTTGCAGGGCATTCCTCAAACACAGACACACACGCACACGCATATAGAACTGTTGCTCGTTTAATTGTTCCCAGGCACAGCTAACACTTCAGCAGACATCTCTCTCTGTCTCTCTTTCTCACTCACGCAGACTAAACTGCCCTTTTGTTGTGTTCTTAAGTGGATTTCCACCTTTCGTCTCTCATTGTTTTGTTGCTTTGTTCTATGCCGTCGATTCGCCTGCCCTTTTTTGCTGTGTCAATGACGTTGCAGCAAGCCTTTTGTCTCGCTCGCGCTCAATACGGCGACGGCGACGTCGTCGTTTGTTGACGGCAGGTATCCTGGCGCCGGCTTAATTTACGTTTCGCTCACATGCAGGTAGACCGACACACACACTCACAAACAGAGATTGAGAGAGAGACAGAGGAGTGTATTTAGTTCAAGTCCAATCTGTTCCTTATTGCTGCTGTAACGTGAAATTGAGCGCATCGTATGACACATGCTTATGCATTTACACACACACAACACACACAGCCACATTTGCTCTCTTGCTCTTGCTCGCTTGCATGCTGCACTAACTCACCCGACCCGAAGAGAGCACATTTGTTTTTCTTGTTTTACTTTGAACTCGACAGAGACAAAAACTAAGAAGAAGAAGCAGAAGATGAGCAGACCTCAAAATCACGACGACGCCACAACTACAACAGCGGGGGTTGCCCTGTTTATTGTTGTTGTTTTTATTATTATCGTAGCTCTGTTGTTGTTCTTTTTTTTTTGTTGCGCGCTACAAAACGTCGCTGTCGCTGTCGCTGCAACGACTTTGCTTTGGTTTTAATGAATATAAATTATTATTTATGTTTATATTTATATTAAACTGTAAAACATTCTGTTGAATTTACTGCAACAAATTTAACGTTTTCTTGTTGCTCACTTTTTGTAATTAAATACACCTAAACGACTTTTGCACTTTGTATTTTGTATTTGGGATTTATTTTATATTTGATTTATTAGCATATTATGATGACATATTCATATTCAAATTCATCTCAAACTCACTTTTCCATTGCTGTTGTTTGTTGTCGCTGTGATCTAATTTGATTAATTCAAAACTTGCACTCGCGTCGCACTTTTCGCCTACACGTTCGTTCTTCAGTGGTTACTATTTTGTTTATGTTTTACTACTACTCGGCCTGCGCCGCCTATCGCGTTCTATTCGCTTCTCGTTTTTCGCTGCGTTGCGTTCCGTTCCGGGCAGGCCAACTTAACAGCACGACGTTCGATTTTCGAATGTTCGATCAACTGTTGCTACTGTTGTTGTTGCCGCCGCCTGTCGACGTCACTGTGTGTGCGCACACGAACGGAACGCGGTTTGTTTTACACATCGCTCAATCGTCCAAATCGACCATACATACGTACCTTTACACACACACACACGCACACACTAATATGCATATGGTGGTTGAGCATTTCTTGTTTCACATGCTGACAGAGCGCTTTACATAGACACCATTATACAGAGCTGATCCATGTGGTATTGTTTGTTTTTAGTGTGCCGCATCATCACTGAACCGGCCCTGTACACAAACACATATACGACAGCCCAGAATAAGAAAAGGAACAACAACAAAAAGTCAGCTAGTCAGCAAGTGCCAAGTCGTCGGCTGTTGCGCGTCGTGCCTGCTGTTTGTGTGTGTGTGTCATGTGTATGGGTGTGCTGTGCTTTCCTTCTTGCTCAGGGAAGCCCCAAAACACTCCGCGCGCAAATTGTTCTATTGTCGTTGCTGTTGTAGCATGAGCAAAAGCGAATAAAAGAATTCGCTGCTTGCTGCTGCTTAAGTGAGCGAGCGCCGCCAGCGCGTTCTTGGCTTATTAGATCAATTGACTTTGTGTAGTTTATTTTAGTGCGCCATTCGCTGACTATACGCGTACGTGTATGTGTATGTATGTGTGTAGATATCTGTTGCTTGTACAAATTTTGCGTTAATTTTTATTTGATTTTCTTTGTGGTTTTTAGAGGAGTTCGCAGATGCGAGATTGGTGTTGATTGATATTGAATTTTATATTGCAATTAATAGTGAAATTGGTGTTTTTTATTATTATGTTTTTATTAGACCTCAAGTGGCCTATAATCAGATTCTTAGCAACTGGACTCTTAGACTCAATTACGGACTGATTACAGCTATCGAGCTATTGATAAAGGAGAACAGTGCAAAGACTTGTTACATTTTCAAGCATTTGATTTTCGATTAATCACGCAATATTGCTGGTGACAGCAAATTCAATGAATACCTTTAACTATTAATTTGCTGGTCAAAGGAAAATAAAATCTTAATAATGTCAAAAGCAAATCAAACGGAAGTGAATCGATAAGAAAGACTAACGAAAACAAACATTGTCTTGATGTGCATAAACATTGATGTGTATGTATGTGTGTGTGAGTGTGTGTATGCATATGTATGCACATATTTAGACAGTTGACGCACGATTAGAGTCGACAGCAGCAGCAGCAACAACAACAAAGTTGATGATATCACAAAAAAGGTAAACAATCTAATCAATAAACACAATAAAACCATGACGAGCAGCGTTCAGCTTGTGCATTAGTAACTGTACATCTATGCATATGTATGTGTGTACCTTGTGTAATGTTAGCAATTGAATAGAGTTGAACAGGCTTTTTACTCTTTCTCCTTCTCCACTTCTTGCGTGCATGCGACGATTGATTACATGCAATAAAACGTCTTTCGAAGCGATTGACTTAAAAATAAACAGAGACACAAATACACATACGCAAACACACAAAGAACAATTAACACATGTATGAGGGAGTTGAAGAGGGAGAGGTAGCCTTTGCAATAGACACAAGTGGCCCCAAAACTGCAGTCGTTGCTTGACGACGTCTTATTCATTCACGCATTGGGTAATCGATATACACAAGTCAGCACACACACACACACGCACACTTGCCAAATGAAACCATTAAGCGCAACAGAGAGCGCAAGAGAGTAGAGTGAGCGAAGAGAGCGCGAAACGAGAAGAGGAGGAGAGTAGACGAAAGATGGGAGACATTCATTGCAACCAGAAGCTACGATCGAACAGTGCCGCCAAAGTGGCGGCTCCAACGCAGACGGACAAGCAAAGCACAAACAATCAGTGGAGCCAACAGGCATAAAAACAACAGCAACAACAATAAAGTTGGCGACGTGATCATGTCTGGACAGTTCAGTAATGCTGGCGACGTTGTCGGCTCCAACTTTGTTATTATTACCGCTCGTGCACATGAAACATTCCCCCCACAACCCGCACCAATACAAACAACAACTGCCCACGATTTGAATGTTGTTTTTGTTACTGTTGTTGTTGCTGGTGCACCCGACGGCTCTTGTTGATGGAACAGGTTTGAACTCGCGACTTGGCTGGCTGCTTGAATGTTTTTGGCTGGAGTTTGCCATCGATATATTAAACGTAATCAATAAGGTTAACTTCTTTAATTGAGCAGCAACAGCGTCGTGAAATGGACCAAAACGAAGCGACAATCAAAACTAATTGAATGTGGCGAAAAGTGGAGAGAGAGAATTGGAAGTGAGTGAGTGCGTGTGTGTGTGTTTGAGTGAGAGCGTAACGAAGAGCTGCCATTTAACAGTGAACACACACACACACACACACAAACATGGAGTGCTAACATATGTTGACCTGTTGAGCTTTGAGTATTGAGCTCAAAAGTTTGAGTGGCCATCAAAAGAAAAAAAACTTTGGACAGGCCAAAGTTGAGTGTGCGTTACGCCTAATCAAACTCAAAGTACAACAACACAAAAATAGTCAGGTTAATTGTGCGTTGCATAGCTTATGGCGTCAGCACAGTTGCCTGTAAGGACTGAAACAGAGGATATGTTTATATATTTAATTACATCAGACTCATGAGTTGTGTAGCTTCTGCCATGTGTCAGCCGAAAGATTGCTTAGGGCCAACAAAAGTCAGACTATGCGTCAGCAGTAAATCAATTTGGACCTTAGTCAACATTAGACATTAGACACAAAAATGTGGCCAAAGTGCCACAAACAAACAAACAAACAGAGAGGGAGAGAAAGAGAACGGGAGATAAAGTCAAAGTCTGGGGTCGTTGCGAGCAGTCCACTTAAAATGTTGATTGCTCATTTGTTGACACGCAACGTTTACCATGTGTCTATATTAGAATAGATACAACACAAAATAAGCAGAATAGAAAACAAAACATCGAAAATATAAAGCATTTACCTAATACAGAAATGTAAAAATAATTACTAGGGAAATTAGTTGTCTGTTTTACAGTGGTTAACAGTGTCAAATTCTGTTAACAGTGTCAATTGCTGTTAAGATTTGCTCAACTCAAAAAATAGCTACGACTCTAACTGCGAATCTATTTGTGTGTGTGTATGTTTCTCAGCTATGAATGGCGATAGTTGCCAGACCATAACAATAGCAACAACAAAAACAACAACAACAACGACTAATCGCTAAGTGCGCGCACGTCATAAGCATTTGCATATTTGTGTTTGCTGTTTGCTATTTGGTATATTATATATTGTATATTGTAGATACGTGAAATGTATCCACAGTCATGCCGATTGAACATTGGCAGCTGGCTGGCTGGCTGGCTTGCTGGCTGGCTGTGCTTGACTGCCAATAGCAACATTTTGCGATCATACAGACAGGCTGATAAGCAGACAGGCAATCGACAGACACGTCAGACACGACAGACAGACTGACTTACACACACACACACAGATCGTTTCGTGCCCAGTTGTAGCTTGTCTGCGTGAAGAATGTACTGAAAAAATCAACATTACTTTTGCTTTGCATGCTCCACACACCAGCAAATTATGTTCAACACTCAACAGGAACAGGAAGTTGCTGTTCATTTCATTAATTGTACATTTTTTTAATTAATTAATATTTGTATTTGTAATGAGTTATCCAAAAATAAACAGCAATTTTGCCAGAAATTATCATTTTTTATTTAATGTGTTTTAATGTTTAACTTTAACATGCTCCCAATATATAGACAAAATATCTTGGATATCAGACTACTATATCAAACAGCTGTCATTGGAGTAATTGGTCGAAAGTTGACTTCTTATGTGAACAACTGTTTTGATTACCAAATTTAAATCTGATAGCAGACATGTTATATATAGTCTTTATAGGAAGAATCGGTAAGTTATGGCATGAAAAATTTTCTTTTCTACTAATTATTCAAATTTAACTCAACAGTTATGAATTGTTTAGTAATTATCCCCATCAAACTCAACAATTAAGTTTGTTGAACCAAAAATTGTCGCAATCTGTCCAATCTTATAGCTGTCATAGGAATGAAATAAGTTCTTTCATGATCTAAACTAGATTACTTAGTCATGAATTCTGCACTATATCTAACAAGTGGACAACAAATCATGAAGATCGGACTACTAAATCAGTGAGTAGTCATGTCAACGATCGAAAGATCAGTTCTTAAAAGAGAACCACTTCAGTTAAACAAGTGTTTAATCTTTAGTCTGTCTAAGATTAACATTTATGATTTCATATAATCAAATATCACTTTATTTGTAGTGAGTTCCACTTGGGCTGTGATTTAATGTGAGTATTTAGAATGCCAGCAAAACATGAGAATCTAACTCAAAGTGCGCCCAACATTTACCATATGTTAGCCTCTCCATGTGTGTGCGAGTGTGTATGTGAGTGTGTGTGTATGTTTGTATTTCGATTATAATTTTCTGGTTCTGTGTCTCTGCTTGATTGTTGTCGAGGTATCAGCACATCGTATGAGTTCATTGTGTGTCATGTTGTTGTTCTTCTTGTTGTCTAAATACAACAAGTATTAAGCTGCATAAGTGTGTATAGTGTGTGTAATGTGTGTAGTGTATGTTGATGTGTGTGTTGTTTTGTACTCGCCATGGCTGTTGCTGCTGCTGGCTGTTTCTGCTGATTGGGAATCGCCAGTTGGGCGACTGTGAAAGAGCTTTGTGCGTAGCTGTAGCTACGAGATACTTTTGTACGCACACACACACACCACACACATTCCGCTTGCCACTTATTCTGCTGTGGCGTCTATGAATTTGGTTTTATATTAAGCAGTCGAGCAGTAAATGCGACGACGATCGCAGACTTGCGACGCCAATGAAAAAATGCTGTGAATGTTCAGCTGCCGCTGAGTGTGTGTGTGTCGTGTGTGTATCTTGTATCTTGTATCTGTACACTCAGCAAAAACATTAAATAAATAGTAAAAATAATAACAGAAATTACGAAAAACACAAAAAGTTGTTTTTGTTTTGAGAAATGATTTGCAAAAATACGAAAATAATATTTGTGAAATTGGCAATTCTATTTTTAAAATAAAAATAAATATTTTCTATATTATAATTATCTACTGGTAAAAGGTAGAAATGGAAAAAAACATATTTTTAGAAACAATTCGGTTTAAATTTTTAAGTTTTATAGTTAAGTTTTATATTTTTTATTTTTTAAATAATTTTCTGTTTTTGAATTTGTAATTTTTTATAAAAGTTGAGCCTGTTTTGATGACGAGTTTAGAAATTCAGTTTGATTTTTTTGCTAAGTGTTAAACATTTAAAAACAAACTGAAAAATATAATTATGTATTGCTAAATTGCCCGCTTTTTTCAGAGTGTATCTGTATCTGTATCTGAACTGTATATGTGAATATGTATTTTGGCATCTACTCATGCTAAGCAGTGCTGCACATTGGCATTGTGGCAGCTGTGGCAAGTGTGGCTGCGTGCTATCAGATAGTGCCCCAGACTGCAGCGAGACAGCTTAATGACTTGCGTCAATGGATTTGCGCAGCTTTTACCTGCAACGGCAAATCCCAAACGACAGACTCGCTGGCATCATTAAAATCAAATTTTTTTTTCTTTTTTCGCGGGCAAAACCCATAAAATCATCAATAGAAACGGCTCACGGCCAGGTCAACAGATTGGTAGTAATCTGGTTACTGGTAGCGCCAGCCATGCTGCCTGCCCCGAAGATGTGTGTGCAACTTGACATTTGATCAACAAAAGGGATTGCCAGAGAGAAGAGGAAAGAGGGACAAAGAGAACCACTTGACTAACGGATCTCAACTGCGACCTGGCAACAGATCCTCCTCCTCCATCCGCAGGTAGTCCTCGAAATACTCGTCAATTGCTTCTGTGGAAATCCCCAGCAGTGTTTAAGGTTGAATATCCTTGCACCTACTGCATCGCCTATCCTAATTAGATTTGAAGTGTTCTCGGAATCGCAACTTGCAACTAGATGCAAATCAATAATCATTTATGGAGGTGCTACTCTATCTACACATCTAAACTCTGCTTAAAATTAGAGAGAGGTCAATTATTAATTTATTTAATTAATTTATTTCCTAACATATTTAAATCATAAAAACAAATCAATTACTTTCATTTAAGATGTCAATTATTGAGTTATTTAATTAATTTATTTCCTAACATATTTAAATCATAACGAAAATCAATTACTTTCATTTATTTACTTTAAGTATTACAATAAGTATTTAGCACAATTATATGTGTAATACCCAATCAAGTCTACGATTATTGATCACTAATTATTTGATGGGAATATGACAATTTCAAGTAATTCTACTTAGTTCAATAATATCTAAATATAAGTTATGGCTCAACAGTTTGGGAATTCCCCTTTGAGTTTTTTTCCTTGCTTAAGCAAACTAAATCAAAGAGATGTTTAAGACTTGTAATTAATAAATGTTTTTGTTGTGTTCATTATTGTTATATCTATATATATATATATATATATATATCTTTGTTCTATCTGTTTGTATTAGGGAAAAAACTAAAAACGACAATTTTACGAGTCGCGTTGACCTTCAAAGTGTCATCTGTCGATTTGTTTGTCTGCCTGTTTATTGTCCATTTTTGGCTGTTATCTGGCTATCAGTGACAACAAAATTGACTCCTCCACAAACGAAATTCTGTTTGACAAGCGCAAAACACCCCTCCCCCCTATCTTACTAAACCGACCCTCCTCCCTCTACACTTCTTTCACTAGTCGTCTTCCGCTGTGCCAGTTTTTTGTTGTGTTTTTTTGTTGTAAAGCCGTTTAATACAGTCATTAAAGAGCTGACAAGCACCAGTCAATTACACATAGACCCAAGCGCCCATTTATACACTATATGTCTATATATATAAATATATATATCAATTATGTATATATATATTACATATATATACACATGTACATGTCAATGCTCGGTAATATTGATAAAAATGCCTGTTTGTATGTGAGAGCATAAAATAGAAGTCGCCTGGCTTGATAAAAAACGAATGGCGTGATTCATGATAGAAGAAACACGCGCACACATACAAACACACACACAAACACACACACAACAAATCAAATAATAATAACAATAAGCGTTGCGTAGTAAAAAAATGCATATATATATAAATATATATATATATATATATATACATATATATACGCAATTACAAACACTTTTGCAGAATTTAATATGTTTATATGCGTATCAGCAAGAGATTATTGTTTAAGCATGTTTTTATATATGTCTGGGCATACATAAATATATATATATATATATGCTTCAACAATAGTATATAAATATATATATATATATATATTTATGTTGTGTATGTGTTCCAGGCATTTTTTTTATATGATTAACGGTTATTTTTATTTGCCAGCTGGTCTTATGCGATTTCACTTTCATTATCAACAGCCCTGATAGGCACTTACGTCTGATATGATACGGTACACACATACATAATTTCACTCACACACACACGTATGTATGTATAATTGTGTGTGTACTTGCAAACAGGGCAATGAAACTTAAATTGGCCCACAGTTGCCAACAAATCATATTAATTATTCGAATAGCAATTGTGTTAAGCAAAATGAGATTTAAACAGAATTATTTATATATTTATATATATATATATATATATATATATATATATATAAATATCTTCCTAGAGCAGATCCCATTTTTTTTTCATATTAGTTAAACACTTAAAAATCTTTTGAAATAGATTTATAAAGTTATTGAATTTGAATTTGATTTATGTTTCATTTATGTAATTCAGCTCTAAAAAAAATATATAAAAAATGGTTATATGGTATACTAAGCTGATCGGTTAAAAACCTTAAAAAAAGGAATTCAAAAAAATTTAAGAATTAGGCTTGCGAAAATATTTAATTAGCAACTTTTAATTATATTAAGTTGACTACATAAAAATTAAATGATTTGAAATGTAGTCATTGTTTTAAACATTTTTGTTATGTTTTATACATATACATTATGATAATGATTATTGCAGATATTATTATCATTATTATTATGTTTTATCTATATACAAATTATAATGATAATATAATATATTATGTTTTATCTTCATACATAATTATAATGATAATAGTATCTATAATAATGACAGTTAAGCTTAGCTCATTTATAGAATAACAATTTTAAGAAAGTGATCACAACATATATCAATCAATCAAAATCACATTCCACAAAACAAATATGTATTTCTAAAAAATGTGTAAAATTTTGTATAAAACATTGAAATTGTCCAACTTACCCTTAAGTTTTTCGCGTGACGTTTCCAAAGCATTTTTACGCGAATTCACAGTTGATTCTAAAACAAGAAGAAAGAGAAAAAAAAAACAAATTTGTATTTAATTTCAAACTTTGATTTATTTGCATTTAGATTGTATTACTCAGTTGATGTTTGATATGCTTGGCTGCTGTCATCAAATTATTAGCTAAAAATATTAGAAAATTCTTAGAAATTCCGCAGCATTTCAACTATAATTGCTTTGTGTATTTTCAAATGTATACATTTGTATTCGTATTCAAATTATGTTTTGTTTTCACAGACAGCTAAACAGAGAGGAAAATAAAATCTATTTAATCTCTTATTTATACCAAATGTCGGGGCCCCCACGCTTTGACACTGACATTTCACTCTTAGTGACGTCAAGTGTGTGTGTGTGTGTGTATATATATAGGCTATACACACATTCAACAAGCAACACTGAAACTTTGATAATTTACTGACAAAAGTCTTGAGGACATCAAAGCTAAACATATGTGAGAAATCCTGCTAGTGTCACAAAAACACATAATATACCTATATATATATATGTATATATATATATAAATATATATATATACAAACCATATACATTTGCATAAATTTATTTTTCTTTTTTTTCTTTGTGAAATTTTTGCTAATTTTAAATATGTGTCTGTTCATACACTCATCTCCATAAGCAGCTTTATATATACATATATATATACATATATGTATATACATATGTATAAAGATTCAGCGAAATAAACTTTTGTCTACGTGAATTGTAGAAACGCATAGACAATTCTAAATGTTCTATAAATAATTTCGCAGCGCCTGCAAAATGTGGCGAAATTCCCAAAAGAAAAACAAATCTACAAAATGAAAACAAAAATCACAAATAATAATCAAAACAGCTTGACGAGACTAGAGAAACTTTTTTTCACCTTTTTAATCCCTATACCCATTAAAAATGGATAATGGGTATATAAACACGCCGATCTCAGAGACTATAAGAGATGGAGACTTTAAATTTGTTATTTTATCGATATCTGTTTCAGTTTCTCGATTATCGATCAATTTAGATTTTCAATAGAAATATATGCAACAATTTGAAAGACAGCATCAGATTATATTTAATACAGAATATACATATGCATATTCTAAATCAACTACCCAAATTTCGAAAAGATCGAATAAGAAACACCAAAGTCAAAAATATATTCTCAAATTGATCTCATTTCTATCAGCAGCATCATCTATATGCACAAATATGCGAGAGCATTTGTAAGAAAGAGATGGCATGATAATCAAAGCGAGCGCCAACATGATTTTGTGTGCATTCTGCAGAAGCCCGTTACAATTGTGTGTAGATATTAATGCATGCATACATATTTATGCATGTGTTCATAGCCAGCCAATTAGGGATCAGTTCGCGCTTGTGAATAAAATCTGCGCTGCAATCGTTTTTTTTAAATCTTCAATGTCTCTGCTTGCTATAAGAATTTAGTGCACTATCAGATCTGCTCCCATTTGGGTGCTACATTTTTTATCAACAAAAATCGAGCTCACTCGACTACAGCACTCTTATTTGTTATAACATACATTTATTTGTCTAAATTGGAATGACGCACTTTTGAGTGTTGTTCAGAAATTCGGACACATTCCTCAGCTTATGCTTGGAGTCTTCTGTCCCATCTGCCCCATCTCGTTGGTGGCCTTTTGTGGCCTGCGCAATTTAGTTGCCTTTTGCACAATTTTATTGATAAGTAAATGTTACTGGTGCTGTGTGAAGTAGAAATTACAAAATAAAGTGCGATTAAACCTTATCAGCGCAACGCAAACTGAAATTATTGTCTTGCGCAGTTGTAAAAAGTGCTCATAAGCTCTATGTATATATATACATATATATATATATATATAGTCGGACTCGCATTCGAACTCGTACTTTAATCGCACCCAGCTAAGCTGCACTTTGAACGCTGTCTCTGATAAGCAGCCACTTTAAAAATAAGATTGCTGTCAACGCCGGGAAGTATGCAACAATTTCCGCTATATTTGTTTTGTTGTGTGAAACTAGTTTTTGCGCAATTTAGATATATATTTAACTTTGTAAAGCGTTCGATTCATCTTTGAGGTTACGCAATCAGCTCAATTGTGTGTGACGTCATAAGTGCTTGCTCAGCTGAGCTCATGCCTCACACACACACACACACAAACACTCGCTAATTGTATTTATTAACATTTGCGGCAACAATTAGCAAATGCCGAATATGTTGATGAAAACGAAACAGAACAAAAAAGAGCATAAAAATAAGCGGCTTCCCCAGCACACACACACACACACACACATAGAGGCGCACACATACAGTTGAAAAGCTAAACTGGTTGGTTTAACAAGTTTTAAAATGAAGCAAAAGAAATGAAGACCCAAGCAAAGCGCTCGAGTTGATGATGACGACGGTTATTTGCCAATTTCGGACTTGTTGTTAGTCGCTATGCTTATTTTTTTTGTAAGCTGTGTGTGTGTGTGCTTTGATGCGCATGTTTCCGCTTTCATTCGACGCCAACAAGTCGGCGGTCGTAAACAAGTGCGGCAGGTGGTAAAGCAGCAGCAGCAGACAAAACGACAGGCGCGAGAGCGAGTGAGTGAGAGAGCGAGCTTAAGCGATTGGTTCCTTTTCCTCTTCTTTTACTTATTCTACTTCTTCTTCGTCTTTTGCTCTTTCTTCTGCTTCTTCTTTTTGTTTGATGCGTGCGCAAATCGCGGTCGCGTTTTATGCTACCTGCGTTAACAACTCTTCAGAGTTTCTTCTCTCATCTGTTTCTCTCTCGCTCTGTCTGTCTGTCTCTGTTTTTCGCCTGATTCCTGCTGAGCACAGCTGCCTGCAGTCGCCTGCCATAAATGCTGAGTGCCTGGCCGCTGCTTTAATTTGCATGTAGCCTTTTTGCTGCTCCTTTTTCCCTGCTGCTTCTCGTGCTTCGTTTGTCAGTGGAGAAAGACGCAATTTCTTTGTTTCTTTTCTCTCAGTGGGATAAATTTAGATTTATAAAACAATTAAAAATGATTGAAATGGCTCATTCATGACTCAGTACCTTTGAGAGGTGTTGGTAATTATAGCTAAAAAGTAACCACATCTACACAAAATATACATATGCAATTTATTTAATAGCTCTGTCATTCAGTCACTGTTAATGCGCATTGCATGTCATAAATTTATATTTACATACATACATATGTACACAGTTACAAATTAACATTGACACATTGCAGTCACTGTTACAGACTGACTATTAATGACTCATTGACAGCTGCCGGCTGCATCATTTCCTTGAAGGTGAACTCTCCTAATCGTTTTAACTGCCATTTAACCAACTGACCAAGTGAGTGGGAGTGTTAAGAGCCGCAAATCCAATCGAACTTTATTTAAAACAAAAAACCTCTTGTCACAGATGAGCAAGAAAATCAACATTGTTGCAGTCGCAGTCGCCGTCGCAGTCGTTGCTGCAATTTCTTTTGCATTACATTTTTACATTTTCTCTCTCTCTCTGTCGCACTCACTGGCTGTCAGTGGCGCTCTCAATTAAATCGTCGTGTTTGCCTGTGACGTAAACAAGCGCAAAGCAGCCGCAGCAAATGAAATATGCGAAGCAGCACAGAAACCGAATGAAATAAAATGTTCAACGGCAGCAATAAAAATAATAAAAACAACAACAGAAACCACAACATTTTTGCATATGCGCCTGTTGATTGCGTAATTAAAGTGCTCGACTTTATTGCGGCTGCTGCTGCTACTCTTATTGTTGTTGTTGTTCTCGTCATTGTTGTTATATTTATATTTTAATTCTCTCTATACTGTTCGTATGTGTGCGTGTGTGCATTCACTAAATATTAAATGCTATATTCCTTGCTCTATCGCTTGGAATTTGTAATAATGCCAAACAAAACAAACGCAATCAAAATAAAATAAAAAATATAATACAAATAAAAATAAATGAGCTGTATTCATAGAGTAATAAATACAAATTCTTATTGGACTATGAGCTAAATTTTTTGTTTCTCAACGGCTGCCAATTTTTGCAGCTGCTTGCAAATTTAATTAAATCAAATAAAAAGGCATCAATGCATGTGTATATATATGTGTGTGTGTGCATACTCAAATATTTGTGCAAAGGGGCGAAACGCAACGGGGCTGGGCCCAAATCCAGTTACATTTACAGCTGCTGCTGCTGCAACGAACGGAATCGGAATTGGAATCGGAATTGGAATTGCAGTTGCAAATTGGAGCCAAGTCCCACGTGAGACTTCGCTAAATATGCGAGGAATGTGTGGCAAAGTGCGTGGGGGACTCGACTTGCCTCATAAAAAAACCAAACAATTAAACTGCAAATGTGGAACACGAAGAACGCGTGGAAACCGGTGGGGGAGGGTGAGGGGCAGGTGGGAAACACATGCTTCATGATTTATATTTAAAGCGCACGATGCAGCAACAAATTAGTTAATCTGCTTCCAGATTGCAAATTGTAGATTTCAGCTGAAATACACAATTGTTTTTATTGACTTTTATTGCATTAATACAGTTTTTCCAGTAATTGTTTTTTCCCCAATTACAAGAACTTTCTTGACAAATTGTAGCTTTACTATAACGTTCAATACTAATATTATACTAATAATACTAATCAGTACAACAATCCAAACAATTATCTCTATATTAAGTTAAATAAACTGTTTACAAGCTGATAAAAACGCAATAAATAAATTGTTTTGCTTAAAATCTGGTTATCCTAAAATACAAAACAATACTGATAAAATTGCTGTTTTCAGAGCAAGAAGGTGATAATTTATAGACAATATTAGAAAATGATTAATAAATAAATGAATAATGAAAAATAAGATTAATTGGGGACTACCCTGAATGCGAACACGACCACACCTAAACTACTATTTAAAAATAAAAATGTTCGTTTATGATTAACCCATGTGATTACGTTCATTCCGATAACTAAGGCGCGATGATGGGCAAACACAGTTAACGTGAGTGAGATAAGCTCTCAAACACACACATGAAGGTTAACGCAGCAGAGACTGAACAAAGGCACAAAGGCACACATATGCATACATCTATCTTGTATTTGTGTCTCGTCTTGTGCTTCTTCTTCGTTGTTCACACTACAGCCACGAGCGCAATGTATATAAACTGTAAAAATGCCAAAACGGCTGACAACGCAAAAAAGCAATTATGAAAAGTTATTCACTTTTATGATTAATTTCCTTTGCATTATATACGTTGCACGCGCTCACTCTTTTTCTTATAAGTTAAAGCACTCTCAACAGACTCTCTCTCGCGCTCTCGTTCTTGCTCTTGCTCTTAATGTGTCTTTCAATTTGGACTGACGTTCGTTCAATCAGCAGCAGCAGCAGCACCGCAGTAGAGACAGCAACAGAGGGAATTCCCTGTTGAGTGTGCCGCTCTCTCTATCTCTGCTCTGCTCTGCTATGTTCTGCTCTCCTGTGCTGTGCTCTGTGCTCTTTTTGTCATTTGTTATCTCTCACTCGAGCTCTGGCTCTTTTGGCGTCTGTGGCCGTGTGTTTTTGTTTGCGTTTCAGCTTTCAAGCTATATTATTACGCGCACTTCTTTTTGTTGTTGTTGTCAAAGTTGCTTTGCGTTTCGTTGGGCGATTATCATTAGCACTGACTTGCTTTATATTGCTTTATATTGCTATCGTTCTGCTTCTTCTTCTTCATGTTGCTATTGCTATTACTGTTGTTGTACTGTTAATTGGTGTGCATTTGCCCCGTCGACTTTATTTAGACTGTTCGCTGTTTGCTACGCTTTGATAAGATTTCACGCCTATTTTTTTTTTTTTTAATATTTTTAGTTGACAATTTGTTGGCAAAAATTATAGTTCAAGTTTGAGGTTGGTTTTTTGTGGCAAACCACAACATTTTGCTGTTTTCCATTATTATTATTTCCCTCGTTTTCGCTGCGTGCTTATCAAAAGCCAACATCGGCATTTTGGCCACAGTTTGCTTTCCACCTTGCCCATTTTGCAGTGAAATTAATAGCACGATATGTTATGGCTAAAAGATTTATATTTCGATCTGCGTTAACATAAATTACACCACAGCCAAAGGAGACCAAGGAAGAGTGTAAAAGAGAGAATGCTCGACTTGTAGTTACCCTGTAATCAAAACTATGAAAACATATATATATTTGTATATAGTATACATAGGCACGTAATAAATATTATATATATCGATAGTTATCGATAATATGCATCTTACAAGAATTTGTGTTGCAATAAACCGGACAGCATATTTAAAATGCATATCTTCTTATTATACATTATATATTTATCGATAGTTATCGATAACCTGCCTCTTACATGAATTGGTTTTGCTTGCAGGGTATGCAGCAGCAAAGAAAACCTAAGCAAAGAGCTTACACAGCCTCCTGCGTATTCTTCTTCTTCTTGTTCTTCTTCATTGCTTTTTTTTGGCCATACACAACAATGTATCTGTATCTGTATCTGTGGCTGTATCTGTATCTGTATCTGAGGCTGTGCATCTTCGTAAGTGTGCGAGCAGCGAATGGGACAGACAATTTTATTTCATTTACATTTTATGCGTTGCTTTTTTTTTGCGTTCGCTTCCTTTGAGATACACACAACAACACACACACACACATGCATAGCCAAGTTGGCTGAAAATATTCGCGGCTGTTGCGGCACTTAAAATGGGCAAAAACGTATCTGTTGCTCCA
Source organism: Drosophila fungiperda (assembly GCA_035042345.1). Classification (NCBI taxonomy): domain Eukaryota; kingdom Metazoa; phylum Arthropoda; class Insecta; order Diptera; family Drosophilidae; genus Drosophila; species Drosophila fungiperda. The sequence goes on along the minus strand of JAWNLM010000159.1, from coordinate 197,057 downwards.
TCCTGTGGCAACAGCTGCTGCCAACTTTTGCGTTCTCAGCAAAAGGCGCAAAATAAGCGTCGCTCGTCCGTCGGTTGTCCCATTGCCGTCCGACGACGACGACGACGACAATCCTCAATCAACTTTGCTGCGCAGTGTCTTGTATCTTGTATATTACAGATACGCATAGCACTTGTGCTCTGGCTTTGCTTTCCTGCCTTTGACTTTGGCTTTGCTTTTGTCTTTCGTTTTGTGGCAAGTTTTGGGGGCAACCGTTTCTTTGTATCTTGTAGATGCGCTCATGACAAACGTTCTATAAGCGTAGGTTTTTTTTTTTTTTTGTTGGCTTTGCACTCAGTGGCGCCTCAGACTCAGACTCAGACTGAGACGAAGACGTGCGATTTGCGCTACAACATGCTACGTGCCACATTCGCAACGTGACTTCCCTCAAATTATGGCCCACAAAACCAAAGCTGTGCAACAAGGAAGCCCGGGCTGAGCTGTGAAAGTTGCTCGAGTGTTGCCCTTTTAAAGGAAAACATTTTTTCTTTTTTTTTCTTAGCTCGAGTGTATATTTTAGGTTTGTATCTGATGGATACCTAATCCGAAAGAGCGCTATTTCAAGCATTTACTTGGGATGATTAACGACGCTTACTAAATTCACAAAATGTGGCTGCCACTTCTGTTGCTGCTTTTCTATTAAGCTTTTATTTAGTGTTGCAGCACTTTAATGTAATTCCTGTTGAAATATATTTGTTGGAAAATGTTTATAAATACAGCTGAATAAATTAGTTAGTGAAAAATTGTATATCCCATTCTAATTTAAGTGGTAAGTTTGTAATGCATTGAATTTACTTCGAATCCACAAACTCTTCCTATATTATACAGCTGCCATAGGGAAAATCGTTCAAAAGTTGAGTTCTTGTAAGGAATAGTTTACATTTTACTAAAATATTCAAATCAGACAGCCAAGATTTGGCCAAAGAAACATCGAGGTTTTCCCAAATTACTTCATTATCTGCATAAGGCAACATTAGAATATTTAATATTTCAATATAGTTTTGTTAATCATTAAAGTGTTTTTATGCATATTAAGAAAATAGAGAACATTCCATTTTTAATCGTTTTAAAAACTATTTTTTGGCTTAATAAATTAGACAGTTATTCTAATTGATTTATAAGTTGGTAAATCAAATAAGTTAACATATTCAAAGTGATAATTAACAGCTGTTAATTAACATATTGGCAACTTTTACTGTTAACAGTCTATGATGCTGTTAGTATTTAGGCTTAGCATTTGTTATTAATATTTACGAGTCTTTTGGCTAACTAAGTTAAATCAGTTAAATTGCTGCAATGGCTTTATATAACCGAATAGCAAGAACCATAAATGCTCTGCATTAATTTGGCTTAGACTTTGCAATGATTGTAAACAGCAGACAAGTAGTCGACTGCACATCAGTTGGCCAGTTTAATGGCTGCCTCTTTGGGCCAAGACCGAGTTGAATGCTTTACTTCAGCGAGCCGCAACCTGTACGCAGCATTTGAGGGTCCAATGTTGAGATCTGTTTATTGTGAAGCGCTTTTATTCGAGTCGAGTGTTGTCTCAGACTCTAGGCCTTAACGCAGCCCGAGTGACTACCTGTATCTGTTGTGTCTGCAACATATATTCATATTTATGTTACCCTTGTGCCCCCAGCTGACGCTGATGCTCTGAGCTCTGAGCTCCTAGCTCTCCTTTGCTTTGTTTAACCTGTTTTTGTGCTCTTTTTTATTTATTTTTTTTTCTGTTCTGTTTTTGTGTTGTTTGCGTTTGGCTTTTGGGCCACTTAACTTTTTATCAGAAATCACTTTGCCCATTCTGCGAAATTGTTATAAATACGTACAAACATTTTGTGTATATGCACAATACAAAAAATACATACATAAATAAATAAATATATATACATATATATATATGTATGTTTGCAGGAAGATGGACCCAAATCCATTTTACTTTGCCCGTAATGTTTATTATGGCTTAAGCAGTACTTAGAGCCAACAGGTGTCTACTGAGCAGTTGGCCAACAGAATTGTATTTGGCTTATTTGTTTATTTAAGCACATGTTTTGATAAATGTATTATAAATTCAAGTGATTTTTTGATCAGATCTTAATTTTTGTTCTGCTTACAAATGATAATAAATAAAATGTGGATAATTTGTTTTCTTTTTACATTTGGCAGTCTTAAATCTTAAGAGTGTTTAAGGCGTGAGAGACTTAAGAATTTAATTAATTTAATTAAGTACATTTAAATAAGAATGTTTTGCTAGCCAAAGTTAAAGACTAACCAAGATTTAAGAAAATATAGAGAAATAAAATAATAGCACAACTCTTAAATGTATCTCTAAAACTTAACTAACTTTGAGGAAATTATGAACATGTGTAGATGAAAAAAAAAGCCAACTAGAGAAACTATACACTTTGTAAAGTTTAGAAAACTTTTTACCAAGGAAAACATTCAAATTTTTAGCAATTTCCAAAAAGGTTTTGTTTATTTTTGTATATTTCTTCTTCCTTTTTATAAAAGTCAAAAAGTTAAATTAATCAGTCAAATAATCTTTATTTTTCAATCAGTACTTTCTTTTGTAAATATTTAAAAAATTATTCGATGTAGTTTTTTCCATTTAGGTAAGTCAAAAATTGCTTTTTAATTGCTATTAAAATGCTAGGCACAGTTTGTTAAATATTAAGATATAGCTATATATATATAAAGATGATTTCCTATTTAACTTCCCCAACTAGTTTTTATGAATCTTTTTTGAATTTCGCAATTTTAAAAACAGATTACATCGATTTCCTAATCACTTTAAATTGAGTTTATTGCTGTTATCGACTTGCTTACAATCTGTGTGCTGTAAAATTGGGTTTCCCATGGAATATGTACATTTTGAGCGAAGAGCAACACACACGCACATACACACATACACACAGACTCATAGGCAGGTGTAGAAACTCACACGCCCAAATTGATTGATTAAGGGAAATGATAGCACAGCTTGAAATTCAATTAAATGTCAATTGGGCAATTTGTGTATATTTATTGAAAGTTTTTTAAAGGGGTGGAAGGAATGTGAGGGGGGGGGGGTGAGGAAGGGACTGATGTACGTTGGGCATATTGGATTGTATAATAAAAATGTTAGAAAGACAAGAAATGTCCATTTGCTTTGTGTTTCATTGATATGCTGATAACTAATAATTTATTGAATTCTTTTAATCAGAGACAGCCAAATGAAAATTCTTAGAAATTTTGCGCGATAACTTCAAGTGGTGTGTGCGAGTGTGTGTGTGAGTGTGTGTGTGCGAGCTCTTACTCACCACTTGTAGAGTAAATCACGGCAATATGTGAAATAAAACTCGTTTAGGAGCTTAGCTAGAAACTTATTTGACGTCAGGTGAATCATCATCGTCAGCGAATCAGATACACATAAAACCCAACCGGGTTGGTTTTGTGGTTAAAGATTGGGATTGTGGTGAGCTCGGGGAGGGGGGTATATTCCGGATTGTCATTCAAAATGATTCTGAGTCAATATTTGATATGGCAACATTTGACTGCTGATTGTGGGTGTGGCTGGGTTGGCGAGACTTGTGGGCAATTCTTGATATAAATTAGACAACATTTTGAACAAAATAAAAGAGCAAGAAATTAAGAGAGTAAAAGAGCGAATATATATATAAGTGAGAGAGACAGAGAGAGAGTGAGTATTGTAAACAGGTTAACCAGGCATTTGGCACAAGAATTGTGCTACGCTTTAAAAACTGGGCCCAGAGCAAAAAAGTTGCTGGTCAGCAGCAACTACATATATATATATATGTATATATAGTCTATATATATATATTCTAAGTGCCTATTAAGATTATATTTGTTATCTTTATAGTTGGTTGTTTTCAAGCTATCGCTGATTGTCATGCATAATCTTTGGCTCCATTTTTTTTTATTGTTTTTGGGTTTTGGTTTTATTTCGCTTTTATTTATTTTGTGTGAGCTTCCCCCATATTTTTTGGGAGGCAGCAACAAGTCTAAGTGATGGCCAAAACGATGCGACTCTGGCCAAAACCGGAATGACGTGATGTCTTTTGGCTCATTTGTGTTTGTATTTGTATTTGGAATTTATATTTTGTGTGCTGCTCTGCTTTGGTTTTGCTTGCTTAGAAGTCGATTTTCGTTTGTGGCTCTTTTTTTATTATTTTGATTCTGTTGCCAGCATTCAACACGTTTTCGCCTTTTTCGTTAGCAAACAAACACATAAAGCGCAAAAATAAAAGACGTATAAGTAAAAGCAAAGAAATGTGAGAGAAAATAAAACCGAAATGTATATCATAAACATAATAAAGGCCATTGAGTGACGTTGTTGGCTTTTTGTTATTCTGGCCAATTCATTTAGAAATTGATACGAGAAATGCCACATTTTTTTTTTTACTTTGTTTTCTTTTTCACTTTTTGAGCTTGTGAATATTGTGGTATTTTTGGGGTTAGCTGCTTTGGGAGCACCCTTTCAAATTGAACAATTGTCTGCTTAACACAATAAAATTGTTGATATCCTTTTATTTCTTTTAAGTTTGATTTTTTCTGTGTTGTGTTCCAATTCATGCATCACATGTTGCAGCATTTTGGATTTAAATACTTCCCCGAAATCTCATAAATATTGCTTATTTTTTTGTTTATATTTCATTTTAAATTCATGTATTTGTTGTGTCGATTGTCAGTTGACATAAATAATTAGATAAATATATAATTATTTACTGCTTTTCGTTATCTTTGATTTATTCAAGTGTTTTATTTGATAGTAAATTTAAAAAAATCATAATAATAAGCGTGGAATAATTTTAATTGAAAAATTCTCATGACTATAATCAGAATTAAACAGTTTGATTCATTGTTATTTGTACAATATATATATATTTATAGCGAGAGTCGAGAAGAAGTGGCAATAATGCTCAGATTAAAGTTTGATTAAGAACAAAACAATATAAATAAATCAGACTTTGTTAAGCGTTTAAAATTATATTTACACAGCTTGCACTTTAAGCCTATATTTATGTGTGTCACATCACAAAAGCCTCCCTTGATAAATAAATATATAAAATATGAGAGCGAGAGAGAGAGAGTGAGAGAGATAGAGAGAGAGAGAGAGAGAGTATCAGGCAATGTTATCAGTTGAGACAGACGCAAACAACGTAATTTGAAAATGTGATTTCAAATTGCTGCTGACGTTGAATTCGAAAAATTCAACTTTTGATGAGCAGCGTTGACCGCATTCAGCATTGAACTATTTGTGGAAAAGGTTATCAGCGGGTGCAGCACATAAGCATATACACAAATTCAATTCTAACTTGTAGATACAATTTGTGGCTGCACAAAATTTTTGTAAACATATAAACAAATGTTAGTTGCAAATATTTTCTAATTTATACAAAGATAGCAGCTGGCTTAATCACAATAAGCAAATATGAAAACCACAACCACAACACAAAAAATAGGGCATTCCAAATATGCAGAAACCCTAAGCCACAAAGCCTGTTTGGGGCGCCAGCCTGTCAAATGCTGGGAAAACACGTACAAAATGTTCCAAATGCCATTTGCCCAGTTTCAGATACTTGTAGGCATGTGGATACTCTCAGATACACGAGCAACACATTCCGACACGTCCTTAGGCAACAAAAAAATTTGTATTAGGTTATCCTTGATACACACAGCAAACGCACACGAGCATATCCCACACCACACACACAACACACACAACACGCACAACACGCACACACACAAGTAGGCAAATAGCTTTTCAGGGTCGTTGCCGTTGCTGCTGTTGATCAGCTTTTGCCCAGCAACAAGCAGAGCTGCGCTGAGTTCCTAGCTGCTGCTACCCCTCTCTCTCTCTCTCTTACCTCTCTCCATTGGCTTAAACTTGCTATGCCCTGTGGCCAACAGTATTCAAAGTGGTCTATACTTGCCTGAGAATAGACAGCAACTAATTGTAAAGTGGCATAAATAATTAAGCAAAAATAATAAAAATAAAATATAATTTTAGCTAATAAAATAAAAGTTTGCTCACATTTTGTGCACAGAGTATTTGCTAGTTGGGCAAAGATTTGTTATCAACTGGTTACTGGCTTTCATTGTTGCTGTGGGTGGTTAAGTTCTGCGCTGACTGCGAGCAACGTCATCGTCATCATCATCATCATGGTGGGGTTTCACGTTGCTGCCACACAAAAGGCAAACACACAAATACACACAAACACACACAACTTTATCATTTGGGGAAGCCCTGCGCTTTCACAGACTTGCCTGCCTCTTCCTCTTTCTTTCTCTGTGTGTGTGTGTGGGTTTGTGTGAATTAATACACACAATTTTACTTACACATGTATATTTACACTCGTGCTTTTTTCTGTTTTTCCTTTTTTCCATTTTCGCCCGCTGCCAACAACAATTTCCTTAATTCATTTTTGCTATTTCCCTTTATTTTGTTTGTGTTTTATTTGAAATATATATATATATATATATATGTATATACAAATATATATATTTTTTATTTGTTGCAGGTTGCTTTTAGCACAGGTTTGAGGTTTTATTTTGGCTTATTGCCGCAGTTGATTTTCTTGTTTTATTTTTTCGCCCTCACCACCTTATTTTTTTTGCCATGACCTTTTTAGCACTGGCTGCTCCTGCTTGTAAATTTTCTGGGCGTGGCTGCTGCTGTTCACAACAAACAGTTGCTTCAAGACAACCAGAACATGCCATGAAGCGCGCTTTTTTATATACTTTTTTAGGTACTGAGTAGCTTTTTAATGAGTTTGTGCGCCTTTTTACGAGTTGGGCAACTTACTTCCTTAGAAAATAAATTGATTTTGCATGAGCAACTGTTTAAAAGCTATTGATTAGTTGTCGAACTCGTATCGAGCAATGCTTGTCGATTTATATGGTTATATTTGAAGTGAAATACATTCAATTTATTGGACTGCCTTCGCAGGAAGCGCCTATTAGATCATCCTTTGCTGGGCAGCCACACAAGTGACCAATTCGAGCACAGCTTGTGCCCCATTAGCTGCCTGGCCTTTGAGGCCATTTAAATGACCACACCTAAACACAGTTAGAGTTGCGGCTGAACCTTTAACCCACAACAAATTGACAGCATGGAAATGACAGTGCTTCCACGTCAAATTAATAACCAAATTTTCATAATTTTTTTAATATTTAATTTGCATACCTAAAGACTTGTTCTTGAGGTAAATTTAATCATAGCATTGCCAAGTATTTTATTTATTTATATATTTTGTATTTTATTTTTATATATTTTTTTATATGTTTATTTCATATATTTTATAATTTTTTTAAAGAACAAACTAATTATAAAAGCTCTATGGTTATTGATATTGGCCTTAGATGGGTTAAGCAAGCCAAAAGCAACCATAAAAGGTGCGGGTGATGAGGGTCGAGGGGTGGTTAAACTATGTATAAAGCGAACGAAACTAAAAGCACTTTTATTTGAAGCGGAATGCGAGCCAAAGGAAATGCTAAACAAAGAGCCAGCAAATGTGCTAGAAAAGGTAGCAACAACAACAAGAACAAGAAGAAGAACAACAACAACAACAGAAACTGTAATAAAAACACAGAGCTTGTACTAAGGAATTGCGAATAAGGCGGACAGACACCCCAGAGTCGAGCAAAGTCCTTCTACCTCCCCCACACAACCTTTTACAGATAGACTCTTCTTCGGTCGTTTGCCGAGCAAAACATAAATTATCAGCACAATGGGCAACAGTCAAGGCAAAGGCAAAGACAGAGAGACAAGAACAATGAGAGTGCATGCAGAAAGAGTGTGAAGGAGAAAGAGGCAGCAGAAGGGCACAAAAGGAATGCTAAATGACAACAGTAAAGTGGACATGGCGCGGGGGATATCAACAGCGGTAACTGACACGTGAATAACAACAACGTAAGCAGCCACAGCAACAACAACAACAACAAAGTCCCGGGCCAAAGTCTATTTTAATTTTGACGTAGTTTGTGACCCAGAACGTTGGCCAAAACAAATGCGACAACAACAATGGCAACAAGCAAAGCAGCAACAGAGTTGCCAGCAACAACAGCAGCAGCAGCAGGAGCAACAGCAAAAAGCAGAGATTATAACATAATCATAAGCAAAGCCAAAGCCAAAGCCAAACCCAAAACGAGACACAGAAACATAGCCAAAGGCAGCTCAAGTGTCGCATTTGCTTTGAACATGTTGCGCCAGCTGCTTGCTCAAGTATCTAGATACAAATACAGCGCCGGAGACAGATAGAAACTCGTATCCGTCCCTCGTTACTCTGGCTGAGTTGGGGCAGAGTGGCGCGTGGGCAGTGAGGCATAAGAATGCTGCCACCGCCTCATGCCACAAGCAACAGCAGCAGCAGCAAAAAACGAACTACCACTCAAATTAAAGGTTATATCAGCTACGCCGTTAAGTGGAATATTTTAGCTAATTTATTGTAATTATATATTTTTTAGATAGTATGTTAATTACATTAAGTAATGTATATAGAGTTGCTAGCAAAAATTCGTGCAAAAATCCGGTTTGACTGCTTTGAGTCACCAATAATAATCTTAATATGTTGAATTTCGTTTAGTATACCACATATAAGGTAAATGTAGTACCACTCTTAGAATGAATATCAATATATACAAAGTGTTTAGACACAGGGAGTTAAGTGTGTGTTAAAGTGTTAAAGTGTTAATTTCTTTATTAAATAGTTTTAAGAAGTTCACTAAATAGTAAAAAAAACTACGAACATAAATTAAAGTCAATATAAATATAAATACCCTTTTTTTGCAAAATAAGTTCGAAAATTTGAATTTTTTGGTACTTTGATAGAAAATAAATAAGGAATTTGTTTTTAAGAAGAAATTCAAGTTTTATTCATGAATTTTAGAGTGAACTAAGTTGCAATTATGTTAATCATTTATGCAATGCTCGTTATTTGCAGTTACAGTTAGATTAAATTCAAAAACTGTTGTCAGTTTGAATATTATATCTTTGCACTTAGTTTTAGCGCATTCCATATTCGTATGAACCTAAAATACTATTCAAATTCTTGTTAATAAGTTCAAACTGTATGAGTAACAAGCGGCAAGCAACATTCAGCTTGAGTGTTGTCTGTCTAACAGAGCTGCTGCCCCCCCTCACCGCACCACCCTTATTGTTGTTGTTGTTGTTGTAGCACCAAGTGACGCCAAAAGTATCTGCGCATTGTGGGCTGCGCGCGTTCGCTTGAGTTTATCTACATAAAAGCTGAACGCTTGTGTTTGTATCTTTGTAACAGACAACAAGTTTGCCTCTGTGTGTGTGTGTGTGTGTGAGTGGGTGAGCGCCAAAAGTTCATGACGCTGTGCGAAGCCTGATTTTCAGGCCATTACATTACATGGGTCCCCAGCCTTCTGTGCTTAAACAGCTTTTCATATATACATACAGAAACACACTTACATATATATATATATGTATACACATACATATATATATATATACATTTTCTGTGTTTTCTTTTTGGGTTTTGTTTTTGTTTTTGTTTGTCGTTTCTCTTTTAAAAATCGCTTCCCAGCTGCAACAGCATTGGCTATATTTCTTCGTGTGTGTGTGTGTGTGTGCGTGCCAGTGTGTGTGTGTGTTTGTTTGCCTTTTGCGCTTGGGGATTACGTAAGGGAATCCCCAACATTTGCAGCGCTGTCGACAGCAGCAGCAGCAACGTCAGCAGCAGGCGCAAAAAAAAACCAAATGATAAAAAGTAGCGAAGCTGAACTGCGTCAGAGTCAGTTGCATGTTTTATGCATGAAGTGTGTTTGCTCTGCCCCCCGCTCCACACCCCATCCACTTCACCTCTCTCTGTCTGTCTCCCTCTAGCTTTCAAAAAGAAACCGCAAATCTATCTTGCAGTTACTCGTCGCACTGCGTGAGGCCACACTGTACAGTGTAACAAGTGCGCGCTTCGTTGAGTTGCATGTATATACCGACCCCCAACCGCCTCTCATCTTTGGCAACGCCCACACAACAGTTAGCGACCCCCTGCTGCTTAATTTTTCTTATAGTTCATATTTGCTTTTTTTAAACTTTTCTTATTTTTTTTTTTATTTTTTTTTTGCTTGCTTGCAATCCGCACAATATTTCACTTTGTCGTAGAACTTTTCCTGTTGCCCCTAGTCAGTCGGCTGAGAGGGGAGCGGTGTGTTTTTCAGTTGCTCATATTGAGGTTGTGACTTACAGATATTGCTTGTACGAGCTTTAAGAGTGTACCACACGCCCTGCCCCATGCTCCTGCCAACTTTCTCCAACCAAAAAACTAATGTTTTTGCTGTAATTGAAAATGGCTGATTCGCATTCTCTCTCATTCTCTCTCTTTCTCTCTGTCTCTTTCTCGCTCACTATTACCCGAGTGTTTTTTCATCTCTTTTGTGTTGCTATTTTCTTTCTCCCACCATTTATTGCTTTTTGTGAACTTTTGTTTCTGCCATTGTCCTTGCAAAATACCCTGGATATACTGTAAATCTAGAAGTGAGGTATGCTGTGCAATTAAGAATATTGTATGAGGTACAGTTGTATTAATAAGCAAATTGAAAACTTACGATTTTGAATATGTAAATTTACTTTTTTTTTAATTATAATAATTTCTACAAAAGTAATTACAAGTTTTTGTCCAAAAAGTATTCATCAATTCTCCAGTTACATAGTAAGCTAATAAGCTTTTAAGGTTTCTTTTACGAATTATATGTTTCAATTATTATATTAGTAAAATTTGCAGGGTATTTTTTAGTCAAGTTAGGTCAATTTAAGTCAAGTCCAGTGTGAGTGGCCAAACGAATTCCTATTTATTTAGCTATGTATTTGCACGCACACTCACTCACTCACACACACACACACATGTACACACACACTTTGTATACAAAAGTGGCCTTGAGCTCAAGTATCAAGTTTTGAAGTAAACGCATGTCAACAGGCAACATCAAATGGGTTGAGGGTATGATAATTTTGTCGTAAGGTGTGTAACGCATTTAAGCAGACATTTTCGACCCCAAAAGGGATATGATATATATTATGTTATACAATATTATAAAGCCTAGTTCCCGGTTGCGTAATATTTATAAATTACAAAGAAAAAATAAATTATAATTATAAATTATAAATTGAAATAATACAACCTTTTATTCAGATCGACTTTGAAATTAGACAAACTTTGTGGTTTTGAGATAGGTTTTAAATTTTACATTTTTTAAACTATAAAATTAATTAACAAAAATATGAATGTACACAAAAAGATGTATGTACACAAATAAAACCATTGAAATAAGACTGGATTAACCTAATTCCAGAAAGACAAAAACTCTGCTTTTTAGGAAGACTTTTTTTTTCAGAATTTTGAAAACATATTTTGTGAACAATAAGGGGTCCCCCTCAAAGGTATAGCGATTTTCTAAAAATCAGTTCAGGCATATTTAATTTGCACAGTTTTCCGAGTGCTCCACTGCAGAGTGGCTTAAATGCTAAATTTGAGCTTAAGCAGGCCAATTAAAGCTTTTACTTACTGCCACGTCCGCTGCCCTTGCGTCGCGCCATGCTGCAGTTGTTGGCTGCTGACTGCTGGAAGGGGTTGAGATGGGTCCGTTGAGTATTTAGTTTTTGCTGCCTGATAGGCTAATCCTGCTACCCACTATGCAGATGAGGATGAGGAGTCAACTACATGGGGCCCAGTTGTGCTGCTGTTTTCGGACTCGGACTTGATTGATGTTGATTCTCTAAATGCTATCCAGCAAATGCAGCCACGCCTCTCCTTTGCTGCCTTTGTTTGCTCGGCGTGTAAATCGCGTAAACTGTAAATGTGTCCTTGATGTGCAGTGCACAATGCGGGCTTCACTCTTGTTATCCTTGCTCCACAGCTCCGTCAAGTTGCCCAGCTGCTCAGCGCAACGGGACTCGATTCGCTTGTGGCCTGGTTCCGTTTCTTCTTTGTTTCTCTCTCTATCTCTCTATATATATATCTATATATATATATATATATATATATTAGTGTATGCAAACATACATATACACATCCATATCTATATATAGAACGTTGATATATTAACTATTTGGTGTGTTGGTTGTATGTGTTTGTATGTCCTATTTTGATTGGGCCACGATGACGCGTGTTTTGGTCAAAATGACTTTTGGATGACCAAAATTTGCATACAATGGCATCATTTTCATTTATTTCATTTCGATTTCAATGAATTAATATTCCAAGTGTATTTGTTGTTGTTGTTTTGTATGTATGCTTATCCAAATAGGTATTCTTGTTTGTTGCGTGTAAAATACTCGAAAATTGCGTTTTGTTTTGGTCGTTGTTGCTTTTGATATGCTTTTTACGCCTTTTGTTGATTAAACTCTGCCTAATTTTAAGCACATTCCACGTGGGAATTTTCTCCTCTTCTGCTTTCTTCTTGTTCTCTTACTTATTGTTATTGTTTTTGTTTGTTTGCTTTGCTTATTGTCGTAGGCCGCGTTTAAACCGTTACGCGACGCGCGGGCGACGAAGACAAAATTAAGCGCAAAGCATGACGCTTGATAAAATAAAACAAACAAAACAATTGAATTGCGTTGTATTTATTTTTGCTTTTGGTTTGTTTTTCGCCGCTGTTGTTGTTGGATTTGCATAAAAACACGTTGCGTATACGCAAGTCACGCACAAGACACAATATTCAGCTTCTAATCAACTCACCGTTTTGCACAAGCAGATTTTTTGACTTTATTTTTATTTTCTTTTTTCTTCAACTACTTAATATATATATATATGAATATTTTGATATATATTTATGTATACACATATATTTATTTGTTATCAATTTTCCTATGTGTGGAACACTTTCAATATGGCATTTTTGTGTGTGTGTGAATTCTATTAATATAACTGAAATATATTCGCTGCTGCTCTACGAAATGTGTGCGAAGCGCGCGAAAACGAGGGGCGTGCGTCGACTTCGGCGTTCACCAACAAACAAGAGGCAATGTTAAGCTAAAATGAGCGCTGTTAACAGTTTACTTGTCGACTACGGCACGAGCCGAACGAACGAACGAAATAACGCACCCAAACACACACACACTTACTATGACTGTGTGTGAGCGAGAACTCGTATTGAGCACGCAAACAAATATTGAGCTCACTCTCTTCTTAGTCTTGCTCTTGCTTTTGCTGTTTCTTTCTCTTTGTGGCAGTCGTTTTCAATTGTGTTTGCTTTCAATTTCAATGTGTTTTTGCAGGCAATCGTTTTATTTTGTGTTTACGTTTTGATTTTTATGCAGTTAAGAGAATATTTTAGAGTACACACTGTCTATGCTGCTCTCTTAGTATTTTTCGCTGTTTGCGTTTTGCCGCTAAAAAAATATATTAATTTTGGAATTAATCAGTCAGTCAAACAAACAAAATTTATTTAATTAGCAATTTATAGTTAAATCTACAATTCACTGATTCATAAGATAAGAAATGGTATTCTTTATAATATTTCTTATATTTTACATTTTGATTAGTATTTATAGCAGACTTTTGGGCGCAATGAGAAAATTCGATTTTTGTTTTGTACAACTATATGATAATAAAAAAATTCTTGTCACATGCTCAACGCGGCATTGTAATTTATTGAGTGTGTGGCAATTTCATAAGAGTCTTACGCTATATGACATGCAAAAGGCGTGGTTTTTTCACCCATTAACTAGCCTTATTCAGAAGATAGTAAATTGTATAGCATACTTTGGGGCTGTTACGTTCTTGATTGATTGCATATGAAACTGATACGTTTTTTTTTCGCCATATTCGAATGCGGATTCATTCCACAGTCAATGGAGCTATCAATGAATGTGGCACAGCTGTTTTTTGTTTACGTCTGTGCCACAACACGCAGGCGCCATTTTGCCGGCTGTGCGCTTCAGCGTTCCAGTTTCGAAATGCTTTCGCACTGGAAGCAGGGGAAAATTCCAGCGGCTACTTTGGCGCCAAATGCATGCAGCTTTCGAAAATTGCTTCACAGTCGGGCGATAACAGCGCGCGCGAAAGGAGCAGTTACCGTTAAATGCGGATCAACTAAAAACCTTAAAATTGTGTGGAAAAAGTGATAGTAGCAAAGTAAAAAATACAAATAATTAAATAATTTCAAGTGAACAATATTTAAGTGTTGCTGTTAAGCGCAAATTAAATTTATAATTTGTGCTTTGACTTTTGGGTTGTATTATAAAAAATATAATAATATCGAACAAAAACTCAGTTGAATTTGCTTATTAATGAAATTAAAAATATTAATATCATTAAAAATATGTTTAGCTCAGTTTAATAATTTTTTTGTATAGGTAAGTTAAATTATTTTGTAATTATATATTTTAATATGTATTATTTAAAAATATGTTTAGCTCAGTTTAAGAATTTTCTTTTATAGGTTTGTTAAGTAATTTTGAAATTATATATTATAATATTTATTATTTAAAAATATGTTTAGCTCAGCTTAAGAATTTTTTTTTTTTATATATTAAAATTATGTATTTTATTATTTTTAAATAAATTCGGCAAAACAAATTGTTTTACTTTAATGTTTGGAGTTACAAAAATGAATATAAAATAATATACAAATTAAGTTAAATCCATTTTTGAAATGAGACACTTAATATTTAAAATTAACCGAATAATGTTATTCAATTAGATGTGTATTATAAAATTAAATATTTGTATTAAATTTAAAATCAAAATGCGATTTCATATTTTTGGTGTGCTTAAATGTAAATATTTCTTGGAATTTAAATGTAATATGATCTAAAAAACGAATTAAAAAAAGTTCCTTGATTTTAACGAACTGAAATTTAATCTTTTTTCATACGAAATACAATACAAATTTATTGAAGCTGTGCAAAATGTGGGTAAAATTCAGATGAGGGCATATCCCTTATAGCATATATATTCTTGATCAGCATTAAATATGAAGTAGATATAGCCATGTTTATCTGTGTGTATATCGGATTTTAAAGATTTTCAGGATTATTGGCAGTAAATTTAGTTTTAAAGTTCTCGTATTCATTACGCAGTTTAAGTTTGCTTATTTTTATCGATAACGCTGAATGGACATATCGATATAAATCAATTTCCTGAGCAATTGAAGCAATACTTAGTAGAAGCAGAAGTTTGACATTTATGTATAAAATATTTCTACACATATTTTTTATCATCAAGTTTGATATGAAATAATCAAGTTATAGTAAAGATCGTATATTGATCAAATTACTGCTGCTTTTGTACCAGAAAAAGAAAAGCTCTTGAAAGGGAAATTTAACCATAAAACCTAAAATTGCATTTTAAAAGATTTTTAATACTTATGAAATTGATAAAGGGGTTAACTTTTAACAGTTTTTCTCAGTGCAGTCTTTTTGACTGTAAAATTGTTTTACTGTCAAAAAAAAAACTATTGTATTTTGATAAATTATGAAAACTGCTCAATAAAAGTTAATATATATTGTAAGCAAGTAATTTCTAATTAAAAGTCAATTCATTCAAATTCATTGAATAGTTTGAATTATTATGAACTCATTTCAAATTTAGAGAGCAAAATGAAATTGTTTTCCATTTGTTTTGTTTTGCACAATGTTTGTTAATATTTAAGCGTTTAATTGCAATTGATTATTGAAAATGGCATTTGGTTTGAAAATACCCTTTAGAAATTTGCAGCCATCGATTGATAAATGATAAAACTCCATTCAACCAACACCTGTGAAAATTGAGACCTTGGCTCTGGTTGTAAATTAAGCGCCAAAGTCAATACTTAATTGCCCCGCTGGCCGTAAAGAATATTGTTTATTTACGTGTGAATATACACAAAATACACAATACAAACACAAACAAAAAAAAAAAACAACAAAAGCAGAGCAACAAAATCGAAGAGCAACGAAATTGCCACTTTTAGCAACAAAATTCCAATCAGCAAACGTGGCTAGATAAAAATAAAACAAAAAAATAAATAAATTGGGGGGCATGACAATAACAGTGCCAGGCTTATTAAATAACTCACACACACACTCACACACACACACACACACACATATATATATATATATATATATATATATAACATATAAATATTGCTCATACGGCGTGTTGGCTGGCTGGCAGCAGGTAAATAAGGCCAATTCCATTGTCCAGTTTGTATTGTGTTCGTTTTGACTGTTTTGCCCTCGCTCAACTTGGCCAAAATATATCTTAACAAACCGTTGATTTATGAAAATGTACTTATGGGCTTTTCGCTGAGCATTTTGTATGCATCTGTGACACTTTGAAGAGGTCAACTAAGCGCAGATAAGCATAGATAAGGCCAAAAAGAACAAGTTTTACAATGGCATTTAAGCACTGCTTTGAGAAGCTGGCAAAACACACACATATCTAACAGTTAATGCCATTCTGGCTAAGATGTCCTGAAAACTAAGTTGGATAAAATCTTAACAGCTGTTTGTGTTCCTCTGCCATTTGCGCTTCCTTAATTTATTTCTTTGAAGATTTGTAATTATGGCAGCGAGGCAAACAAATTGAAGAAATAATAATAATAAAAACCCATTTGTGAAGTGGAAATTTATTTAATTAGTATGATAAATTGCGTCCAAAATCATTTCAAATTTATATAATCATTTTGACTAATGATGATCTGCATTTGAAAGCGTTTAACTGGAAAATCACATCTTTTATCGACATGTCACATTTTTGGCACATTGAAAACAGCTCAAACCAATGTAGAGTGAGATTTGTGTAACAGCCGGAAGCAGAAATTCTGGCAACACAAACCGCCATCAAAGGCAGCCAATTGAAATTGCTACGAGTTGTGGTTATTAAAAACAAGTCAGAATAAAAGAAAAAAGCTACAAGTATGTGTGTGTGTGAGTGTGTGTGTGTGTTATATTTGTGATGATGAAGTAAAAGTTGTGGCCAAGTCAGCAAATCTAAATCCAATCAAACATTTTCTGAATGACTGACATGTAAAAGGACCGCAGAAGTGAGAAAAAAAAAAAATGCCACACTAAGAAAAAATTCATTCAGAAAATCAGAAAAATAATTCTAGCGAATTGAGTAGCTCAGCTCAAAGTCAATATGATTCCACAAAAAATGCCAGATTTGTTTTTAGAAAATCAATGAATTTTATTTTCTTAAAATTTAGAAAAATATGCATAATTTTCTAGGTGTGTTTTCTTAGCCGAAATATGAAACATTTGTATTTAAAAGATTTAGGATGGAGAGAAACCTTCATATTTTTTGGTATTTCGGAGCGGATCAAAATATTAAGGCTTTGCATTTTTATATATTTTATAAGTATAGAACAAATTAGCTTTCTAATAATATTCAACTTTATTAATTTTCAATTTTTTTGAGTTTTCACTTTACTACTTTAAAAAATAAATAAAAATCAAATTAGAATAAATATTTCAGGTGGTTTCTAACTTTCTTCTTCTACTAGAAATATTTTCTATTGTTCAGAAATATTTTACTAAAAAATAAAAAAAAAACGATTTCCTAATAAAAAAAATTATTTACGCATATTTAGCAATTTTTCCTATACACTCCAAATATTTTTGTGCTTTTAATTTCAGAGATTTTTTTTGTCTACAAAACTACATTTTGCAGTGGGGAATTTCACTTATTTCGAGCATTTTTCATTTGTCATTGAGATTTAAATATGTTGGGTTTCTTATTGTATTTTTATTTTTTTTTTGTTTTTGTGGTTTGTATGCTGAACAGACAATGGCGTCAGAGGAGCCACTAACGCTTCTTGACTCTCAGAGGTCAGCAGGGGCAACCAGCTGGACGCTTTTTAATATGTGCAACCAAAGCACTGCGTGCTACTTATTATTAAAATTGCAAAAGTCTCTCGTAAAGAACAAAATCCAAATGCGATGAAATCCAAGAGGAGATTATTTAGCCACTGGCCACCAAGCAGGTAGAGCCAGGCAAGCAGCAGGACATGCAGGTCCTGTTGTGGGAACAGTTCATTATATCAAATTATTATGGTTATTTTTATTAAATTTCGTTTTTTTGTGAGTGTGTGTTATTTTTTTTTTGACTGCCAATTAGGCTATATATATGGTAAAGTCAACTTACGGCATATTTATGTGCCGTTATTTTGGCAGAGCATGTGGCCAATTTATTGGTAATGAATGTTTAGCTAATTAGCTGTCAGAGCCATCGCTCAATTCGAATTTTTGGCAGATAGGTAATAGGATTTTGGCCTAAGGTCGATGGCTAAAACACCAATTTGTTTTTGTGATTTGCTCTCAATTGATATTTTTGGCCAGGCTTATCAAATGCTCATTAACCCAACTGAATGGCAATTTTAACCGCAGTTCTGTCAAATTTTAATTCAAATCTAAAATACTAAAAATTATTTAGGAATATTTTAGGCATTTAAAGATTATTTACCTTTCATCGAGTACTTTGTTTTTTTTTTTTTTTGTTGTGTTTTTGGCATAAATTGTAGTTGTGGCCTAAAGCAGCCAATTTATTGGCATAATTCTTATCAGCTTCTGCCAATTCATGCATCATAATTAATGACTCTGGCAAATAAGGGGTAAATTATCTTGTTGTGCCTTGGAGCAAATCCAATTCCTTCTGGTCTGATTAGGCTACAAGTTGTTTCATTTTTTTTCTGCAGATTTACCTTTGCCACATTTTTGTGGCACGAGTGTGTCGTAATTGGCAGAGAGAGATACTAATATCTGAGAGTGGCAAAAATGTTTATTAAATGTGAATAAAACTGATACATAAAACATAAGAGAAGAAAAACAGCTGCTGTCACCTCTGCTGCCTGTTTTGGGTGTACTTGAATCTCTCAAGATGCCAGTGTTCCTTCCTTGTAGGGAGTTTTTGCATTATTAATTTTAATTAAAAAGCGCGCTGCTTCGCCAGTTTTGTGTCTTGAGGGACTCGTGGCTCGTGATCATTTTTGTTTTTGCCGCTTTGCCACACGAATTTATAATCAACAACAAACACACAAACAAACAATTTCCCAAAACAGATGTCTAACTATGAATTCGCGTGTGGGCTGTGTGTGTGTGTGTGTGTGTGTGTGTGTGTGTGTCTGTTGTGTGTGGATGTGTGTACTTCTCTGCATCACTTTTCACTAGAAACCCAACATAATCTTAAAATCACACTCAAAATAGGCTCTGCCCCTTTTCAGTTGCTTGTTTTTTTCATACTCTTTTAAAGGGTATTATAATTCCGTCGAGCAGTTTGTAACACTTTATAAAATACGTCTTCGATCTCAGCATATATTCTATATAAAAAAATTTATTAGACATAACTGTCACACCTGCTAATAAAATACTAATGTAAAATTATAAAACATATAATTAAAATTAATTTGGTATATATTTAAAAGGTTCAAAATATATATATAAAATTATTGAAATATAGCCAAACAAATTGTAGAATTTTACATTTCGAAATTTATAAATAACTATATTAATATAACTGCACAAATTTTTAATTTTTATGTTGAAGTTTATGGCTTAAATCACTTAAAAATGTAATTAAATATTACAAAACAAATTTAAAATATTTAATTTTTAAACATATAAATGAAATTAGTTTAGATCAATACAAAATATTATAAAATTTGGCTATAAAAATAAACAATTTGGAATATAAAAAAATATTAATAAAATTCGCTTGCAACAAATGCTGATTATTGAACAATGAAAAATGTACATTAAATTAATTTAAAAGATATACAAAAATAAGAAAAAATATGAAACTTTAAGTGACAGCTTATTAACCCAATTTGAAAAAGCATATCTGCTCCCAAAATGTGGTCTATTTGTTTTTGGTGTGAGTTTATGGCCATAGCCCACTTGGCCATGTTTCACTTAGTGGCAACAAAGTGTGATTTTTCCTCTTAAATAAATAACAGCCAAATTATTTTCGCACTGAACTTGGGTGGGGTAAAGTGTTGAGTGCTTGCAGTGGGGTAGGGGAAGGGTGGGGAGGTTGTCTCCTTGCCCACTTTCGCAAACTGTTGAATGGAGAGTTTATGTAAATTTTCCACAGATTTACCCTTATTTGCCTAACGAAGCAGATCAATAAAAAAAAAAAAACACAAAAACTACGTCAAGTAAAAAATTGACCAAAAGCCAAATTTCTGCTTAAAATTTTTCTTTGAAGGAGAAAAATTCACTTATTGGTTTTTATTATTTTTTGTACTTTTTGTTTGTGGCTGCGAATTCATTTGAACTGTGAATTGAATTTTATGTCATTTCTTTTATTTTTCTTCTTTTTAGGTATTTGCAGTTTTTTATGGCTTTTTATTGAGTGGTAGCATAAATTCAGATTCTCTGTCTCGCCGTCTGCCCATAAATTGTTTAATGAGGTGATTTGTTCAGCAGTTTTTTGTTTTTTCATTTTTATTTGCAGTTGTGCTCCTTCAGCAATATTAAACACTCAATTTATTAAACACTTGAATAGATTCTTAGTTACTTCAAGTTCCTGTGGCAATTTTAATGCCACAGGAACTGTATTTGCTGAGGGTGAATTGAGAGAAATCAATGCAAAGAAAATGAATTAAAAATCGGTTTTGAAGTGCCACAAAAAGTGGACATTATTCAGCAGGAAATCTGAGCAGTGACAGCAAAGGAAGAGAAATGGAATTGTTTGGCCATTTGATATTTCTGCTCACAAATTCAGTTACCACCGAGTCATGCCACACACACACATGCCATTAGGCTGGATTAAGTGCTCTTCAATTTGGCCAAGTTTCAAAATGTGTGCCGCAAATTACGCATACGTCACGTTTGCAAAACTATTTCACAATAATACGACTATCCACATCAATTTTATCTGTCAATTCCCATTAAATTTAAACGCCAAATTGAAGACAGTTAACAGATATCGACACAGGAGGGGGGGGGGGGTTTCTAACAGATTGAAATAGACACTTTGGCTAAAATTCTTATAGCCCCGTTAATAGTATGTGTTTCATTTCGCTTGGCTGGCAACGTGACCAAAATCTGAAATTGCCCATGGGACACACTTTAAAACCAAAATGGGTCAAACAACAATAAACAACAACAATAAACAACAACAATAAACAACAACAAAGAACAGCAGCAATAATAAAACGTATGATGGGAAGCAGAAATGAACCATCCACATGAAAGGATGCCTTATCCTGTTGCTATAGCAACCATAAGCCGAGTCCTGCGGCTTTTGACCGACTGGCTTCCATTTACTTGGCTAGCAAAGTGAAAATTACATTCCAAGTGTCACATGTTGTCGAAGTTAAATGTGTTCGCTTTAAAGATCAGAGCAAATTCAATTTGATGTATGCAGGCGGGTGGCAAGTGCCACCAAATAGTGAGGATGTGCCACTCACTCAAACCAATATTGCCTAATTGAGGTGCGTCTGTGTCCTGTGCCTGGTCCAGTGTCCAGTGCCGTTGGTCGTGTCCTTTTAAAATGAAGATAAATTGTGTGGCAGGCGTAAGAAAAAAAAAAGGAATAAAAATGTCCTTAATGATGCTCAGCAAGCCACGCGATTTACAATTGAATTCCGCGCCACACACCAGCCAAGCAACAGCTGCACGTGCCACAGACAGTGGGACACACAGCGATACAGTGGGATTCGCTGCCTTTGAACTGTGTCGACGCTGAAGTGGATGAGCGTAATTGATTGGACAGGCGGCTGGGGCACGTTTGAGCGTGCAACATTACGGCACATAGTGAATAGTTCGCCGTGAGTTGACTTGAAGATGTTTCAGGAATTAAATCATGTTGTCATTGTTAAGCTGTCATATTCAGAGTGCAAAAGCATTTGCAACAGCCCAGATTTAATACCAGAGATTTACACTTGAGTCCTACTTAAGAACGGAGCACCACAGAGTACCTGCGGTAATTATGGATTGAGCTTTTCTGGGAATTCTTGGATTTTTTTAAATTGTGAAGTATGCTAATTCTCTGAGGGCAGCTCATTTACTTATTGTTTGTAGTTCGCAATCGTTTAATTACTTATGTAATTAACTTAATTCTTTGGGTAATTGAGTTTCTTATTTATATTTATATATTAATAGCATAAATATTATTAGGAATTGTCTAGTTTGGAAATAGTAGCTCATAGTTCAAAGTAATTTAGTAATTACTTAAGAAATACTTTGTGATTATTAGGTAATTATTTACTTATAATTTATATTTTACTAGTATATAATCAATATTTTAAGTTACCAGAAAATAGTGAAAGTAATCGTGTAATTACTTAGAGTAATAGTTTTTATTTTTATTTGGTAATTATTTACTTCTCATTTGTTAACTAGTATATAATCAATATTTTAATTCTATTTTAATTGCTAGGAAATTTGTAGTAATCGTGGAATAAGTTAAGTAATACTTATTAACTGTTTTGGTATTTATTTACACATAATTTATATAGTATACAATATAAATATTAATTCTATATAAATTACTAGTAAATTATAAAAGTAATTGTGTAATGTTGTTTAACAAATTGGTAATTATTTACTCATATTTAATATACTAGTATAAATTATTTTAATTCTTTATAAAATACTTAAAGAATTCCCCACAGATTTTTAAGTAATTGAGCATGTTGTAATTCAATTACTTGTAATTTCGCTTATTCATTGAGCTACCCTCGGGAAAAGTGAGAAATGTGCGAGACAAAAGGACACCAGAAAACAACAGCTGTCTATAATAATAATCTTGTAATCCCAATGTCATCGGAGGCATTGTTGTTGTTTTTGTCGATTAACAATTGCTGAGCTGGTCAGATTTTCGCATTCTTCTTCCATTTTGGTCCATTTGTCTAGTTTTGTCTAGTTGTTTCTGGTCCGTTGTTGGGCGGACAACCTGCCTGTCCAAAAGTTGTGTCCTATTTTGATGACCTTTGGGCGAATTTTATGGTCAATTTGGGTCAAACTATAAATGCTGCCATGAATACTGAAGTCGATTTGACCGCACATAGTCAAAATATTTGCTCAATTTGCTGTGTAAAAATGTAGCAAAAATTTATCATGTCTTGATTAGAAATATATAATATTTTTGCATGTCATTGCTAGTTGAAGATCCAATTTCCGAGAAATGTAATAATAATAATTGTGTGTATGGGTGTGGTAAAGTGTGTGTGTGTGTGTGAGTGAGTGCTTTTGACAATGCAATTGAAGCCTCAATGTTATTGACTGTTTTTCAATGGTTTTTTTTGTTCACTTTGCCATTGTCTTTGTAGTTTTTTTTTCCTTAGTTTCCTTGCTAGCAATTTGCATTCAAATTTAATTCAATTTCACTGTGATCCCCATTGTAAATATTCACTTTTGGCCTGGCTTATATAATTTACCAACAGCTAGACGGGTTGTTTTATTTGTTTAATTGGCATGTTGGCATTTCTCACATAATTTCAAAGCCTTTGAATATCGTCAACGTGGTGTAAAAAGTTTATTTGAATAGCTCATTCTTAAAGTTGAATGCCTTTTTTTCAATGGGTACCCATTATTTAGCATGATTAATTATTAACAAGTCTCAAGTCAATTTAATTCAATTCAATTGTGTTTTTTTGGCTCAATTAAATTCGATTTCCTCGAGCTATACGAAAATTCAAATTATATTGATCAACTTTCTATTCCAATGCGTCCTTTGTGCAACTTTAGATACCCTTTTCTGTGCGTGGCACACACAGCATACTGTAAATGCCAGACGATGAAAGCCAAAAGTCAACTTTCTCAATTTGTTGGCCAAGTTTTGCAAACTTCAAGCTGATGGCACATTTTTTTGGCCTGTTTCGTTGCCATTCGGTCAAGTTGCTGCCGGCAAAACTCATTATAACTTTAATAATTTGTATCTTGAGCAATTAATTAAGTCAATCAGTAAAAGTTGTAACGGTAATTTTAATAGCCACATGCCACATGCCTAGTGGGCTACTTGCCACTTGCCACTTGCCACTTTTATTACATTTGAACACATTTGCTCATTTTTCGTCAAAAATGCGAAATTACAAAAGTTTTATTCACGTGGCTTTTGTAATGGTGCATTAAACACGAAAAAATCATGTAATAATAAACTTATTAAGAGTACTCGACTTGTAGATACCCTGTAATATTAAATTAATTATCATATATATTGTATGTATATCATATGATATGTATTTAATAATTTCTTATCATCTTATACAATTTCTAAGCATGATTAATTTGTTTGTTCTTAGCTTTAGCTGCCTATAAAAATCGAATGAAAAAATGTATATAAAATCAGTAATTAATCAAGAATTAAGTAATTTTGTCATAGAATTTTAGCATACCCATTTTTACTCATTTGTAATGTGTGTAGAATATAAAATCACCAATACCACATAATTCAAATATTTCTCGTGCTTTCGTTTGTGGTTAATTCTGATATTGCATATTGCTGAAATTGAGTGTGTTTGAAATGTGCTGACGATGGCAGCTCTGACAGCGAAATAAATAATAATAAACAATGCGAAGCCATTAATTAATGGCAAATGCGGCGAATAACCATGAAAGAGACAGAGATAGTAACAGAGAGTGGGAGAGAGAGAGAGAGAGAGAGAGAGTCTCTCGAGCGAGAGAGAATGAAAGGAAGCAGCAACAATTAAACATTGCATGTGTTTTGTGTAATTTATTTTCATATCTATTAACAAGTTATTGAAGAGCAAAAATTAGCAAAATATTTTAAAATTGTGTAGTAAACATATCAATTTATTCAAGTTGCTTCTGTATAATTATTTGGAGTGTATATATATATATATAAATACATACATACACATATTTGTACATCCAAAAACCGTAGCGTATTTTAATGATATTATAAATAAACTTTTGCTACTTGCGCAAGTCTTGAAAATATGTTGCTGCTGGCAACTCATTTTTCCAGACTCTGTTGCTGATTGAAAGAATAATTTGCAGCGAAAATGTGGTCAGCACCCACACTTCTAAAAGTGGTAAATGTCAAGACTCACTCAATTTCTGGGTTATATTAGCCACATCCTTCACGTATTTCTTTGATATGCAAAAATTTGCTGGGTTGATTTTTAAAAGCCCACCAAAGATTGATTACCAAAAATATATATTCAGCCAAGGACACATCCGCTGCCCGTAAATTAAAATCAGAGCTTATAAATTTAAGGACAGCATATTTAAATTGAATGCTTATAAATTTAAGGACATCATCTCTCAAAGGTCGAAATCCTTTCATTGCCAGCTGTTTTCAACCTTTAATCAATTGGTATTTTTGCGTAATCTGTCGTCGCTTAAATCAAACTTTAATTGGTTTTCCTGTTTTTCGGTGTTTAAATTGTCACTTTTATGCACAATCGTCAAAAAGTTTTTGGACCCAAAACGTAAACAGATTTTCTGATAGAAGTTTAAATTTAGTTCACATTTAAATTTCATTACTAAGTTGTGTCAAGCTGTGATTATTCAAAAAAAAAAAATTAAATGCAATAATAAACAAAAACTGTTTTTAAAAGTTTATTCAATGTAAATGTGCTTTTTGCCTTCCTATTATAAATAATGGCCACAAAATGTGCACAAAATTTGTACAAAATGTGCACAAAATCTGCACAAAATGTGCACAAAATGTGGACAAAATCTGCACAAAATGTGCACAAAATGTGGACATAATCTGCACAAAATGTGCACAAAATCAGCACACAAAAGCAATAAATGAGATAAATTCCAGTCACATGTTGCATTTGTGTTAAGGATTCGAATGACATGTTAAGAACTGCTCCTGAAAATGAATGAAATTGTATCTAATGTGATTTGAAATGTGGCAAGAAGGTTTTTCCCTTTTATACTCAACTATATTAAGCTGGCCACTTGGCTTTCAGTTTGTTCTCGAGGCATGCAACTTTATTCATTAAGCATACGCCGGCAATCTATGGCGGTCTATAAAAAATGGCTCTTCGTATATATTAATTGTGGCATGACAGAGAATGGGGCAAAATAACACCTGAATGGAGGAGGAGGAGAAATGGCAAGAAGAGTCTGCTTACGCAGCAATAAGCTGGAAAAGCAAAAGCACAGCAATTCAGCAGTTGAGCACTTCAAAATAATGAAACGAGATGAAATTAAAAATGCCAAAGCCACACAATGATTGTGATAATGATAATGATGATGATGATGATAATGATAATGCTGTTGATGAAGATTCCTGTCAGAACTGCTTTCCTATTCCTATTCCGACCCTTGAACTTTCGCCCTTCAATTACCCCTCCCCCCACCAAACGTAAGCCATTTCAATAATTTTCAATGAATAAAAGAAGAGATATTCAGAATCTGAGCTCTGGTTTATGGCATTATTTGGGTTCACTGACTTATTCAGTTGCCAGTAAATACGATTATTTCAATAAAATACATTTGGATCACTCTAATTCTATATTTATTTTCAAATTTAAATGATTTTTGAGCTGTTCCTTAATTGTAATTGTAATTGAAAATGTCTAAAATGATGGCTTATTTTCATTCTATATCATTAATTTATGCGAAGACAGAGCATTTACTTATTCAAGTTAGTACTGAGAACAGTTTGAATACTATAATTATACAATTTTAAAGGGTATATTCATTTTGTCATGGAATGTGTAGTGCACTAAAGAAGACGTGTTTGATCTCTCAGGTAAAACTAATGTGTCCATCTTATTGAAATTTATAAAATTAATAAGACTTCTTTGGAGACGGTAAAATACATTTTTTAATATATATTTGCAAGGACAATTAAATTAGAAATCAAAAAATTCAAATTCAGCTAGTTTTGTCTAACAAACTTTGGTGTTAAAGCGCAGATTATTTTAAAATTATTATTGTTTTTATAAATATTGGTATATAATAATATGTTGCGCTCAAAGCTACATATTTTCATACAATATACAATATCTGAGCAAATATTAAATTTCAAAAATTAATAATACTTCTTTGGCGCCAGTAAAATATGACTTTAAATATATATTTGCAAGGAAAATAAAAAAGAAGAAATTAGAAATTTAAATTCAGCTAGGTTTGTCTTACAAACTTTGATGTTAAAGCGCAGATTTTAAAATTATTATTATTATTAAAAATATTGGCTAAGGTATATAATAATATTTCGAGCGTCAAGCTACAATTTTCATATATCTGATACAATATACAATCGACATACTTTTAAGCAAACATACAATTTTAGATTATTAAAAAGACTTCTTTGGAGCGGGTAAAATATATATTTGCAAGAAAAATATAAATCAGAAATTCAAATTCTGCTAGTTTTATGTAACATACTTTGTTTGGTATTAAAGCGCAGATTGTTTTGAAAGTATTATTATTATTATTAATTTTATTATTATTATTATTGTTATTATTTTTATTATTATTATTATTATAATTGTTATTATTATTATTATTAGTATTATTATTGTTATTATTGTTATTATTATTATTATTATTATTATTATTATTATTATTATTATAATTGTTATTATTGTTATTATTATTATTATTAGTATTATTATTATTATTATTATTATTATTGTTATTATTATTATTATTATAATTGTTATTATTGTTATTATTATTATTATTATTATAATTGTTATTATTATTATTTCTATTATTATTATTATTATTATTATTATAATTGTTATTATTGTTATTATTATTATTATTAGCATTATTATTATTATTATTATAATTGTTATTATTGTTATTATTATTATTATTGTTATTATTATTATTATTAGTATTATTATTGTTATTATTGTTATTATTATTATTATTATTATTATTTTCTATTATTTCTATTATTATTATTATTATTATTATTGTAATTGGCTAAGGCGTATAATAATATTTCGAGCTCCAAGCTACAATTTTGCTGTCAAGAGATAAGCATCGGTCAAAAAGCTTTGTTGCTTTTGACTTGTTGTCAAGGCGAATTAGTCTGTTATTGGCTGCTTAATTGAATTACTCATTATTGGCCATGGAATCAATAATTGCATTTGTGCACAACTCGAGTTAAAAGTTGGCAGACAAAGATGAAAATCTATTTGATAAAAAGTCATTGAACGCCAGACAAAGAATAAAGTTTAATTAAATGCAGCTGGAATGTTCACGTTTAATTAAATGCTTGGCTTGAATGCACTTTGTTTGCATTATTGGCAGTTTGCAAATTGGTAGCTGCAGTTAAAATAATGCACCCTATTGAGCATAATCGGAAGAACTGAACTGAACTGAATGTTGATGGCTAAAAATAAAATCTTCATCATCAAATGGCTTAAATGACATACTTTGAACATATTGTCAATGATTTCATCTCGGGATCAATGTCTGAGCCAAATGAGAGGCGACAGCTTTGAAAGTATTGAATTTATTAATTGGATGACGGCGCCAAATAGTGTCCTGCTTAACAGGATGTGCCAAAAGATATTACGAACGATAAAACCAGGTCGAACAACCTTCAATTTGCATAAATTTAAACGTTATAAATGAACGTTAAATGAATTGGCAATTGCCATGCCACATTGATGGCAAAAGTGGGGCAGGAATTACGCGGCAGCACTTGGCTTAAGTTGTCTACCCTGCCACACTCCTGACCTTGTGCCACCCAATCCACCCATCCACCAATCCCGATCCATTCAGGCTCGTTGAATCCGTGTCCTTTGTTATTTTTTTTGTGCAGCCTCATTTTAATTAGGCTGCATCATGATATAGACTGAATTGAAATCCATTGTTTAAGCTTTCAGCAATCGAGTAATCCAATTTTGTTGTTATTTTATTAATGTCCTGTGACATGTCCCGGTTTAATTAGTGAAATAAACCGAAGCTTTGCTTCTTAATTAACAAATCCAGTGCACTAATCCATTCATTGACCAGTGTTTGATTGCTAGCCTAATTTCCATAATGGCTAACATAATATTGGTCAGCCAATTTGAAGGGCTTCATTAAGTACGCACACACAGACACACACACATATACACACACCCATGAAGTGTGTGCGCTTCGTGGTAACAAGGTCAGCCAGATAGCCAAGTCAAGAGTGTCCTGTGCATTGTTTGATGAATGGCCTACGCCAGAGAGAAACAATCCAACCAAATCGAAAGCAAAGCAAGAAGGACACAAATTCTTGCAGGACACGTTAAATGATACGCGTCGAGTCGCCCCAGTGACGCCACGCCAAGTCGGGCGGAGAATGTTGTGTTGCCACAGCGTTGCCTGACAGCAGGACAACATTGGGAGCACCCCTTGATTTATGGTTAAGCAAAAAAAATATGTGTTTGTATTGCTGTTTGCAAACAAGAAGCAAATAGGGGGTTAACACATGTATTGTCAACTAACCAACAGTCCAAACCCAACTAGGAAAATAATCTTGTTATTATCCTCTTCCAGCTATGCTGGGAATCGAATACAAATCACAAATAATCTCATTTCTCTGTTTTGCTCTTTGATGACATTCAATATGCATACTTTCATAAATTATTTTTTCGATTTGAGTTGCAATTCAAATTTATCGAACTTATATTGTGACTTGAATAACTTTCAGCAACAGCAACATCAACAGGGAGTACCAAAATAAAGGCATACATTGCCCACCTGTGAATTCTGTCTGTGAATTCAATCTTAATGTGATTGTGAATATCAAATTCAACTTCATTGCCAAATAGTTGCTTCCACCTATATTAATTTCACAAATGGATATTAAGAGTTGCTGTAGCAACCGCACAAACAGGCAGCCAACAGAGCGTATACTTAATATATATATTATTATTATATTATTATATATTATATATATTATGAACAACAACTGGCACAAAATATGAGCAAAGTCTGCCATTATTTGTTGGCCCAAATTAACTCTCAACTTAGCCTGGCCTTGAGCAACTGTTGAGCCCATAAATCCTGCAACCGGCTTCTAATCTGAAGTCGCTTCAAGCAATGATGATTAATGCATAATATTATGATATGTATATATAGTGTATTCAACTGAATAATCTTTAGTCATCTTTTAAAGTGTGTAAAATGAGTGTAATCGAAAGTCGTTATCATTCAGCTAAAACATTATTCTCATGCACGCTTGCGATATTTTCCAATTTTTTTTTTTGCCAGCACTCGACGGGTTTCGAGTCCTTCTCAACGGATGAATGAATATAAAAAAAAAATATATGAGCCCTGACCTTAGACCTCGACTCTGCTGGCAGCTGCTGTTTACTCATAATTATCAAGATATGATGTGGAATACATATTATGTGTGTACTTTGCGATTATCATAATAAGATGCCACAGCATAAGTGCCCCTAATCACATTCCTCGTTATAATCTGCCAAACCACCAGAATAAGCCAAACCAAGAGTTGATTAAAGCAGAAGGAAATTATAAGGATAAATTCAGTCTAAACGCAGACTTGGCTCAATTTTGGCTTTGTATGTTTTATTTCTTCCTCCTTTTTGGGCATTGAATGCGTTCAATTGTTATGTCTTTACTTTGAATGTTCATGCACTCAAAAAATTTTAATTAGAACTGAAATCATGAATCTCGGAAAAGTCACTTATATATAAAAATATGAGAAAAATATGTATAATTTAAAGAGTTTAATAGAATCCAAAACAGAACATTTCTTAAAACTTTCTGAATTTTGAAATTTCTACAATGAAAGATTGAGTTTTTCTAAAAACATAAAATGCATTAAAAATTGATAAAAATATATATATAATTTCCAAAGTTTGACAAAAGCGAAGACTGAAAATTTCTTATATTTTTGTGAATTTTAGAATTTCAAATAATAAAAGATTGAGATTTTCTAAAAACATAAAATTCATAAAAATATGAGAAAAATATATAATATTTTCCGAGTATTTGATGGCAGCCAAACCAAACAACTAATTTATTTTAGCTCTCTAAATTTTAGAAAGGATTTTCACAAATTCAACTGGATAAAAAGAATATCTGAAAAATAGTATTTTTTAAGTCAGTAATAAATATTTGGTTCACACCCTTAAATTTTGTACGATTTTCTAAGTGTACTCAAGCCGGTGCCAAGAACCAGTTATATGATGATGACGATGATGATGATGATGATGATGTTGATGATGATGTTGCGCCGGCAAGCACAAAAGCTTGGATGTGTCTGACATTGTGCTGACGCCGCCGCTGTCGGTGACTGAGCACCAGTTTATGGTTAGATGTGGGTAATGGCACATTTGTCTAAGGTCGGCAGCTAAGGCAGCCTTTATAGATTAGATTTTGGGCGCTTAAGTAGATAGCATTTTGTCTGCCATCCGAATCAAATACCGGAAATACCTCTCAGCGGAGGATGTACAAATAAAAGTGCTGCTTTTCCGACAACAAGGTTTCAATGAAGTGAATTCAATGTACCATGTAGGCACACAAACCCTTACACACTTACACCCAAAACACATACCCCCACTAACACACACACACACACGGACGTACACACTCAAATGCGAATATTCAAAATTCGCGGCTTGCTTTAGCGAGAGCCAAACTTTTCCATTAGTAAATTACGCGCTGAACTGGTAAGAACTTGAGGGATTTGAGAGACTTGTGTATTAAATACAGTAATCGGTTTTCTTTAACACCCACACACACACAATTACATCTATAAAAAAAAATCCTAAAAATATTCAACATTGGCTTAAGTTAATTTTTTCGAATATGCGCACATTACCATATTTTTAGTATATTTTTTGGGGCAATTTGGTTATGCTTTCTTGTGTGTTATTTTTCTTGCATTATAAATTAATTACTTGTCATAATATTAACTCTGAACAAAGGATAAAATATGTGTGCTGTGCTTAATGCTGTGAACATTTAATTAAAAGCATAATTGATATAAGGCCAGACAGCTATAAGCCATTCTTAATAACTTCATTTATTGACTTCATAGACAGACTTTTGCAATTTCGTAATAAGCAAATTTAAAATATGCCCAGACAATATTGATATACATATTAATGCCAATTACTATTAATGAACTTATTTAACGAGTTTCGGAATCCGTCAGTGCAAATTAATTATTGACATTTGATATCTGACATCTCTTTTGTGTAAGCATTAATAAAAGCTGAAGTATTTTAAAGGAATTCAACACAATCGTTAATGAAGTGCGTAAAAAGAAAGACAAACGCGCAATTACAAAACTCTTGAAATTGAATTGACCATAAATAACAATTAGTGCTGCAATAAAATATTTATTAGCAATTTAATTGAGCTGTTAAATTTCACAAAGAATGCGCTCAACTTGAAGATACGCTAAACTTGTTATATATTAAATATTAAATATTGTATAAATTGAAATTCCATTTATCGGAAAATGACACACGTAAAAATAAGATATATATTATTTCAAAAAAGCGCATTTGAGCCGAGTCGTGCAACTATAAATATATTCACCAAGGTTTGCTGAAGTAAAGTCAAAAGAATGTAGCATATGCAAACTAAAAAAAAAATATTTAATTAAATAAGTTACTAGTTCTATTTTTAATTTAAAATTGTAATAAGTAGATATTATAATTATATATTATATATATAATGAAAGCATAATTTTTAAACTTCTCATTTAATAGGTAAACTATTTTTTAAAATAATGAATTATTGCGGATCGGAATGTTTATTTCTAGAAACTGCTTGAAATTATAGTCCAGTTGATAGATCCTAGTTGAGCCCACTATTTGCTGAGACTTAATGATATTTTCTAAAATTTTCAGCCTTTTGCTGACTTTATATAATATATATAGAAGTTACAGAAATAGTCTGTCCAATTATGAGTTTAGTTGCTTAACATTATATATAAACAAAATGTGTATTGCTATATTTTATTGAAATGTAGGTGATAAAATCCAAAACTGCAGAAGTTTAAATTAAAACCTTATCTTTCTTACTTTAAATTGTCTAAATAATACAGGGTATAAACTATGCTTGTTATACAGTTTGATCTATGTAAAACTCGCATTTTAATTTGTAATATAATTGATCGGGTTAAATTAGATACCAAATTTCTCATGTCTTTTTAACGTTTCTCTTTGTTCATGTTTTGTTCAAATTTTTTATTTTAGCACATTTTGGTGGCGCCTGTAATTTGCATAATTAAAACCGAAGTTCAGATAGTGAAATAAGATAACGAGCTACAGGTAAGTCGATCTATTAATAATGTAGCGATTTGATATTTGCAATGCAAATTTACATTTCTTTCTCGTTTTCTCATTTTTTGTTCTGTTGTATTTTGAGTTGTTGACAAATTTATAATAATGTCGCATGCAAATTATTGTGTGGGTTTTTTGGTTTGTTTTTGTTTAGTTAAAGGCTTGAAATTCCATTGGGAATTTTTGTTATGGTTGTTTGGTATGTTTGAGATTTTTAAAGCTGCAAACAAGAAACGGATGACAAAATGTGAGAGAACCATAAAATACGACAACAGTCGTAAAAGAAACTACTTCAACAGACATTAAATATCTAAGTAGCCAAAACAAGTTTAATGACACCAACATTATAAGAATATTTTGAGCAAACCAATCAATCCCAATGAGTTTCACTATTCACTTAAGTCTCATGGAAATGTGGTCATTGTAGCAGATGTTGTGTGTGTGTCTCTGGAGCAGAACTTTGCATATTAACCAATAATTAAGCATACTCAATTTATCTTGATTATTGTAGTGCAAACCAAGTGACAAACCAATTGACAAACTTTTAGGTTTGCCCAAAAGTTTTCTTTGACACTTGCTTGGCTTAATTAAATTCTCTGCTCGACCATTCCAAAGAATTCCAATACCAAAATGCAATTACCATTTAACAAATA
The DNA here is from genome assembly GCA_035042345.1 of Drosophila fungiperda. Classification (NCBI taxonomy): domain Eukaryota; kingdom Metazoa; phylum Arthropoda; class Insecta; order Diptera; family Drosophilidae; genus Drosophila; species Drosophila fungiperda. Next base: position 163,230 of record JAWNLM010000159.1, on the reverse strand, counting down.
GACAATAGAACACAACGTGTTGTGTGAATTATTTGCTCGTTCTGGGCACCCCGGGTAGCGTTCGTAATTGTTGTTGTTTATGTATCTGCAATGGCAATAACGGTATCAGCCCTTGGCTCATACAATATGCACACGTGCCACCATTTGTAGCCATATATTTCAGTTGACTCAGTGGGGGGACAATGGGCGGTGAACAATTTAATATATGCACTCTATGAAAAGCCCAAAATCTTTTTATTGCAGCAAGTCATAAATGTGGTTATAGCCAGTGTTACATTAAACTAGCTGTATTAACTTTGGCCTACTTTGAAGGCCACAGTGAACTGTAGTTAGTTAGTTGTGCTTCAAGAGCTGCGTAAACACTCTTTGGATCAATATTGCACAAAGCGCAAAGCGCAAAGCAGCAAAACATTTTTTGCTCGGCCATTGAGTTGGGTTCATGCAAATCGCATTTATCAGCTCCACATCAGCCACATCTAAAGTTGCTGCCCCAAGTGGATTTCCCTAAGATGCCTGACTGCCAGTGTTTAAGAGGTTGGCGGGGGAGGGGTACTCTTGTGCTGCTTAAGTGCTTTCACTTTATCAACATAATTTTATTCACAGGCAAGCTTAGGCATCACTGACTGACTGACTTACTGACTGACTGACTGACTGACTGACTGACTGACTGACTGACTTACTGACTGACTGGCTGGCAATTGTGCAAAACTGTGCCAAATTGTATAAAACTTTAAGTATTCAAGTTAAGACATTTTTCTGAAAGAGTTGCATCTGTCAACTATTCCCCGGTGCCACACACATAAACTTAAGTCGTCCAGATTGTAATAATATAAAAAAAATGGCAAACATTTGAACTTTTCCCTTGAGCTTCGGAATAATATAAAAAATGCATAAATTGCATATCCACAGAGGCATCTCTGTTTTTGCAGATGCTGTTTCCGTTGATTACACATTTTTTGCCATCAACTTGGTAAGTAGGAGAAATACGAATGTTTATTTTTTATATGTAGAACAATTGTCGGAGGCCATTGAGTTATCTCAATGCTAATTGTTTTGCCATACTTTTGCTTTAATTCTTTCAAAAGTTTATGTAAACATTTCTATTTAATACATGTTTATGTTAGAGTATTTATTTGTTGAGCTTTTTATAAAATAATGTTTACATTATAGATTCATATCTAGACTAAACTTTAAGTAAATGGATTGGCAATATTTCCATAACATCAGCATATGGTATTTAATATTCGTATTCTTCCGATAAACTTGTTGGCATTTATATTTAGAACCAGTTGCTAGGAAATACCAAAAATGTTTGGCGCAATTGAGATATTAAAAATTGCATACATTAAAATAAGTTTAATAATTTCAATATGTTAATTAAACATTTCAGCACTTAATTCGAGCTGCCGCTAATTGCCTTGTCACTAAGCTGTAAAAAGTTAAATAAATTATATATACTGGCATTTTAAATGCAGTAAAAAGAAAAATCCCATTTATAATTTTTTTTTTTTATATATTTTATGTATTTATTTCAGATTAAAAACTAGATGCAATAGGCAAAAAACACAACATTGAGTGGTCAACAGGATTGTTAGGATTATGAATACATAACCATAGCAATTTAATGGTGTAAAGTGGGATTGAATGTGTGGACATCGATGACTGAGGCCACCTCCCAGGGATGCACAATGGAGTGTCCTGGATAGTGGCGATTGTAGGCAGCTACAGGCAGAAAATCATGTTAGTCAAAAGGCCTTGAATTGTGAACAGTTTTTGGTCTTACCAATAATTGCTTCGATGGATGACTTGGCGTCCAAAAGATTGGAGCTGGGTGCGGGTGCTGCGTCAGCCAAGAAAAGGACGGCGGCGGCAAAGATGAGGGCGATCACAAAGAATTTCGACATTTTTGCAAGAAGGATTTTGTGGTTTTGTTTGCTGTGCTGCTGTTCTGAACTTCGGGTTAAGTCTAATTAGTTAAGTTAGAGCACGCGCTATTTATACCAAAGTGTTGCCAGCGAAAGATGTTGCCAAAAACTTTGGACTCAATAACGACTAAGAACCAAAAAAACCAAAAAAGCCACAAGTAACAGCTGTTTATCGCATTGGATTCTTGTTTAGACGGCGCGACGACTACAAACAAAAATATGCAGGCCCCAAATGCTCTATTAGATATAATCCTCAGTCTAATAGCACCGCATCAGAAACGGGTTTCGCAAAAGAACAAACGCTTCCAGTCCCCAATGGTTTGGGAATTTCCAAAGCAGAGAAATAAAAAAAAAGCACGACGAGTAAATTTTTAAAAATATATGTATATAAATAATCTTTGTAATATAATTTTATTGACTGTTTATTTACATATTTTTCATGATGTGTTAGATTGGTCGGATTCCATTCTTTTTTTTTTTTTTTTTTTTTATAATTTTTTCGGATCATTGTACGCAACATTTTGATTTCGCTGTTGTTTTGGTTCTACGTTTTTGTTTTTTTTTTGTTTTGGTCTGCATTTTTGCGGTTTGGGCTTTTCCCGTTTTAATTAGATGGCGTTCGAGATCAAAGACAAAATCGTTTAATAATGCAATTTTGTCGCCTTTGTTCAAGCTGTTGATTTATAAACAATCCGGTTCGACTAATTTGTCGCCCAAAGAAAGTAAAATCGCACGCTTCGATTAGTCTTTTAAATACATTTAATTTGGGTTCTTATTAATATAACCAAATAAAAAAAAAAACAAGGAACTAAACTACCTTTGATATTTGATAGAGCACAATCGAGTTCTGGTGTGTATTCCTAAATATCCGGTGTAGAAAAGGGCTTAAGCGACCTTCAAATAGGAATAAAATTATTAAAGGTTGCACGTTATAAATTATTCAATATTCATCCCTTTTATAAACAAGTCACTTAGGTTTTGCGAATAAAATTACTCATACAGCTTTTAGACATAATTTTATTTAAGCTTCTTTTCTTTATTTTATACTTTAATACTTTTATAATCTTTCTGAGTATTTCAGGTATTTTAATTTCTTCGTAATGAATGCAAATCTTTGAGGAAGATGTCGCTTAGTTTAATATATTATATTTCATTATTTTGCTTGTTTTTATTTTTTAAATTTAAAATAATGATATATTTTATACAATATACCAACCACTTACTAGTTATGCTTTTCTATTATGCTCAAGGTTGGCTTTCTAAATGTTTAATGATATTTTGTATACAATTTTCGCTGTTTATATAATCATTTTTTGTGTAGAAATATATAATGCAAGTTATAGGTGGGAGTACCAATTCAAAAACTGGCAATCCCATTTCCATGGTGACTTTTCAGCGCCCTTTAAACAGTCAACAGCTGCCAGACCACAATTCTCAAATATTGCCTATGGATATTTGTGTATTTTGGTAAGTGCTAGAATTCAAATTATAAAAAATATATACATGAGCCTTTATGAGCTGTTGACATGCTCAATTGATTGAAATGCTCCATCCCTTGGGCCCCACAAAAGACATTTTGATCAATAATGGCCGTATTTCTAAGGCCAAGCGAAAACTAATTGATTGATATGAATGCGAAAAATGCCAAGACCAGCCATTATTTTTTTTTTCTCTTCCTACTAATGGATTGTGAATATCTTTTCTGTGGGCGTTGCTCGACTTGGGTGTATGAAAATCAGATTCTGTACAGATATATGGCATATGAAAAGTTAATCCAAATTTTAAGTAAATGAGGTAGCCGTGCAGTGAAAAAATGCAACTTATCGCGGTTATTATTGTTCGATATACAGTTATACAGTTCATTTAACGCCAGTTGACAGTCAATTTTCATAATTAAGCCAAAAAGATAAGCCAAAAAGATCAAAATGATTTAATTGAAATATGTTTTCATAATTCCCAACAGAAAGTATGGCAGCATTTTATTAATTCTATTTTGTAATTGTGTTTAATAAGGTGTGACCATATTCGAGTTTTTTCTTCTGCCTATCTGTTACTTTTCATTTTTGTGTACGCCCTCTGGGATTTTGTGGTTAATTTGTACAATGTTAAATTGAACAAAAGCACAAAATATGCTGCTTGTCGCATTATGACAACACACACACATAAATATACATTTATATATATATATACATAGAGACAGAGCTGAATTAGTCGCACGAACGCACGCACACACACATAGGGTTAACCGCAAGCAACAACAAAGGCAGTACAAAGGCGGCGCAATAAGGACAAAGGCAGCAGCTGAGCATAAACACATTACCCCAGGGCTTTTTCAAATTATGCGCTTATAAAAAAATTGCTTGTTGATGGCGCTGCTGTTTTTTTTTTATATTTATTTATTTATATTTATATTTTTATTTTTTGTTATCCTTTACAGTGCGAGCAAAAGTCCCACAAAGGCTTATGTGTGAAGTCAAGTAATTTTTGTAATAAAAATAAAGCTCGGCTTTTTGAGCAAAGTGTCAGCTCTTCACTTGATTGATGTGGCATTTATTAGCATTAGTCTCGGTCTCGGTTTAAGCAAACAAAATGTACACATTCTAAACTGTTTTTAATGCCTAAAACATTTTCAATACGATCTCTAATTACTTACGAATTGCTGCTCCTCACACATACAACACGTCCAATGCCAACAGCTGAATACAATTAATTTACCACATTTGTTTGAACTGCTTCTGACCATTTAATTACAAATATGCCATGTGAGTTTGACTAATATAGTTGAATACCTTGACAGGACACTAAATAAATGACTGAATTAAAATCTGATAAACCGCAAGGGAGCAATCGACACTGTTTATTATTGCTTACTTTGAGGCGGTATCAAATTAATTTATAATTTTGCGTTTTTCTGGTTTCTGGTTACCAGAAAATGTTTGCAAAAAGATGTCGGGCGATTTAAATTTAACAACATGCTGAAATTATTATCGTCGCCATTCTGTGAAAATGTTTTGATTTAGTGAGCTGAGGTGCCAGCTGCAAAGGTATTCATTCGTCAACAAGAACTTTGGTTTACACAACTTTTGCCCTTATGGCTTTTACATTGTGTACACATTTTTTTTTGTCAGCGGCATCAAGTCAACTGCAACAATTTCTAACTTTGAGGGCCAGACAGAGAAAGACGGTTGCTGTTGACAGAAGACCATTTATTACGATTTTGGGTTTGTGTGTTTTTCACGTATTAAAAGATTTAAATGTTGATTTTATACTTTGCTTGTTTACTTAATTAAGAGTCGTGTGGATGGAACACTGCATAATCCCTACAGTTGCCTTAATCGTACTTAGCATTTCGAATAGAAATTCAAAGTTTATTATTGCAGCAGCGAGTAAATTTATTACGCCTGTTTTGCAAGATTCCCTTTTGTTGTTAAACTGTTGAATTTCGAGTGCAGTAATACTTAATTATTTAAACATATGCCAATTATACAGCAACGATTAATAAATTCCTAAACTAAGCTTTTATATTGCTCATAGCAAATTTTGTATGAAAGGCTATTCTTCTCAATAAATAAATTTTCTCTTTTGTTTCAACTGCTGAATGCCGAGTGCAGTAATTTAAAATTATTAAAACATATTCCTATTATTCAGAATCAATTAATTATTTGCTAAACTAAGCCCTAAATTTACTGATTTCAAATTTTTTATAATATGCTATTCTTTCGGGATCTCGACTAGAGGATTCCCTAAATGCAAGTTTTTTATTATTATCATTCGGTTAGTGCTTAATTCACCATTATCATTATTATGTCAAAATACATACATTATTAATTAGCAAGCCATATCTTCAAAATTATGGTAATTATATTCTAAATTTTGAAAAGCATTATAATTTTTGCAGATCAACCATATTACCGCTTCTGAATGGTAACAAATCCACAAAAACTTTAAAGGGGTAACTGAACAAGCTGTAACCAACAAACAAAATTAATATTTATCAGATGCAACTGCAAACTCGACTCTGAATACTCGTCCAGCAATTAAAAACGCATACATATTTTATATATTATACGAATTATTGTAACGAAATCTATTTAATTAAGAGCATGTTATTTATTTATTCTTTGCATATTTCACTGTGATAATATTAAATTATTTCCCCCAACTTTTAACATCATTTTGTATCATTTTACATTGAAAAATAAATAAATCCGTTGCAGCCTTTGGAAGATGAGAGAGTCTGTGGAATTTAATTATTTTCTTCTGTTTCATTAGGTAAAACAAGGGAATATAACACAAGAAAATTATTGCATTGTTATTTTCTGCATCTCCTCTCCTTGCAAAATGATTTATAGTTGCTATTTAAGGTTGTTTAAATTTGAAACTCAAAGCGCAATTTGTGTCGAGCACAGAGTCCTTGGAATTTGCTCCTTAAGCAACACCTGCATCCTGTACCACTATTCAGATAAACAAAAAAAAATGATAGAGAAAAAAAAGGAATGATATTCGCTAAAGCCTTTGTCATGGTAGCATATGCTGATGTTTGTCTTATATATGGTTTGTTGGCTAACTGGGTGGTTTCTGACTGGGCTGCTGGGGAGTAGAGTTAGTTTGCTGTCGGTAACTCATGCATAATTAATCATGTTGTGACGCCAATGTCTTCTCTGCTCGTGGAATGCGCTTGTCAGTTGACATCGTCGCACATTTTTTTTTTTATCACTGCCAGAGGAAACGTAACGCTTTATTTATATTGTTGCTTACACGAGCAGTCCCAATCCCCTCCGTCGTTTTGTATCGCTATAACACAGAAATCTGAGACACGTTTCCGGACGAAGCCTCCCGGCCATCCTCTGCACTCGTCATGGTAATGTAAAGTAGGCGCTCAGCACGTTCTGCCACGATAATTGTTGACGTATATCACAACAAGGAATACAAAAAAGTATATAGCGTATAGAGAATATAAAAAATACAAATATAATACCCTGAATAGGACAGGGGATCAGTGATGGGGAGCAGTTAACATAAACTGCCATCAAATAGGTCCTGAATGTTGATGTGGCAACCGTAGCATTTTTTTTTTTGCCTAACAGCATCAACATTTTTTTTTACACAATACCGGTGGTCTTTGAGTTCGCATAATTGAAATAAATACTACGCCCATGACTGGATTGCGACGCTGAGCTTTATATTTATTTTTTTTTAACGCACTTGACTAGAAGACCATTATTTTTATTGTCGCCGGGTGTTTTTCTACTAAATCTAAATAATATTCTAATGGATGCGTAGAAGCATTTCCTTGAATTTTAATTTCTAAGAAGGCGACTACAAGGGTACGTCGTAGAATCATCCATTATTGTACATTAGCAAGTCACGAAAACTGCAAAGTGCCTTGCTTTGTGCGGTCCACTTATTAAGTCGTGCGTTAAAATTAAATTGTATTTCAAAATTGTTTAAAACAATTGCTATGCTTGAAGTGAAGGGTACGTTGCCAATTATTTTTTGCAACAAGAAATCATAAGCAAAAACACATATATCTTTTAATAACACATTTAATACTCAAAACGTTTTTCGTTTTTGAATTTTTCTCGTTTAGCGCGCTTGCGTCGCAACAATCGTTGTTAAATGCCAATCGATATTTGTCTTGACATGCGCACAGTCATCGATACCCGAACAGCTGTCGGTTGCGTGTATGTACTCATACAATATGGCGTTGTTTTGTCAAATTAAATAAATGTTTGGGTCTGTTGCTGAAGCGTCATAAAAAAAACAAAAATTATAATTAAATAGCTATTCACCAGTTTCAATCAAGTGTAAGTTATCAAACAGAGAAAGAGAGCGCAATCGTTTTACTGCTGTAAAAGAGAGAGAGATAGAGAGAGGGAGAAAACCCGAAGTTTTCACATTGAGCTGTTCGCTGGGGCCGGCGTATTTTTTGAAGCGCCAAAAATCGACAAGCAACATAAAAAATGGATGAAGAAATATCGACTGCGGCGACCACAAATGGAGTGGCCACAAATGGCAAGGAGACCACAACAGAGTTGGAGGTGGCGCAGACAGCGTCCTCCCCAAATGTGTGGGATGCAAACAGCGCTGTTGAACAAGAACAAGAAGAAGAAGAAGAAGCAGCAGCACCAACAGCAGCAGCAGCAGATGCTGCCGATATTGATGTTTACATGGAGGAGGTGCGTTGCGAGTGGGAGGGTCTTATGAAACTGAAACAACTAAACACGCATAACATTTTCTAGGGTAACACTGCGGCGCATGTCGAACCGCAGGCGGTGGCAGGAGCTGTGGAGGCAGCGGTAGAGGAGGTGGAGGAAGAAATGGGCGAAGCTGAATATCTCGAAGATGAAACGCTTGAGGATGAGTGCGAGGATGAAAGAGAACTTACCGAGGTTGACGAAGAAAAATCGGAAAAAACAGCAGAAGCAGCAACAGCAGCAGCTGTTCATAAAAACAATGCACAAAATGAGCAGGAAGAAGAAGCAAGGGGTGAAGAAGGAGCAGCAGTGGCTACAACAACAACAGCTGAGAAAGAATTAAGTGTGGAAGAGGAAGGACACACAGCTGAGGAGGATGCTGCAGATGAAGGAGAAGCAGATGGCGAAGAGGAAGAAGATGAAGAGGAGGAGGAAGAAGAGGAGGAGGAAGATGAGGGAGAACTCATCACTGGGGACGATGCGCAGGCCGAGCTTGGCACAGCGGAAGATCAATCAGAAGACGCAAACGCTAGAGCACGATCGGGTGCCCGCAGCCAGGAGGAACCGGTGGATGAGAATCAGTGCCGTGTGTGCACCACCAAGGAGCAGCTAGTCAGCCTCTTTACGAAGTCAAGCGAGACAGGCAGCACACCGGCTGACATGCTTGTGCTCATTTGCCCCAGTGTGTCGATAGCGCTCAAGGACTTCATGCCGCAGTTCATATGCAACAGCTGTTTGGCTAGTCTCATCGTTGCCATAAAATTGCGCAAGCAGCTGGAAATCACCGAGCAGGATTTGCGCAAGCGTCTGTCGCGCAGCAAGAACAAAGTGCGCCGGCCACGTGGCTATGTGGTCATCGACGCACCAGTCTCCGATTCGGCCAGCGACGAGGATGAGGAGGAGCTAAACGACGATGTGGAATTTAAAGTCTCCGATGTTGCGGGCTCCACCAGTGCTGACAGCGACTCTGCCGACTCGGACATTAGCGAGAAACGCAAACCAGGCCGCCGACGTGGTCGAAAGAAGGGCATGAAGCGTGCGTCCGGCTCGAACAACAGCTACGACGAGGATCAACCAAGGAAGAAGAACCGTGTAACATCACCATCCAGCGCCACAGCAGCCAGCCAGGGACCCTTCGAGTGCGACCAGTGCAATTTAAGTTTTCAACGCAAGCAATCCTACGTGATGCACCGCAAGATGCATGATTCTCGCCAAGAGTTCCACTGTCAGATATGCAACAAGAAGTTCAAAGTGCGCGGCGCCTACAAGACGCACATGGAACGCCACGCGGCTGAACGTGCTCAGTTCCGTTGCGAGCTTTGCGCCCAGGTGTTCCGGCTGCGTGCAGAGCTGAAGCGGCACATGGCCCTTAGCCATGATGAGCATGGGATTATCTACGAGTGCAAGCGATGCCAGCGCACGTTTCTCACACAGACGCGACTGCAGCGCCATCAGAGCACGAACTGCAATCGCCACTCGGAGCAGAAGGTCAAACGGCAAAACATTGAGGGTCATCCCAGCCAGGGCAGGGATCTGTTCAAGTCGGTGGCACCCCTGACGACAACCTACTGGAGCGACAGCTTCTCCGACTAAATTTCCCGGAATTCAGTCAAAATCTAGTTTTAATCCGATTGCAGTTTAATTGTGTAGCAAGAAATGCGGTGCATCAAAAGTAAAATTCAATCTTAACTAAAATTGTGTATAAATTGTACACCAATTGACAAAAGTCCCGTGTTTCATTTCGTACGTATTCCAAGATTGGTAGTAACAAGATAAATCACTTAAATTATATATGAATATTACAGTAACAGTTAGAATTTAAATTCTGCTTAAAAAAAAAAAATATGCAAATTAAATTATGATATTCATTGTATAATATAATAAAATGATTGCCTCAGTTACTGCAGCAAAACTAATCCGTGTGCTCTAATCCCTTGTGTATTGTAATATGTTTTGATGGCCAAATCTCTGAACAGTATCGAATTAATTAATATTTATGGGCTAATATAAAATATGCTATTATTAAGGACACAGTTTATAAGGGAAGAGAAAGGGGGAAAAGTGCTCGTTAAGTAGAATTAGGCTTTGATTTGATGCTGGAAAATGAAAACTGAACGTAAATGTGGCAAGGGCATTGTTATAAACTCCATTTGCAGCATGGTAATAACAATAAGCTAGTTGCATAATGTGTGCAATCACAATGTTAACTTAATGCCACTGCCACTTTTGCCACTGCTGATGTTGCCACTGCCTTTGCGACTGTTGCCACTGCTGCTACTGCTGCCTTGTGAAACATTTGGAGTGCCATAAGTGCTTAACTGCCGGGATTATGTTCTCCAAGTTGCTACACACTTGTGTGGCAGCAGCTGCAGCTGCGTGTTGCGTTCCCAAAGCCACAGCAACAACCGTATCTGTGCCGAGTGGCTATTGCGGTCCGAATTGGTTAAGCCAAAGGAAAGGGCAACAGAGGCAGCCTTTAACTGATGCTGTTCGTTTGTTGCCACAATTACCGCACACAGAGTATATAGTATAGTATTCGCCCTGTGGCAACCAAAAGTTGCAACTAAAAAGATAGTTTTGCTTAAATGCAGAATAAAACTGTTTGTACAAAATTTATTTACAAATGCAAATAACAAATAATATTTGACATTTTAAAGAAATTGAAAAACTTTATGTTTGTTTTTTTTTTTGGACATATTGACTATTTTTGAAGTCCATCTGCTGAAGCTGCTCCAGTTGCTCCAGTTGCTCCAGTTGCTGCTGCTGTTTTTAGTAATGGTGATAGGAATGGTAGGTGGGCAGGTGATAGGAGATGGGATGGTGCGCAATGAGCGGTGCGTGCGAGATTAGTGGAGCATGCGAAATCAATGGGGCATGGTGGACGACAGTTGGTGCAGACACATAATGCGAATGGGTGACAAACGGGGCGTGGTGGTAACCAAGGCCAAGGGATAGGCCACGCTTGGCCTTGACAGATGATTCGACCTCCTGTTGCTGCTGCTCCTCCTCGGCGACAGGTGCGGCCAGGATGCAAGCAATGCCAGCAATCAACAAAATTAACTACAACATCCAATTTGCATTTTTGTTTTTTTTTTCCCATGGAATTTTTCATTTGCAACAAATTGCACAAGACATGAAAGAAAGAAAATGAAAATGAAAAAGAAACAAATTAATTGACATTCAACTTTGAAAGATTCCATTTAATTTAGCGTAGCAGCAATGCAAATATTTTAATGCATATTAATTATTCGAAAACCTTTAAACCGTTATTTCTACTTAAGCATAAAACTTAGCACATTGCACAAAAGTTTTTATCATTATTATTATTATTGCTGAACTTCAGTTGAAGTTTTAAGTTTGACTGTTGGCCTGCGGTGTTTGCAGAATAAAGTGGATTTTAAACTTACAGTGAATTTCATATTGAAATATATTTTTTTTTCTTTTTTTTATTCGTTTTTGGCTTCTACGCACTGCACTGAATTGTACGTTGTCTAAATTTGAACTAACGACATTTGCGGCCAGAATCTGTTTATTTATACAGTGTTTTTCTGCTAGAAACTCACTCAAAAACTAAGTCAAACGCACTCATTAGGCAAAAACGATTTACACGCCAAAAAAAAAAAAAATGACAAAAATGAAAAACCACAAAAAAAAAAGAAAAAATTCAAACTAAATAAGAAAAACTCTATCGAAAAACACGCACTTTGGCTGTAAGTATGCCCACATCAAGTCAAAATTATATCAAACAAGTTGCGGCTTGCCACAAAGTGTGTGTGTGTGTGTATGTGTGTGAGTGTGTGTGTGTGATCTGACAATCGACTGGCAGTCAGTCAGCCGCATATATTGAATTTGGCTTGTAATTGGAATATTTTTTTTGAAATACAGCACAAATCACTCACGCTGAGTGTTTTGCCACGCATAAAATTATTTGTAATGGATATGGATTGGAAATTGCTCGTAATTTATAAATCAAGCACAACACAAGTAAAACATGCGTAAATATTAACAATGAATAATTTATATAGTTAAATAAATAACATAAGATTATCTGTGTGCTCTACTCACCAGATGCAGTTTATGCTTTAGTATCTAAAATTAATGCTCACTTTTTTTTTATCAGAAAAATTTCATGTACGATAAATCCTTATGCACTGCTTTAAGTTGAATATTTCATGCAGGCAATCGCAATTTGTCAATTAGGCATTAAATACATTTTTTTATTCACCTTGAAAAATGTGAATTCAAAGTTTAAAGACCTTCAAGCCGTATTGCAAATTATTTTTTATTTGATAAATCAATTTGTGCAAATTGCACAGACTGTGGAAAATGGGCAGCAACAAATGGTTAGCACTTTTTCCTCTCAATTTGGCATAATCAAATTGAATTGCAAATAGGTTTTTGTGCCTTTTTGGTGAATTGGATGGATGAATTGGATGGGTTGGGTGACACCTAAGTTTGATGTGCGTGAGGAAACTGCTCAGTTTTAGTTCTCATATGGAAAGCACTTGGGCGTAATTACATTTTAATGGGCAGCATCGTTAAGGCAATTGACGCTCCGGGACTCGGCTGGGAAAGACGAGCATCTTCCTGGCAAGACAAGGAAATGCTCTTCTCGAAGCTCTAACTTTTCTTATGATTATGAGCAAAAAATTCCATGTGTGCGTGCAATTGTGTGTGTGCGTGTGTGGGTGTGGGTGTGGGTGTGTGCGTAACGGAACATTAATTAACAGCGCCATTTACAGTGGCAACAAATGTTTATCTGCAGTTGTCAGTTGGCGCCATTTGTTGTGCGAGTGTGTGTATGTGTGTGTGTGTGTGCCTCGCACTATGGGGGTTTTCCTATTGCGTAACGCTACCTGGTTTTTCCATTTCCCGCCGGAACTTCCCACAAGCCGAGAGACAAAAAAACTTAACACTCTGCTGACAAAGAGCAATAAGCAAATTGCACAAAAAGTGGGTTTTTTTTGCCAAGTTACTCACATATAAAAAAAATAGGATAATTGCTTGGCTTTGATTAATCGAATAATGTTCGATACGTTTTCACTTAAATCAGAATATTTAACTTTGCTTACTTGCTGAAAGGTAATATTTAATTAATGCAAATTAATACAATTTTCTGAGATGGATATTGAAATATTTATTTCATTTTCATATTCGTTTGTTTTAAGCAAACTGAACAAAAAGTGGAGTTTCTTGCAAAGCTGCTCACATGTAACAAAAAGGCAAAATGTTTTCCTTTGGTAAAATAATCAAATAATCAATAATTTGAACATGTTTGCACTTAAATCAGAATATTTAACTTTGCTTATTTGCTGAAAGGTAATATTTGATTTATGCAAAACAATACAATTTTCTGAGATGGATATTGAAATATTCAATTCATTTTCATATTCCTTTTGTTTTTGTTTACTTATTTGTATATTATGAACATATATTTAACAGACATATAACATTTCCGCCCATTAAACAAAATGATTGAAAACCTTTGTTGATTAAATAAAACTGAAAGTGCAGCTCAGTAAAATACAACAATTTTTGATATTGTTCATGTGGCAGCAACAATTTGCTTTTTGTTCTTGTTGTTGACGTCTGGCATATCCATCAAATTATTTGACAACTAAACACACATACATATATATATATATATATATGTATATATATTGAGAAGTTGGCTTTTAGCAGTTGGCAGTTGGCGACTGTTGTTTGGCAATCGTCAGAGCAGCGGAGGCAGTTACTCAAATAAATTTGAATTGCAATTGCGCAATTTGCGGTGAACAGGATTTTGATGTCTTGCCCCCTGGACCTGCACCCGGACCCATTAGCCAAATGCAACACCTTCGTTGACATGCTGAACATTTGGGTCGAGACTTTGATTTGCCAACTCACCAATTTGACTGATTTACGATGTCGCCCAAATGTTTCTCACATCGAAAAATTGCAGTTGCTCTTGGTTCTTTTTTTTAATATTTTTTTTTGCATATATATCATTAACCAATTAACTGCTACGCCCAGTTTACTGGCAACTGTAACAAGTGTGCTCTGATTAATTATACACTGGCCAAAAGAGTCGCTCAACTTTGTCATCCAACATATATATATATAAATATATATATATGTGCTGTGGCAGATTAGCGTACTTCATATTCGGTGTCTTGTTGATAATCATCTACTTTATTTACCACATTAAATTTTCGATCAATTATCGTTATTGGCCAGTTTTGTTGGCCCGGCCTGCTGCTTGTTATTGCCGTCATTAATGTTGCTCTCAATGCGGTTTGGCATTTGGAAATTACTTTGGTCTGCAATTGAACATAAAGAGAGAACGTTCATATTCTCTGGCAGCAGGTTGCACAACCAACACATGTGGCATCTGCCTTAGGCCATTTAATTGGCCAGCCGACTAGCCGCAAATGATGAAACAGCCATCAATTTTATGGGGCAAAAGCATTTAACGTCACTAATAAAAAAAAGTAACTTTTGTTTTATAGCTGTCTTAATTTTTTATACGCTGTGCGTGTTCTCAAAACTTTTACTTTTAAAGCTAATTAACGTATTTAATAAACTTATTACTGATGGATTTGTTGCGTGAGTTTTTTTTTTTTTTTTTTGGTTTACTAACTGGTTTTCAACACGCTAATTGCGTCCTTTGTGCCAGCTTCGAGTAACTAACACGTAATTTAATTCGATTCGTATCTATGACAAATTAGTTGACCTCCATAAACCGAATTTGCTTAATTGCATTAATTAAGCTGTCAATTTAATAATTATTTTATCACTTCTCACACATTGTAGCAACAATTTGAACAACAATTTGAAGAACAATTTGAAGAACAATTTGGTCAGCATGGTTTGAGGGAAAAAGCCAATAATTGGATTCTATCAACTATGCGGGATACAAATATGCCACAATCACAGTTGGATGTTCAGGTGGGGCTGAATGAGACGCTGCTCAAGGATCTGCACATCTCTAGCAGTGATGTTCAGGACTTTGTGAAAATGCTTGCCGGCTTACAAAAGAAGAATCACTCAGCTCAGCTGGGCGAGTGCCAGGGCTACTGTCAAGGCGAAATCTACACCTGGCTGCGGGCCTACAATGGCATTCATGGCTATGTCTCCTTGCTGGTAAGTTGTCCCCAAAAAATTATGCAAATTTGCACAGTTTGCAGCTCATTAGGAATTCTGTGTGTCTCTGATTGTGTCGGTGTCTGTGTCTGTGTCTGTGACTGTGTCTGTGTGTGGCAGACAGAGTGCTAATTATCCTGATGTCATCGTGTCGCCAGCGAAGACATTTTTCACCTTAAGTCCACCCCCTTCGCCACCCTCTTTGCTGTGCCAAGGAAAATTAATGAAAGCCCCGCCAAAATGTCAGCGAATGTTGAGCAAGTGAATCCGAAAGGGTTCATTCTTTGTCCGCTTTTGAATCTTGTGCGGTTCTCTTCACTTTTGGACTTTGGCAGTTTCCTTTTGCAGGCGTCGAAAACTGATTAAATAAATTAGTCTGTTTACATAATTCATAAGCTTTAACCCACACAAATTTAACAGCATTAAATTGGATTGAGCAATTAGTCTTTAAAGATGACGAAACATAAATGATTTATTTTTTAGCAAAATAAAGCAGAAAAAACGTTTGCTAAAAATTTAAATATAAATCTCATATTTATCATGTGGCAGAGTCATGAATAATACATTGCACACAAAATGTGTGTGTGTGTGGCATGTGTGTGTGTGTGTGTGTGTGTGTGGGTTGTTTCAAATGAATTTTCCATCAGTTTGGGCTTTTCAATCAATTCTGGACAGCCGAGCTGGGATTTGTTTATTGTTGTTGTTTGGTTAATACACCCATTTATCCTTTACAGATTTGCATATTCGGCACAATAGCCAACATTTTGAACATAATGGTGTTGACCAGAAAGGAAATGGCCAAGGCGCCCATTAACAACATATTGAAATGGCTCGCAGTGGCCGATATGTTTGTCATGCTGGAATATATACCATATACCACCTATCAGTACATCTATATGAAGCCAGGTGGGAACATTCTCCATATATAGTCTGATATCTGATATATATATATTTGATGTATTTTTTTAACAGGTGAAAAGGATTTGAGCTATGCGTGGGCTGTGTATTTGCTGGTCCATATGCATTTCACACAGATACTGCACACAATCTCGATTGGATTGACGGTGACCTTGGCTGTCTGGCGATATGTGGCAATAAGGTGAGTGCCACTCAGCGCTGGTGCCAACACGCGGCATTGACACCACCTCAAATGGGGGCAACTTGTTTGTTAACTGGCGCTAATACATTGAATACTAAGGCGGAAAAATGTGGCTTCTCTTCCTCTTTTTTTCTTCTTCTTTCTGCTTTCTGTTTTATAGCAAAGTATTTCCATCTCTTATCCACAGACATCCAAATGGGAGCTGTGCCAATTTTCTGCTTGCACATTCCAAAGAGGCGATCCTCTTCCCCTTCATCATTTCGCCCATCCTCTGTCTGCCCACGTACTTTGTGTTCAAGGTGCGGGAGACACTCGAGGTGACCACCAGAGAACATGAGGCCATGTACCATGTCTACTTTAACATGGACTCGATGCTCTACAGGTGAGCGAGGAACTTGGGCTGCTGCTGCTCCCCTTTTGCTGACTCTCTTTTTGCAGATTTAACTTCTGGATACATTCCGTGATTATCAAATTGTTGCCCTGCTTCATTCTGACCGTCATCAGTCTCGTCCTCATGCATGTCCTGTGCGAGGCATCGCGCCGCCGTCTCAAGCTGAAGGATTACGAGAATCCCACCAAATATGCCATACAATTAAATCTGAACGAGACCAAATCCAGGCGGTGAGTGTAACTACTGATTCTCATTTGATGAACTTCCTTTGAGTTCTTTCCTCTGCCCGTAGGCCGCCTCGCTGTGATCGACGGAATGATCGGACAACGCTGCTGCTGGTTGCTGTCCTGCTGCTGTTTCTGGTGACGGAGTTTCCACAGGGATTGCTGGGTCTGTTGTCGGGCGTGTTGGAGAAGTGCTTCTTTGCCCAATGCTATCCACCGTTTGGTGAATTAATGGATCTGTTGGCGCTGATAAATGCGGCCGTTGGTTTTGTGCTCTACGGTCTCATGTCCAAGCAGTTCCGCACCACATTCAGATCGTTGTTTTTCAAGCGGCACTTTGGCAGCAGCGAGATGACGCGCCTCACCCGTGTCACCACCACTTGTGTCTAGGAGCGAAGCCAGACAGAGGAGGGGGAGGCAGCGGAGGCAGAGACGAGCTGCGTGCAGAGTGGATGACAAAATGGGTGAAATGGGGCATGAAGCCATCTCAAAGATGACTTTTGAGCCGAATGAATTTCTAAAACGATAACTTTCAAAAAGTTGAACTGAATCTGGGCAGCGGCTAATAAAAAGTGGCTCGGTGAATCTGTTGTAAGCCAACAATTATAAAATAGGTTTTTTTTAAGTGCCAGACACAAAATTCTAATTTGAGATTTGGTGCGAAAATTGCGCTGGTCAGTGAGCATAATTAATTATTAACTTGTCAAAAATGTTCCTTAGGCTGACGCAATTCAACTATTTACGAAGTATGTATTTTTAAACTGTAATATATATATATATATATATATATATTTATGATTAATATGCCAACTGAGATAGGGAAGGAACACCAGCGTTTATTTACTATAATTATTATCTAAGAGTTGAATACAATTTGTACCCATTCAATTTGCATACATTGAAATCTAAATATTTATGTAAATAGAACTAAATTTAAAAATTTGAGCTGAAAACAAAATTTGTGTTTCAACTATATGTGAAAAAAAATACATTTAAAAATTTGAGTTGAAAATGAGATTTGTGTTTCAACTGTAAAGCGAAATGCACACAGTGAAATTTAAATATTTACGTAAATAATACTAAATTTAATAATTTGAGTTGAAAACGTAATTTGTGTTTCGAATAAATGTAAATAGAACTAAATTTAAAAATTTGAGTTGAAATCGAAATTTGTGCTTTAATTGTAAAGGGAAATGCGACAAGAGAATAAAAAGCCGACGAGCCCCAAAGCTTATTTGTTCTCTTGTGCATTTAACACTTGAATAATAATTAAATTTAATAAAATTAAACAGTTAATAATTCACAACACACACACATAAATATAAATATCTATATCTATATTAAATAAGTTAAGAGAGTGCCGCTAATGGATTTTTCATTGGCCTCAACTATTGTTAAATTGCTATTCGAGTAAACTGATTTTAAATTGAATTTGCGAATGTTCAAATAAATATTCGATGTGAGTTAAGCAGCTGTTGTTGTTTTTATTACTTGTTCCCTCCTCCCCCCCCCCCCCCCCCTCAGTTCTCACTGACAACGGCAACCACCTCCAGCGGCATCTCCTCCAGCTGCTCCCGCTCCCGCTCCTGCTGCTGTTGCTGCTGCTCGAATCCAGTTGGAGCTCCATCCGTACCATCTCCCAGTATGCCATGGCTATGTGTTGACATGCGCAGCAAAGATTTCAATTTGGTTGCCTGGAATTTAAACTGGCAGAGAACAAACGCATAAGCAAAATGTGTGTTTTGTGTTTGTTCCTCGAGCAAACAAATATCCACATCTATCCATATTAGCACAGAATAATTTGGATTACATTTTCGAGTTTGTTGTGGGGTAAACTTTTTGTGAAATTTTTTCACAATATTTACATATACCCAAAAGTAAATGCGAGTGTGGTAAAAATTCACTTAATTAATTCTCAGTTTATGACAAGCAATCTGCTTAATGGAATTTAAAAAGCCTCAACTTATATGAAATGAAAAGCATATAATAAACAGAAGGAACCATCTCTGATACTCTATATATATATGTATATATATTCTTGATCAGCATCAACCGATGAGTCGCATTTCTGTCCGTCTGTCTAAATAAAATAGCGGATCTGAGAGACTATATAAATTTGGAATATACATTTTTCTTAAGCGCTCGCAGATCAAGCTTATTTTGATTTATCGATAACTTTAGCCAATATCGATTTTTGACTCAATTAAATGTCACATTTTTAAAGGCATCAATTTCCAATTAGTTATTACAAACTGTGTTTTATATGTTTTTAAATCGTGCAGGGTATCTTCAAGTCGACATCTCTCGACTAGTTCATTTTTAGTTTTTAACACTATTTTTTATGTAATTTGGCCAACCCTTTTTATGGTTTGCGTATAAGCCACAAAGTGAAAGTGTTTTCATGTTAATTTTGAGCAGCTAATTAAAAGTTTTTAATTTAAATTTAATTTAATTTTGGGGTTTTTAATATTGCAAATAACACTTTAACATTTGAGAAGGCTACAGAAATGCTCGCTTTCAGATTTTTGTAAGCAAATAATAATTTTTAAAGGCAAATTTTTTCTGTGTCGAATTTGTGCTAATCAGTTGGCACCACCAGCAGCCATTGGGCGCGCTGATAGAACTCACGACTTACTTCGGTGGGCAGCAGGAGGTCCTGGGCATGGCTCATGAATCGATTGTAGTGTTCCGTTGCCAGCGCCACTCGTCCTGTCTCATAGCAGAAGAGGGCAAAGTTGAGGAAAACAAGCGGATGCCGCATGCCACCTTGCTGCCCATTGGCCAGCCGGCTGGCACGCTCAAGTGCCACAAAAGCATTCTCCAAATCGTCCAGCTTGCGCAAACACACTACAATGAAACAATTCAAATTAGGCGACACACATAGGGTTATGCGTACAAAATGCCATTTGAATGCCATTGCCACTGGCATTTTTGGTGGCATCACTTACAGCCCAGCAGCATGTAGCACTCGGCATTGTCCTTGCGCAGGTTTATGGCTGCGGCCAGCGTGTGAAAGGCGCTCGCGTATTGTTCCGCTGCTTGTTGTTGTTGTTGTTGTTGCCACCAGGTCAGCATTGGTTCAACAATAAAATGAAAGTACACAACAATAAAAGCATTCCAAGCAAACCACAACACACACACACAAAGCAAACAATAACAACAACAACAACAACAACAATGAATATTAAAAGCCGAGTTGCTTTGCTATAATGAAAACAGTCCTTGAATTGATTAGATGTTTTTTTTTTTTACCTAGTTGTTGTTACTTTTTTTTCTTCCTATTTATAAATAGACAAACCCCAAATTTCCCTATTTTATTTTTTATTATTTACCTTTTACTTTTATTGTTGCTTTTAGGGGCAAGTCCTTTTAGTGACCCAAAATATCTGTTTTTAAGGGTTGCGCAATTCACATTTAAATTTTAAGCTTTACAAGTGCATTTTTTTCATCAGATTTCATCTTTAAATATGTTTTTCTCTCTTGAATGAGAATTTTACATGAAAGAGTATTTTATAAGACTAGCGCTGATTAATAAATTTCATTAAATCGAAGTTCAATTTGAAAATCGTATTATTTAATCTTTGCAATATCTTACTCATAAATTTATAATTTAAAAATGGAATTTCTGAACAATGAAATAAAACTTTCATTATGAGAATTTTAGCGACTTTGCTAGTCAAAACTACGCGTTGATTAATTGTTGTGCAATAAATTGCAAAAATTGTTGCAGCTGTTGCTTTTGTTATTGTTAATGTTGGTTGTGTATTTCATGTTGTAATCCATATCGGATTATGTGGGTTTTCTACTCACAGGCAATATATATCAGACTTAAATTGTAGAGAGCATTATAATTGAGCGGCGATAGCCAAACGGATTTGCGCAGTGATGAAACCGCCTGCAATCGATTCGATTTCATATTTCATATTCATATTTTTCGTTGCATATTGAAGTTGCGTGTCTCTGCATCTGCTTACCACAATGAACTTTTGCTTCTTGAAGAAGCAGAGGCCAATATTATTCCACAGTTCAGCAATTTCCGGCTCGGCATCTGCAATTTGGCTGTACTTGCTCAGGGCGCCATCCACATCGTTGCGCGACTGTCAATTTGAATTGTAAATTATTTGACATCAGCACGAAGAACTTTAAAAAACATTCAGCTGCAAATTTGCTTCAAATTGTATTGAAAATAAACAACAACAAAAATATGTGTGAAAAACTTTTAAAAAAAAAACCAGCTGCAAATTTGCTTCAAATTGTAATGAAAATATGCAACTAAAATATGTGTGAAAAACTTATAAAAAAAAAATAGCATTAGATTACAGCTAAATTGAATTTATGTCACTCAATATGCAAAATGAATATTTTAGGATATTGTGTTTTTCGATGAATTACATTAAATGTGATTTAATGAGATTAAAATGCGGACAAATTATTGCATAATATGTACAACAATTTCAATGAATATTTGATGCAATACGAATTAAATTGGAAATAAATACATATTTATTGAAGATTAATATACACAGTGTTGGTAATATGTAATCCGTGTTATATTTATATAAATAATAAATATATCAATAATTATTTTGCACAACTCAGTTTTAGTTTTCAACTCACCTGCAGAATGGCGCCCAGAGCCAGCAGACCTTTGGGTGCACAGTTCCGTTCGATGTTGACCACTTCAGCCAGGCGATCGTAGGCCTTTTGGGTCTCATTAATTTTCAGATACAAAACACTGATTTCAGTTAGCACCTCCGCATTTTCGGGCGTCAAGCTGACAAGTCAAAAGTTGGATACAAAAAAAGTTATAACACATCAAATATTGACTTGATTTTAATATACATTTAATTGATTGGAAAGCAGATAAAAAAATAGTAATAAATGAAAAGATTTTATTTTTTTCACTTGTGCATTTCTTATCCCATCTTGATGCAATTTTTTCAGTTGATCTTTAATATGTAAAAAGTATATTTTATATTGCCATTTCTTGATATTATATTATAGATTATATCATTAAAATAAATTCAATTTGATTTTCGCATGATGAACAAAAAATTATATGCCAAATTTGAATGGTCGCAGAAATGCGCTTGTTAATACAAAACCAACTCAACTGTTCAAGAATATATATATATATATATATATATATATATTGTGAGGTTTTTTTTCCCCCTTTTTTTCCTATTTTAATCGTTAACATTTCAAGCAAAGTAAAAAAATGTGCACTCACTGCAAACATGCATCCAGGACATCGATGGCCTTCTGGTATTCCTTCTCCTTGCGATAGAGCTCGGCCAGCCGCACATAGCTCTCCAGTTTCTTGCCCGTCTGCACGGCCAGCTCGAAGTAGCCCCTCGCCTCCGTCTGCTGTGCGATGGCCAACTCCAGCTTTGGCTGGCTGGCTGCGGCACGATAGAGCAGCTCACCCAAATAGTGAAGGATCTCGTGATCCTTGCGCGGACTCTGCTCCTCAGCATCGCGGAACACTTTCAGTGCCTGGTCAAAGCGACCCATGTTGTAGCTGCAAGAGGATTAATCATTGTCATTGCTGGATGATCGATGGATGATAATCGTTGACATACAGAGTGCGTCCAATTTCCTTGAATGTTTCGATGTTGCGCGAGTTGAGTTCGGCAGCTTTTTGGAGATTCCGCAGCGCCTCAATATTATTGCCATCTTCGCGTTCAATTAAGCCCTGGGCAGAGGAAGGGCCACAACAATTTGAGGTCGTCACACTTGCCACACGTGCCACACACCACTCACCTGGACAAAGTACAGATACTCGGCATTCAAATGACGATTCAGTTCACGTTCGATGAGCCGGCGACATTTCTCGAATTGGCGACGTGTGAAATAAATGTGGAGCAGCCAGTCAATGTTGGTGTCTGACGGCATTTTGGGTGCTAATTGTGGCAGGCGAAAAGGTCACTAAAAGCAATCCTCCCACTCCATGCAATTCGTATTATGAACCCACCTGCTTTGACCACCTCCAGCGAGGGCAGCTGAATGACTGCTCCGTTGCAGTTAATCTGCTCGCTGCCTGCCTCGTACATTAACTCAAGTCCTGCGGCAGCTGGCTGCTGTGTGGCAGAGCGGAAAAAAAAGCTCTTTGCGAAGTTGAAAGAATTGTTTTGGCTCTTGGTTATTGTTGCAACAAACAGTTGGTTGCCTTGGCTACAAAACTACAGCGTGGGAAGTTTTGGCCAAGGGTTGTCAGCTCAGCGTTATTTTTACACATGTTCCGTTAAATAAATATAAATATATATATATATATATATATATATATATATATATACGTATATATTGTTAACCAGTACCTCATTAGTATGTTTTTTATACCACTTGAGTTATTTCCTTTTTTACCTTTTTAAAACTGCGTAATTTGTACTGAGAAAAAAACTAAAAGGTTTTTAAGCAAATGAAAACCCTTATTTACAAGTAAAATACTTTCTGAAATTTAAAAAAATAGTAACTGGTAAGGTATTTTTTTAAATTAAAATAAATTTATAAGCAGTTAAACAGTTAAAATTGTTTTTATTTGTTATACTTTAAAATACAACTATAAATAAATAATTATTTAATTAAAAAATAAAAAAAGGAAAAAAACTTTGTAATTTTACATAAACATTTTATTTGTTAGAATATTAAGGCTTAAAATTTAAAAATCAGTCAGTATTAGAAACGTGTTTTCTTTACAAAGAGATGAGGCATCCTTTTAGCCAAGTTAAGGAGATTATCTAAAATCAAAGCCAAATTTGTATTCATTGGTTGATAAACTTGGCTAATTGACAGCTCTTCTCCTCAACCAACTGTGTTATATTTTTTGCTATTTAAAATCTACAACTTGGCATTAACACGGCTAATAGAATTGTTGACCTTAAATTAATGCACGTGTTTTTTTATTGGACGCCGCTTTGGTCAAGCGTGTCACTGGGCCAAAAACTTAAATGGCATTCGAACAAATTCTAAGCAGTGTTTTTTTAGTTAATGGCCAACTAAAATGTCGACCCCTTGGGAAACCAATTGAAATGCAATAAAAACAACCGAAAAATTCGATTTGGCAAGGTAAAATATTTGACGAACAAATTGCAATTGAGACACAACTAAAAACAGACAAAATACACTGTAAAAAACAAATCTACAAAGAGAGTTGAATGTGTCTACATCTCCCCCTCTACATCCTCCCTCTTCATCTAGTTCTCTTCCTCTTTCCATTGGATCAGGTGTAATCACTCAATTTGAAACTTGCTCCGTTTGCTGGCCATTTGTGGATGTGCAGCCAAAACTGATCTTGATCCACATTAATAATTAATTTACACTCAAAATATAAACCAAACAGATTTGTAGCTCAAAGCTCAAAGACATTTATTTGAAGACCAAAAAACCAAAAATAGAATAGAATTTTAGAATTCATTTCAGCTGTTCGCATCCAAATTTAAACACAGAAAATAACAGTTAATTTAAGCACAGCTGCCGCTTTTTTGTCAGCTGTCCAAAATAGTAAATTGCGTACGTGACTTGAGTGCTTAATTTGCAAGGAAATCAAAAAATATATAATTTTACTACTGACAACATTTTCGAATAATCAATAACGGAATTAAAGTTTTTTTTTTTAAATTTGTAAAAATCAATAACAGAATTAAAGTTTTTTTTAATTTGTAAATAATTATATTTCGAAGAATTTAAAAAATATGAGCCCTAATTTCTAATTGTAATGCAAAAATCTAGCTTCAATTCCCAATTCAAATTCCTGCTTCAAATTCGAAATTTCCCAAAAAATTGCCCACATATCTACAACATTCCTCAAACTGTGTTATATTTAAATTTGCGTTTATCATAAAGGCTTACAGTTTTGGGGCTACTGTGTAAATTCCTCAAGTTCTAGTTTCACTGCTTGATTGCTAGGTTTGCGACTTGGCTAACAAAGTTAACAACACACAAAACAGTTGTGCGTGCATGCTGGCGCCATCTGTGTGTCATAACTTGGCACTGCGCCAAATTTGAAAAAAAAACTAGTTAATTTAATTGCAAATAATTACGAACATTTTCTGCTTTTTTTTATCTGTATAGTTCAACTTGTTACGGACCGTAATCCTGTTAATTGCATCCCGTTTGCTTTGTTGAATTCACACAACTTGTCCGACAAAAGAAGCAATAAGAAAAAGACATTTTTGCCGCTGTCCGATTGCAATTACGACAACAACAACAACAGCAACGCATGCGTGACATTTTTGGGATATTGTCGGCCGTCTCCCCCTTTCCATTTTCAAGCGAAAAAGAAACAGAATAGCTGCAAAATGATTTACAGCCATTAGCAAAAAAAGATGGACTCAGACTTTGACTCTCCCTCTCTCTCTCTCTCTCTCGTTCTAACTCTCGCTCCGACTTGCTCTCACTTTTGAACGAAGTGTGTATGCTCATGTTGGCTAGGGGGGTGTGGGAGCGGTTCTTATTGCAGTTTTCGAGTGTTGGTCAATATCGAAAAAAATAAAGGGACAGGCAGTGGAATAGGTTGCTGCAGGGTGCCGGGTGCAGGAGACAGGGGTGTGGCAACCGGTTTATAGCAACTGCGCAGTTTTGGCTGCATTTTGTTCCTGCTGCTTTTTTTGCGCGTTTTTTTTTTGTGTTTTTGCTTTTTATTATTTTGGGGCGCTAAAAAGGAAAATCAGCCCAAGCTGCAACAAGAATCAGGGACGCCTCTGCTGCTGCTGTTGTTGTTGTTGTTGTAGCCGTCACCCAGATTATCAGGGAAACTGGAGTAACCAGTTTTTATTTTTTTTGTGCTTTTTTTTTTGCGTGCTGTTTGCTTGTGGCATGCAACCTAAATATAGAACCGTATAACTTGCAACTTCGGCCACAAGCCACAAACTGATCATATTCCACAGCAACAAATTGCGACTGAATGTTGCCAAAATGCCTGAAAATACAAATAAATTTCTAAACTTTAAAAGTGCGAAAAAAAAAACACAAAAACAAACAAAAACAATCGAAAATGATTTTGAAGTATTTCTGCTTGACGTTTTCGTTTTTATCTTATCAGTCACACACACACACACACACATGCTCTGGCGCAAGTGCGCTATGTGTGTGTGTGTGTGTCTTCTTTGTGTGTATTTTCACCTTTCGTTTACCTGTTGATTTCAGTTGCAATGCGCTCTCCAAAACAACTCTTTCGCTCTCTCTCTCTCCTCTCTCTCTTTGCTGTCTGATTGTGTGGGTGAGCGTTACCTGCATGTGTGTGTGTGTGTGTCTGGCAGCGACTTCAGCGCTGGGATCGTTTGCCCTCGGCTGCGCTTGTGTCATTCGTTTAAAAGCAACGATCGCGCGCTGTTGTCGTATTTTCGCTTGTCGCTTGGCATCGGGATTTATGATATCGTCTATACTCATACTCCATTAACAGAAGTTTACTCATTTCTGCGTCATTTGTGAATTAAAGTGATAAACAACAACAACAACAAAAACAACAAAAGTGAGTGTTGCGCAGTGCGTGTTTTATATTGATTATTGCTTATTGCAAATATCATGGTTAATACAATGACTTGAGTTTGAGTTTGAAACCGGCTTCATTAAGAGCCAAATGATTCATAAATATCTCGTTCGGTCTCAGTTTGAGCCATGGCCAGTTTTTGGCTACCCTTTGTTGACTCACACAACATCTCAAAATATTAAAAAGTATTAAATACGAATTATGCATTTGTGTGTAATATTCCAAAAAGCTGTGAGCCAGCAATTGAAATTATACGTTAAAAGAGACACAGCTAAGTCTACATCAAAATTCGCAAAAAGCAAAAGTGAAAAAAGCTGTTAAAGAAATTTGTGAATAAACAAAAAAAAAAAATAACAATAAAAAATAAATATTGTATAACTGTTGTCATCGCAGAAAACCGCAAATCGTAAAACGAGTGACTTTAATTATCTGCTTATCGGCAACATTAATATTTGGGACTTTAATTACCGCCGTCAGCTTGTTTAGTTCATCAGTTGAACTGTGAAAAATAATCATTGGAAATTACGTAGTATAAATTTCTTGTACTATTGCTTTATTGAACATACTATTCTTCACTTCCCTCTCTGTCCCTCTCTTGTATAAAATATTTTTGTTATTTGATTGAGTTACGCAGCGATTTGTTATTTATTTATTTTGGTTCATTTTGTTGTTTTGTTAGTTATTGTTCTCTGTGTGCAACATGATTTAATTAAAATGTTGAAACTGTTTTTGTGGCTGTCAGAGTTTATTAAATGCAATTTCTTTATTATTATTTTTATGGGTTATATTGATATTGCTGGTGTTGTTGCTTAAATCGTTTGAACTTTTTATGCACCCAACTCAACCCCAAAACCTCAAATATGTTTTATATGTTCTGTATCAATATAATTTTTTTTTTTTACATATATTTATATATTTTATATTATTGGGTTTTGTAAATAGCAATAAAACATTTTTAAGAACGTGCTTCATTTAATATTCCACAAGGGGATTATGTTTGTTATTTCAAATTAAAGTTGGATTTTATTAAAATTCCTTACAAAATACAAAATTGCATAATTTTTCAAGTTCGATTGCTTTAATTTGATTTCAAATCGACCTTGCAGAGACCTCATATCAAGATGTTTTTCTTTTTCAATAATAGATTTCTCTGGTGTTACCTAATTTATAATTACATTTCCTAATAGATAGCGGCTTGGCTGTCTTTTCATATGATGTCATACGATGTGTTCTCCAGGCACGAGCTAATTTATTTTGCCAAACATATGTGTTCAAGCTCTATTTTCAGCCAGATAATATGTTTCTTTGCTAATCTCTTAACTGATTAAAATAATTCTGCCTTTTTTTATACACGTGCAAGCATTGTAAACATTTAAAGAGAGAATTATTTTACTTTACATTGATAAATTTTAGTTTTGAAATATGCTGCAAAGTAAACTTGTCAAATATTTAAGAGATACATTTAAATTAAATCTAAATGAGAATATTCGTGGAAATTAATGAGTGCTGATAATAATCTGTAATTTATCTTATCCTTATTTTCTAATATAAGGGTTTCTGTTGAACCTACAAAATGTTGGACTATTGAAATTCCCTATAGGAAATTTCATGGTTGTATTAGAAAAATAATATAATATTCATTGTTGTAACACATTTGTAAAATGTTCAATAATTAAACTGTTATTTGATCAGTACAGAAATGTTTCTCACGATATTGCAATCCAGAATAAATAAATAGTATTAGTATAGGCTGATTACAGGTAATCTCCTAGTCGAGCACACTTCTACTTCATCCATTTCCTACCTTGAAGCATTTCGAAAATACAAACACAGGAGTTAATGTGCTGTGTTGTATATATATATATGTTGTCTATGGAGCTTATCATTTGCCCTTTTGTGCGAATAAGCAGTTCCAGATTAACGAATATATATAATGGGAAATGAGAATTGAAATTCGGAAACGAAAGCATCTGATACAGTTGTAAACAAATGTTCGTTTGATGTTTAGAGACTAGAAAGCAATGTAATCCAAATCCAAACAATTAGCAAAATAACAAAATACGTACACATATATATAATATATAGTTATATGTATATATATATATATACAGACACATTGCGATATGCACAAGCCAAACCAACAGCAAGAACACAACCACAACAGATTTCGCCAGCCGCTGCTTCTGGCTCTGCCTCTGCTTCTGCCTCTGCTTCTGTCTCTGCTGCTGCTGCTATTTTTTTTAGTTTGATTTTGCGGCTCTTCTGCTTTTGGTTTCTGCGTCGGTCTCAACGTCTGGGCGTAGACGAGCACAACATATATCGGCCATATAGTTGAGCAAAAATACAAAGAAAAACACAAGATTGACCAAGTGAAGATAAGGAAGCATGATTAACCAGATACCCTGTGCCCTCTCATGAATCAACTATTTTTGTATTTATTGAAAACATTGTTCAACGTTGCAAACTTTAAGTTCACAAAAAATAAACAAGAATAGCAAATAAAATCAAAATTTGCAAAATTTGCAACATGCCTTGTGTGCATGTGTGTAACACACACTTTGTGTGTGCTGTGCACCTATAAACAGAAAATGCTTCAAATGCGATTTTATGGACAACTTTTGTTTTCTTCATAATATTTGCGCGGTTTATCAATATTTGACCAATAATAAATACCACAAAGTACTGATTCAGAATATGTTTTGGCAAAAAACAAATTCATATTTTTGCAAAAAATATATACTCTATTATTGTCTAAAATTTTTACTAAATTAATAAGTTTTAACAATTTTGAAATATTAAAATCCATTCTTTGAACAGTCGTGTTTTCTGTTGTTTGTGTTTGTTTAAGTGTTGTTGCGGCTCATTTCCTCTGCACAACTGCATGATACCCTTTTTCGGGGATTTTTTTTGGGTCCAGGGTATATGAATACTGTGGCATGGCCCCAAAATGCAGGCAGCGTTCTCGACAGCACCGTCGACTGCGACGCCGGCAGAGCTGCCACTTGCTTGAAAAGATTTTTAGTTCGAAATAACATTTCACATAAGAATTTTCGGTTTCGGTTTTTGCGTTAGTTGAGAGAAAATCGTCGCTTAGTTAACGTCGCCCCAAAAAAACACCTCGAACAGACCGAAAAACAAAAGTCAATCAATTAACGAAACCATCATCAGCAAAAGTGTGTATATAGATCACATCAGTATCTAAACTTATATATATTTATATATATATCTATATCTACATATATATATGTGCATGTTTATTTTGTACTTTCTATAAAATTCAGAAGTGAATTCCAACATAAAACATACAGATAACAAGCAAAAAAAAAAAAAGAAAAAAAGGGCTAATCAAATGAGTAACTGAGAGCTGACATCATCAGCAATAAAAATAGTATCGATAACAATAATATAATTTCTGTGTTATCAATCATAAAAATAACGCAATCAATCAAATTTCTCTCTCTCTCTCTCTGCCTGTCTCTTTCTTTCTTTTTTTAAGGCCTAACTAGTGCTTGTGTTATTGTAAATAAATTTGTGTAAGTTTCTGTGCATGGTTTCTGAAGGTTAAACCGAAAACCCAGCAACAAAATTATATATACACTAAATATATACTTTCTACATATATATATATATATATATATATATATATTTATATATATATAAATATATAGCTAAAACCCTTACGAAACCAAAAGACTCGCGTATAAAAATTAACCAACAGTTTCGAATTCTTCTACAAAAACAATAACAAAAAATATTATAAAATTTTCTTTTGGCACTCGCTAAACGGTGGCTATAAACAACATCAACAACAACAACATTAGCAGCAGCGGCAGCAACAACGACAACAACGACAACGACAACAAGTGTGGCAGCAGCAAACATTTTTCTGGATTCTAACAGCTAGAAAATTTAGTACGTCGTATCAGTTTTGGCCAGATCACAGAAACAGATACAGCGGACGGACAGCAACAGCGGCTGAATACAGATAAAATATATTCAAAAATTTGAAGAAACTTTTCAAGGTGAGTTTATTTTTAGCAACTTCGAAATGGCTGCGCGGATTTCTTTCCGAAATTTTCTTTCTCATCTCCCCACAAAAAAAAAAGCATATTTCTCTCTTTGTTAGTTTTTGCGCCGTCAGCTAGATACAGCTAGATATCTGCCAGATACATATATATATATATATATATATATATACGTCCCTCTCACTCCCTCTCTCTCTCTTTCACACTCGTCACTCGCCACTGGCAAAATGCATTCATTATTTTTGCTGTTGGTGCCATAATTTTATTTTTATTTGTAATATTAAAATAGTCGAGATTCTGTCTCGGCGCTTGTTTCTATATATTAGATAAATAGGCGCCAAAAAGATTATATATGTATCTCTAGGTCATCGCGAAATGTATCTTTGGACTGATGTTGTAAACGAGCCTGATTCATTGCCCAATCGGACAGCTTGTGCGACTGTCTTTGACTGTTTGGCAGTGAGTCTAGTCTGTCTGGCTATCTCGAGATTATATATATATATAATCAAATTATTTGACTGTACAGTTTTTCGATATGCTTGCCTTTGCGATGGCAATTGCGCTTCTCTTCACTTTTTGCTTTCGAGTTCTATTCTGCTTGATCTATTTTCAGCCAGCCAGTCAGTCAGCCAATACTGTTTAGCCCCTCCACCCACCCTCCCTTCACATTGGTTTTGCCAATAGACTCACATCGCGTATACGCATTGCGCTTTGTCGCTGTTTCTGCCACAATACTCATACGTAATT
Source organism: Drosophila fungiperda (assembly GCA_035042345.1). Taxonomy (NCBI): domain Eukaryota; kingdom Metazoa; phylum Arthropoda; class Insecta; order Diptera; family Drosophilidae; genus Drosophila; species Drosophila fungiperda. The sequence continues at coordinate 132,013 of JAWNLM010000159.1, read as the reverse complement.
CCAATTTTCATTTTCATTTTTATTTTCATTTTGCATTTTCCAATTTTGCTAAAGACCACCAAGCAGGCAAGTGATGTAACGCCTCCACCCACATCTGTGGCTTATACAATGTTTATATTTGCAACATTGGAATTATGCCTTTGGCCACGTCAATATCTAAATTCTTTGCCCTGACATTCCACACTAATTCCAATTCTCTCTTCACATTCGAAGTTTAATGAACTCTGAGACAACTCGTCACAATCATTAATCACCTGGAGACATGCGCTATTTATTTACTATTTTGTGGTTTTCTGTTTGCTATTGAATATTTCTCATAGCACTTTTGTGATATTCTTTGTATATATTTGATTCATAAACCGATAAGGCTAACCGCAACTCGTTCGACCTTTGAACGCTGCAATGAATCAAAGAGAATTCGAAGTGTTGTCGCTGATAAGCTTCCAATAACAATTTAAGGCCTTATTCATTTTGCCACTTCAGTCATTCCATGAATATGTCTGAACAAGTGACGAACTTTATAAAAAAAAAACCGTGGCAATTAGTATTGCGGCAATCGGATTGTATTTCCTCCCATTTGCAACTGGCACTGGGAATGGTGAATGGGTTGCTTTGTATGTTGCCCACTTGAGCGAATGTATATTTTTATCAGTTGGGTGTAATTAATTAGAAACTCAGAACCGAAGTCGATGACGTCAGTTACATGGGGAAGCGATGAGTAGTGGAGGGGAGGTGGCAGCACTCGAAACTGCAATAAAACTAATGCAAATCAACTCATAAATTACGAGTCAAACAGCAGGCGTCTGTCGACGAGACCAATCCGTGGCAGGAGGGACAGAATTGAGGTGTTTGTGGGTTGCCTCTGCAATCGGGAAACTTGTGTGGCAGTGGCTACTGCGTAATGGGTGCAGGAAAAAAGCGTCACGCAGCTCTCATTAGAAACGTATTTATACTGGCGACGAATGACCGTCTGATATCCCCTCACTCCCCATATACACCATCCCCTAGCCCCTCCATCGCTAGAGCTGTACATCTCTCGCTGTGCGTGACAATAATTCATGGCTTAAAAGCGTACAAAAGTAGAACAAGTAGATTTCCATTTCACAGACAACTTAAACGCATCTAATCTAATGCTCTGAGACCAGTTGTAATAAATGCTGAAATGCTGAAGTTTGAAAAGTGTGCCTGGTTGTGTGTGAAAGGTGCCGCTAGAAGGTGTGGCATGGGCGTTGCTTGCCACCTGTATACTCCACTCTAGTCGACTCCTGCTTGGCCAGGCGCAAAATATGTACATTGATTTTATTTTCACAACTTTTCATTTTTATTATACACAAAAGAAAATTATACTAATTCAATATGCTCCACTACCATTGTTAGCAGTGTATACAAATATAATATGCTCTACCAATTTCAGAGGAGCTTTGCGTATGTTTTAATTATTGTCAACGTAAAATGCGAAAATGCAATAAAAATATTGCTTTGCAGTGGCAAAAAGAAGAAAAAGTAAAAGACACAAAAAAAACCAAAACAATTTTGCAAGAATTTAACCTTCATGAACTGTCATGCTAGATTGCCTTCCATTTAAGTTCTCTCTCTCTCTCTCTATATATATATATCTATATATCTCTTTCTCTCTCTCTCTGGCTGTCTTCTCTCCCCTTACCTGTTTCGCTCTCTCATTTCTCAAGTAATGTTGCTGATGTGTGCATATTTCAGTTTTGCTGTTTCAGTTTTCAGAGCTCGTTTGTCACTCAGAACATTGGCAAACAACGCGAACATTGCAAACAACATCAAAAGTCCATAATTAAACACGTTGCGCTTGAACTTAAACGACTGCTTAATACTCTGGTAACAGATACTTTCTTCAAAGCACACAGATTTTATAATAAATATATAAAAAAAATATATAAAAGTTAAGCTGAAAACAGCTTAAACTCGAATTGAGTTGTTTACTTCGTCGTACTCCAAGTCCAATTGCATTAACAAGCAACACACACTTGCCCAAAACTGGTCATAACTATAGAGAGGGAAAGCGCGGGAGGGGGGCAGTGGCAGGGGCACAGAGCTTACACAACTCGGTCAGCGAAATTTGGCTGCAAAGTAAACACGTCGCCCTTTCGCAAATTATATAACAATCACAATGCGTTCAAAAAATAAACGCCCACAATAATCGCAAATCGTTAAAGATGATCAGATAAAGTTGTCTGCCGCACCGCAACACCCCACTTCACCCCCGCGCTGCATGGTTTTTGCACCACAAAAACGTGACGAGCAATTGTACAATTTTTGACTCAAGCGCAAAAGTCTCATTGAGATTGGGTTAAGTGTCGGTCTGTTTCTTAATGTCTGCCCCACTGACTGACTGACTGACTGACTGACTGACTGACTGATTGACTGATTGACTGACTGACTGACTGCTGACTGACTGACTAACTGACTGACTGACTGGCTGGCAACTAAAAACCCGCATAAACAAAAGCAAAGCTCTATAAAAATTGTAATAAAATATGATTATGTTGTTTGCTGTCTAACAACGTGCTCTGTACAATTTCCTCATTTTCGACTGATAGAAAATCTATTTTCGCACACATAAAATTAAATTGGTTAATCAGACATTTTTTTTTTTTTACTTTATAGAATTTCTTGAATGGACTCCTATAAATAAATTAAAAATAAATGTATATTGTTGGTTAAGAAAAATAATGTGTTATTTGACTGTATTTAAAATGAGTGCAACCTTTAAAATTTTGTATTGTGTGGCTTTCGGTGGCCTTCTAAAAGTTGACTTGGTGCAAACATAAATCTATTTATTTGTACAAGATTTCAATTTATTTTTACCACCAACAGCAAATAACTATTTCGATCGACAATTCGCTCAGACGTCAATGCCAAAGTCACATATCAAATTTGATTGTCACATTTTTTGTACGCATTTTTTCACCTATTTTGTTGTTGTTGTTGTTTTGTTTGACAGCCAACGAAAGTGAAAGAGAACCATCTCAATGAAAATGACTGGTGTTGCCTCCATTTACCAAGCAGACCTCGACAATTTGTCCTTACCCTTGTCGGTTCGCTTCTCGCCGGGGGAAGGCCAGTGCGGAAATTGGGCGCAACGTTTGCAGACTTCTGAATATTATTCCACTTGATACACAAAAAAAATATATCGCTCATAATTTCTATAAATTGTGCCAGCGAAAATATCTTTCAATGAAATTTAAAATATTACATATACAAATGTATGTTTTAGACTTTACTGGGCCTAAACGGCACAAAAATAAATTATAATTTGCACACGACTTGCCGAAAAAGCAAAATCAAAACTTGGAAGAAATGTTAAAATTGTGTAGGCGTTTGACAGCCATATTTTTATATATATATTTTTTTTTTTTTTGAACGGCAGCTGCAAATTCCATATGAATAATTACGATTGAATAATGCCATTTGACATATATACACAAATTCCCAAAGAGATTTTGTGGCCATTGACTATGTCGAAGTGCATCCCGGTTATTGCAGTGGAGCAGCTCGGATTACCAGAGAAACACAAATTGAGAAAAGTGCTCAAATTGATGCAAAGAACAGCCGGCTTTGACACTTGAAATAGTTGTTGGCTGAAAAATATATATGTTTTTAAGTAGACCAACATACGTAGCAGCAACAAATGGGAATAGGGCGGTGGAGGGGGAGGGGGAGGTTGTTAGCTGTTTGTCTTTTGACACTTGTCGACGTCCATTAAACAAACTGACAAATTGGAAGTGCTGCCAGTTCTAACATAAAACGTTTGTCGCAACAACAAGGGGACAGGGGAGGGCAGAGCAGGTGTACTCAACTATTGGGTATACCCTATAGAGAATGTTATATGATATGATTTTACAGATGAATTTCATTTTTGATTAATATGCAAGCATCCACAAGATACTTGGCACGCATCTGTGTGCAGTGTGCGTTGCGTCTTGATGTGGCATGGTTAACAAATTCATTTAAGTGTTTTCACTGTTGCCATTACAAATTTGCCAGAGCCGCCTTTTTGTGCCGTGCATAAAAGCCAGCAATTTGTCAACTTAATTGCTGCACTTTGTAAACTGTCACAGCATCGACAACGAGCCAAAGCACAGCCAGAACAGGACGACTTGGATAGGACACCCACTCGAAGGCATTTGCCATTGCCTCTATCTGTGCCTCTGCCACTGCCACTGCCACTGGCACTGCCTGTGTCTCTGTGCCTGTGTCTCTGTCTCTGTGCCTGTCGGCAACTGCCTGGTTTGGCAGCCAATTGCCTTACCACAATTTTTGGTGGGTGGGTGGCATGCAACAAGTGTTGAGCGCCTGCAGCTGCTTGCCATAACTCAAATATAGGCACCCATAAATGTTTTCCAAATTTGATTGAGAATTATGAACGGCCTCATACAGCAAGAGTTGCATAGATAAGTATGTATGTATGTATGTATGTATGTATGTGTAAGCGAGCAATGATGTGGCTGCCACTTAAGCCTTTTGCATTGCCCCTTTTGGCTGCCACAAGAGCGGTTTATCAGCATGCCCCAATCTAGTGCCTGTCAGCCACAAACAACTAGTTAAGCCCAGTGCCAATGCCAGTTAGATCAGGATTAGATTTAGCCAGCTGCCAGTTGTCTCTTGCCTCTTGCCTCTTGCCTCTTGCCTCATGTCGAGTTGCATCTGAGTCCGTGCAGCACATTTGCACACATTTGCATATATGCAATTGCATTTCGGTTAATTGCATTTTGTTTGCATTAAAGCCACAAATTATGCACAAAAGGTAATTAAAACTAGTTTTAATTTAATTGCATTTGTTTATGTTAAATCAAATAGCAAAATGCAATTCGCTGACTGCGTAATGAGGCAACAACCATTCATATCTGCCACCGACGATCTCTCTGAAATTGGCATCTTTCTTGTTGCGATTCCTCAGTCTGATTGAAATTAATCAGTTAAGCCATATTTATTCAATATGTACCGAGTAGTCATAGTAATCCAACCAGATATTAAGCACTTCTGACAATGTTTTTTGCATTATCAACACCAATTTGATAAACACATCAAATGTTCATGTTCGCATACGCAAAAAGTCAACAAAAAGAAATAGAAATACAAAAAAAAAATATATATATAAATAAATATATAATTGAATAGTTTTGTTCGGCTAATTAAATAAGCTCAGTGGTAATTACGCTTTAATAGCTCAAAGAACTAATATGGAATTAACTATTTCAGTGGCAGATTATTTATTTGCATTAATTTCAGTTTTGTGTGTGTGTTTTTTTTTTTTACAATGTTTAATTCTGCGGTTGAAGCAATGACATAAAATTTAATTTATAGAATTGGTTTTTTGATTGTTTTTTTTTTTTTTTTGTGTTTAAATTATTATTTTTAATTACTTTATGTGTGTGCATGGATATGTAAACAATGGTGCTGGTGATATATTTAAGCAAAATTTATCGCACATACAAACAAATCTCGGCACACAAATATTAAAGTCATATTTAAACATAAAATAAGCATCGACTGTTTGTACTGATTTATCTTTTTAAGGTATAGAAAAAGATTTTTGAGTAGAAAAATGCTTCAATTTTAAGCTTATTGCATTAACTTATCGTTTTGGCAATGACCGATTTGCAAACAAACAGAAAAGATAAATTAAGAAAAAATACAACATTTAATTAAACAGTTGTTTTGAACAATAAAATTTTGTACACCTACTTTTTTTTGATTGTTTTTTTCCTATATTTTTCGATTGCCTTACTTATTAAATATATGTATAAATATTGAAATATTTTAAGCCTGTGTGAAATGTGCATAAAAAGCAGAAAAAACTGCATTTAAATGTTTGCCTAATGCATTTTTAATACAGTTGCAAAAAGCGTCATATAAAATTAAAATTGATTTGCAGTTTAAACTTTGTTAAATTATAAAATTTGCAGCGAAATCAAATTGCAATTTATGATTTATTTTAATTAATAAATTGTTGTCTCAATTTTTCTATCTTTGGTGATAAAAACGTTATTTCCATTTGACGGAATAATTATAATTCTACGCCATCGCTGCATTAATTATATGCAATCAATATATGCAGATTCTCAGCTCTGTCTGTGTATCAATTTACATAGTGTCAGAATAGGTAATATTTGTTGCCAATAACAGCAAAATGCCAATTTCCATTTTTGATATGCACATCTGATAATTTTGTTAGAAATACTGCTATTATTGAAAGGATAACTGAATGTACATATAAAAAAAAAAACACCCGCATGAAATTCGTTTTGCTTTCTGGCAAAGTTTTAAACTTAAAGTTCCATCAATGGAATTATCTGATAAACTGGCAAACTTTACGGCTTACAGTGCTTACAGTTGGCGTCCAGCGTCAGTGTATTAAAAATTATATAGAGTAAATTGTAATCATTGCAACTTGTGCACTTTCAAAGGACAGACATGGATTACATTGTGGTAATGAACTTATCACACGCCTGTCTGACTCCCACTGGTCTCCGGACTATCAATGCCAGCCAGTCATAGCCAATACTAAAGGAAAGACAGGGAGAGAGAGAGAGAGAGAGAGAGAGAGAGAGGGGAAAGAGAGAGAGAGAGAGTTGCCCACCCACCTGTGCAGCAGCTGTTGCTGGCGAGGATTGTGACAAGTCAAGGTGAACAGTGCGTGGCCATTGCCCGGACAGATATAGAACGGGGAGAGCAGAAAATGTGTTAAGCAAAACTTTAAATGATTTACAAAGACATTCACGACTGACTGAAACACTGACTAACTAACTGATTGACTGACTGACTGACTGACTGACTGACTGACTGACTGACTGACTGACTGACTGACTGACTGACTGACTAACTAACTGACTAACTGACTGACTGACTGACTGACGGACTGACTGACTGGCTAGCTGCCTGGCTATTCCATGGCATCTGAAATTGGCGCATTCTCAATGTCACTTGCAGTCCGTGTTGGCATCGCTTTTAGACGTGCTCTTCGTGGCTCGCCAGTTGACAGAGCACTTGAAAGCGCCAAGAAGCAAAATAATCACACCGAAACCAGCTAAAACAAAACACACAGGCGAAAGCAAGGTGTCACTTTTGTCAGCTGAAAATGTGTGTGTGTGTGTGTGTGTGTTGGTGTGCCACGCAAAATATGAGCAAAAAATGTTAACGAAAAATATCATGCCAAACATTACGTATACGCCATATAAAACGCACAGCTAAAAACTGAAAGTTAACAGAGAACGGAAGGAAAAAAAAATGCACTTTTCGAATACTCAAGTGTTTTGATGGACTGGCATACTTTCATATGTTGTTGTTGTTGTTGTTGGTTGCTGCTGTTGCTGCTGCTCCAGCTGAGTGAAAAACTTTAGCGTTTTTGCAGCGCTTGATAAGCGCCGCACACAGCAAAAAGTCGTCGAGCCGTTGAGTTACGCCCATTTAGCACGCGCATTGCATTAGACAGACTGAAGAGCCAACAGCCAAACAGCCAACAGCCAGCGGGAGAGTGGTCCATGTCCTGGAGTTGGAGTTGCATCACGCACACATATGACGTCACGTGCATGTCACGTCACGTCGCATCAGCGGATGCCTTAGCAATGGACAAAAGCGAAAACACTAAAGCGACACAAAAAGCAAAAAAAAAAAAAAAATAAAGAAGCAAAACTAAAAATCACTCGACTCCCGACACAACTTCAGATTCACTCTAGCCAAAGTTTAGTTCGGGCAATGCCAACGCGTCCCAAAAAAAAAGAGGAACTGAAAAAATCCAAATAAGCAAAAAAAAAAAAGCCGCACAGTTTGAAGTGTACGTGAAATTTGCATAAATGCGAAATCAACGCGTTCGCTACTTGGCGACTGACTGGCCCCCGGGAGTAAAGAGATCCAAACAACACACACACACACACACACACTCACACATATATATATAGATGAGTGTATGTGTGTGTGCCATTTTGCTTGGCTTGTTATTTCATGTCAGCCTCAAAAGCGGCTGCTGCGTTTTTCTCTAATTTCCCCTTTGGCAGTTAGTGGGTAAATGTCGCAACGATGACACGTCACACGACAGCCCAGAGCGAGTTAGAGAGAGAGAGAGAGAGAGAGGGAGAAACACACATAAGCAACTTCACTTTTCTTTGGCCCAAAAAAATCAACATCAACTACAAAAGCAACAACAACAGCCAGCAGCAGAAAATATATTAAAATAAACTGGCAAAGTTGTTTTGCTGCTTCTTAAGGTTTTGGCTCAATGCAACTCGGCCACTTGAGGTGCACACTCGTTGCAACCTCAACCCCCCCTCAACGCTCCACATTGCAACGCAGCAGAGCAGCTCGGGTTACTCCCAGCAAGATTTCAGATCTCGTTTTGGTTTGGCACTCTAGAAACTCGGGATCTGACTCTGACTCTGGCTCTGCTTCTGGCTCTGGCTCTGACTGTGGATTTGCCTTGCGTGCTGGCACAGGGTCGAGTGGCTTTTAATGAGCTGTTGCATATGCAGTTTATTAATGTGTTGAAAATCCCCCAACAACAACAAAAACACAGTCCGAACAGATAGATTTTTGTTGTTGTTATTCTTCTTCTTCTTGTTGTTTTTTATTTTTTCTTTTTTGTGGCATGCCTGACCAAAGTTTGTCTAACTTTGAATTTGTTTAGGGCCATAAATTATTCAAAAGCGCTTGCAATTAGGGAGTCTCATTAAAGCTAAAGATTTTTCCGTTTAATTTGTTTTTTTTTTCGTATTAAAAGAATGCAACAAAATTTGTTTAAACATTTATGCAAATGATTTGTATTGATAGCTTCCCGATGGAGTTTTGATTATGTAAATAATTGTAAATAATTGTACGTGGTTAAAAATAAACTCTTTGTTGTGGTGATTACTTTCCTTATTTATCTCTGCATGTTTCTCGAAATCGCACAAAAACCCATGAATAGTATAATTAATCTGCAATAATAAATATCGTGAAATCTAAGACGGAAAGATACCCTGTAATACTGCAGATTTCAGCCAAGCACTGCTGGCACAAACTTTTCAATTCTTTATTGTGATTTGCGCGTTTTCTTTGGTTGAATATACCCAATCTAATAAGTCCATAAAGCATTGTGCAGCATTAGGCAAAAAGGTTTTGAGCACCGTGCGAAATTGGCAAACCAAATTGACGTACCAGTTACCCTGCCCCCTCCTTCCCACCACCCCCCTCGTTTACCAACCAGTCGGCACCCGCATGACATCATCGGCGTTAAAAGAGGCAATGATCCGCGATGGACAGTGAGTGGATGCCTCAGTTGGTTTCGGTTTCGGTTTCGGTTTTCGTTTATTTTTGGTTTTGGTTTGGTTTCTGAGGTTTCGGTTTGATTGCGTTTGGCTTCTAATCTTTGCTTGACTTCTATTCCCATTGTGGTTGTTGTTGTTGGTGTTGGCTGAATTAGGGGCAGGGGCCGGTCGGTCATTCGCTTTATGCGGGTCAACAAAATAATAGTCGAACCGTTGGACAGCTGGGCAGAGAGATCCGGTCAAAGCTAAACGAGAAATGGCTAATGGCCATAAATATTTTTGTGCCTCAGAATCAATTTGATTCTTGCTTTGTTTCAATGATAGAATTTCATGTGCTCTCAGCATAATTCTCAATTCAATTCTGTAAGGCAATCGGCTTAAATGTTTTTGCTTTTCTGCTCGTTGCACATGCTATGCTTTGTTTAAGAAATTATTCAAATAATTTTTCATGCGAAAAAAAAAATGATTTGCCATAAATCTCCAAAACTACCCAATGCAAATTGATTTGTTGCCGTCGCTGAATCAAATAAAATGAAATGCAACTGCTGTTGTGACGCAGATCATGTGACATGTTCCGGGGGGGCACTGGGTAACTGAGGCATGTATTTGCAAAACAAGAAAAAAAATGTGTTGTATGCCAGGAGCGGACTATATGCAAATTGTATGGGTAGAACTACAAGTGGGGGTTACTCCAAAAGATAACAACTTAACTTAACTTAACTTAAAAGGAGATTCCTTTCTTATTTCATTTATTAGAGAGATATATATATATTCACATAGAGAGAGTGAGACTGATGAATGTTTCCCCTTAAAGTTAGCAATCCGCTCCTGACTTCATTTGATACTCCTGAGTCTGCCCTCATTTGATGATTGCCGTTTGTATTAGCAGTCACTGATGGATGGTCTCATAAGCATTTTGGCACTCCGCTCCTGAGCAACATTTATACCAATACCAATAGCAATATAAATACGAGTACCAATCCCAGCCTCAACAGCAATAATAACACCAACAACAACAACAATAATCGGCATGGAAAATCAGCAGCAGGCGCAGCATGACGAATGGGAATGTGTCGGTTGCTCTCGACTCGTATAAATAAATTTTAATTTGCCAATTGTGTGTAAAACTTATTAGCGATAAGTTTTGTTGTCGCTGCCACAGGCTACAGGCTGTCACAAGCTCGTACACATTTGTATCTACATGTCACACACACACACACACACACACACACACACACACACATGCATACTTTGTTTGCATATATCTGGCTGTGTATCGCATGAGGAAACAAAATACGTGTATCCGTTGCAAGTCAGCTGGCATTTTGCATTATTAGTCATAAAGCTGCAATGAATTGGGTATAAGCCCATAATGATAACTGTAAACCGTTGGCCAACAAATTAAGTCTGACAGGCAGCAAAAATTTACGTGTTTCCGTTAAGCACTATTTGCATATTCCTTCAACTTTTGGCTAGCTTAGTTAAGGTTAGGAGGGGAGAGAGACAATGACAAAATAAGTGCAGGTTCAATTTCTATTGTTCTACTGCTACAGTGGTCACTATGAGGAATGGACAATCTAGTTGCATGCAAGTGTGTTTGCTAATGAACCAAAGAGTTGTTGGTTCACATGGATATTCACCAAACCTATCCATATGTTTTTGGTTAGACCATTAAGACCCATTTCTAATGCCAGTAATTAGCCTGCAAAACACACACACACTCGCACGCACACACACACGCACACACACACTCAGTTGTAACTGACTGAAATCACAGGATCCACTCAGCTGGCGTTTATGTTTAGCACACTTTCGTTTTGTGGCGCGTTTATGCTGTGTGTGGCACTTGGCGCAGCTCTTTTTGGCTTTTCACATTTATTTAATATTTTAATTAAATTATTTCAGTGCATGTTGCAAACGTTGCCGGCCCAGCAACGGCCCAGTCTAATGGGCCAACTTCGCATGGCAGGCAAAGCATTTACATGCAAATGCTGCCGTATTATGGCCCAAGTTAAGGCGCCAGTACACATATCTCCCACACACACACACACACACACATGTTGTGCATGTTGTGGACTTCTCAGATCGAGCTGGTGCCATTACCACCCGCACTTAACGTTAATTAAACTGCTGTGTGTGCTAAAATGTGTCTCTGTCTCTGTCTCCACAAGCGTGTGTAAATACGTGTGTGTGTGTGTGTGTGTTGTGTGTGTGACTCAACTGGCTGGCATATTCTGCAAGTGGCCGTAGACTCGTTGCCGTGTCCTTGTCCTTTGTAGCTGGCAGCTGCTGTCGTTTTAATAGCTTAATGTAGTTACTTCCACTTTGAGTGTCTTCCTGCCATGCTGCACTGAGCCAGCCAACAACCAACAGTCCAGTTACTCGGTGAGGGGGGAGGGCGGGGGGGAGAGGGGCTTGGTGTGGGCGGTAAGCGTTGGTGTCGTCTATGGGGTGTTGGATTTGTTTTTATTTTTATTTTTTTTTATTTTGTGTTGAGCATAGGTTTTTGGTGTGCGTCTTTGCTAATAAAAAACACAACACTCAGCAAAATTGTTATGCAGCAAACTAAATCAACAGACACACACAAACACACACACATATTACACACACGAACACTCACAGCACACACATACACCCACACACACACTCACACACACGCTGTACAAATTACACAGCAGCAGCCATGACGACTATAACCAGGAAAAAGCCATGTAAGCCACACTTACACACACAACTGCCCCCCCCCCCCCCCTTTCATGTGCACTCAATGCGTGCATTTTTTGCACACACTGTAGTTGCTGTTAGATGAGTGTACTAAGGGGTGGCGAGGGGTGCGCACAGTGGCACAGTCTGTGTGCGCGATATCTAACAAAGTTTAACTCGTTTTATGCTTTTGCCTGTTTTTAGCTGCAAATACTTTTGGGGTATATCAACTGGCTACACTCCACTCTGAGTCCATAGCATTTATGCAGATAATTGTTATGACTGGCTCTGTCACAATGTTAGTAAGGGTATTTAAATAGTGTACTCATCTGGATGTAGAAGTAGTTGAATCGTAGGCGAAAGTATGTTGGCAGTTTGGCACTAGAGAAGACTTTTTTTTTTGCATGCGAGAATGCGATGGCAGCTGCAGATGCCACATAGAACAACGGCAAGCCCAGATACAACGAGGAGGAGAAGGATTAGGAATTGGGTGGGTTTGTTGCCAGGATTACCATGTTGTATGCGAATGCATGCATGCCTGAATAATGCCTTTATTAGTGGTGCCCAGAGGAGCTCGGAATCGTGTTGGTATTTTTCCAACATATTTCAGTTTTGTTGTTTTTGGCAGTTGCTTTGTTGATTTTATATTCATTAATTAGTCATCTGCGTGATATCAAATATAGACCTACACAGCATATATATCTCCCATGTTGCGGTTGTCGCATTGTATTCTCACCTACGTGTCGTTTTATTCTTCTATTTACAGCACTAGCAACAACACCAACAACAACAACAACAACTACAACAATAAATTCCGGCTTAGTGCAATAGGAAAATGGCCCAACCACAATTGCTGCAAATCAAATTGTCACGTTTCGATGCCCAGCCCTGGGGATTTCGCCTACAGGGCGGTGTGGACTTTGCCCAGCCGCTGTTAGTGCAAAAGGTGAGTGCCACGCCCATTCGCCTACAAGTGGGCAAAATGTTTTACACAGATTCAATTATGCTCCGATTTACTTTAATTTCAACTGCCGGCCACAAAACACAGTTGCCCAAATGGAATTTATATGCTCAAAATTGGTTGTAAAAACGCTTGAAAAAGATAACGTAAAACGAAACAAAATTGTTTGTTGAAAAGTTAATTAATTTGTGCATTAAAATGTCCAGTTCCTTTCATAGACTGTACCCATTAAAAGCGTATAAATATTAGGTATCATGAAGTGGTTTCAGTTGGCTATAAAAACTTGACCTAAAAATGTGATAAGTATGGTTTTGAGCAGATTAAAATTGGATATTACCATTAAAAATCGTATATCTTATCTGGAATATATTTAATTTGTTTTATCAATGCTCTACATTTTTATGAAAAGCTAACTACGAATTTATGTTAGTACAGGGTACAGGGTATTTTTAAAAAAATAAATTTGTAGCTATTTGCTTTTTTGCGTTCGGCTTTTGCGCACGGAACGCAAAAAGTTTTACCAATTATTTTCCAACAAAATTTCCTTTGCTGCCATTTTGGATATATATGGTTTGCTCACATCGGGATGAATTTATATATATATATAGATGTGTATATAAATGTACATATTTAATATGTGCATACTTGGATTATTTCTAATAATTATACATATCCGGCGACACGCATGCAATTTTCAGCAAAACACTTAAATATTTTAGTTGCCAAAAGGGAGCTTTTTCTTTCCGATTTTAAAAATAAATATTTATCTACATATCTATATTTGCAAACATATGTACATAGTTTTTATAAAATATTTTTTTATATATTATGTGACTTTTATTAATTTCAGCTTGTGGCAGTTAATGTTTGCCATGAGAAAAAACGTGAAATATAAATGCGAATTTGAGTTATGGTCTAGATTATGTTTATGACTTATGCAACTAGGTCAGGCCGCAAATGGAGGATTACATTTTTGAGTGTCATTCATTTTTTTTTTTTCCATAAACCACAAATCTGTATTTAAGCATTGCTAGTTAATGGCACTTCAAATTTAGAGTGAGAGAGAGAGAGAGAGTTTAAAGTGGCATTACTTGTTTGCAGCCATTAAACCTCGAAAAGGGCTTTGAAAGCAGCGTTTCAGCAATTTCGAAACTAATAAAGTAATTCAGTTTTCGAAACTATTTTAGAGCCAATCTCACGCCATTTGAGTTTAAAGTGTTTGATGTGAATCGCAATCGAATGATTGCAATTTGTGAGCATTCGAATTTGCACTCAGGCATGCATCCGAGTGGACACATGAATCATTGAATGATTTTGACCTCCACTCCACTTTCAGAGCTGTTGACCAAATGGGGAGACTATGACGAACTGAGTTTCGCTACAATCATGAATGTATTTTTGGATTATTCGAGCTTGACATGATTCAGCTCAGTTCAGTTCAGATAAGAGTTTTTCCACATAATAAATAAATATATAATAATAAATGTTTACGAACTGCCTTTAAACAGAAGTTTTATTGTCAACATTTCTTATTGATAAAATTATATTAATAGTCGGTGATAAAATGAGCGCCTTAATTCCAAATTGTGGCAAATGAGTAGTGAATGAATTGGAAAAATAAATATTCTATTTATATTATTTTTGCTTATCGTAGTGGGGCAGCCACAACAAAGCTTTGGTAATTGTTTGAGCGTGATGCAAGCGCCAATGTGCCAATGTGTAAATATTTTATTATGCCACACGGAATTTATTTCGTTGACATTTTCAAAACGGCACCAAAAAACAACAAATTTCTGTTTACTTTGGCATTACAAATGAGTTCAGCTGCTAATGGCGACAAAGTGGGCGTGAATGCGTTGCAGGTCGCTCTATTTAGTGGATGGAAGGGATTGTGTGGCAAGTGGGGGAAGTGTAGGGGGTCTGTGAGCGATTTCTATACAAATGCGCAATTTCTATTTGAACAGCCGGTTTCATTGGCTTGACTTGTGTCAATGCTGTGTCTCTCTCTCTGCCAGTGGCAAAGTGACATTTTAAATTCGATTCCATTTAAAAGCTGCACAAGTGCGACATAATTGCGGTAAATTATTGAAAATGTATAAAAGAAAATAATATATAGACAACTGTTTTATCCAGCAATTTAACGATTTTATAGTGCGGCTGCAGAGCGTTGCATATTTTAATTGCTCTTTAAATCAAGGCTGCAAAATGCATAAAATGTTGCCCAGTCGCCAATTAGTGCATAAAATAATGACAATGCATGCTGACGTCAATTAAGACCACCATCAACTTGACAACAAACAATGTTTTCGGGCTAACAAACAACAACAACAAGAGCAAAAACACCGCAGCAGTAAAAGTCATTAGCAGCAACCAGATTTTATTTGGCCAATTTAGATGGCAAACAAAAAGTGTGACAGACTTCGAATAGGATTCATTTTTATATATATATTTGTATTTTATATTTATAATAAAATTATAAACTGAATATTTTACTTTTTTACTTTTACTTTAAAATTGTCACCTGCTGTTGGCATATTCGTATATACCCCGTTTGTGCTGTTGGTTAGGGTATGCCACTGCAAATTTGTTGTAATTTATGCCAAAATCAAGCAGCGTAAATTTAACAAGAGCTCAAAATGTTTGTCCAATGCACAAAATATATTATGGCTTAACTAGAAAAATAAAAAATAAAAAAAAAACTGAAAATGGAGCAGAGTTTGCAACCAGATTTAAGTGCAGTCCCAAAACTCCAATCAGCAATTCCCCAACCCCGTCCCACCTCCCCAACATCCTTGCTCGTCCCTTTTATTTGTTTGTCTGATTCAGTTTTACACTTTGCTGCAAAAGGTGTCTGAGCCTGGGCTGAGCTGGCTGCCAGTTATCTCCACTAAGTCTCTGTGAGTCTGAGGATCTTGACTGCTGCTGCATCCGCCAGCTGCACGGCTTGGCGCCTTTTGAACACTTCAAGCTCAATTGAATTTAGAATGGGCCACACTTGAGCCAGGTGCAGCAACAGCAACAGCAACAGCTGCTGTTGCAAGTGCGTTAAAACTTTGCTGCCTCGTCGAGGCGGCACGTAATGAGCTACCATTGCCAGGATGCCAGCGATGCCAGCGTTGTGTATGATGAGCTTGCATATGAGGTGCATCACCCAACCACTTGTAACACTTGCAGACAAACTCAACTCTAATCCGAATCACGTCAGCTGATGTTGCACAAACAAATTGTTGTTTGCTAGTCGCAGCTTTTTTTGCTGGCCAACAAGGTGCTACCATCGGTCTGCTACTACTCCAGTCTACCACAGTCTGCTGGTCATTAAATGAAGTGAGCTCCAACCGTTGATGGAAAGGCACATCAAAATAAGCTACTCAGCTGCTTAAATCGGATTAATTTATGATTTCTCGCTGGAGCTCTTATTATTATTGCCAAAGAGCCACGTCGAACGTCAAATGAAGTGCTCGTTGTTGCCACCGCTGTCCTTTACTAGACTTGTCCCCTCTTTTTCTTTTTTTTTTCTTTTCGTTTTTCCCTTGTCAGCGTTTTTCTTTTTCTTTTGTTTTTTTTTTTTTTGGTTAAGCTTTATGCTGCCGGCTTTTCGTGGCCACAGGCGGAGGCACAGCACAGAGAAGACACACACAGACGGCAAACTCTCTCACATATTGCCACGTTTATATTTCATTATCAAGTGCAGGGTCGACTGGGCATGAAAAAGCGTCACACAAAAGCCCAAAGCCAACAAGCCAAGAGTCCACAAGTCCACAGGCACAGGCCAAAATAAAAGCGAAAGCCAAACTCAGCCAGGCCAAGAGTTCGCATTACACAGTCCACAGTGTCCAGGGCCACCGTTGGTGGAGAGCAGCTCAACGCAGCGCCCTGGTTGACTTCATCTGTACAAATAATGGAGCCAAATAAGTATTACAAAAAAGCGTACAAATTTGCTGGCCAACAACGAGAAAAAAACAAAATAAAAATAAAAATGAAAGAATAAAAATTGGTACAACCAAATTTCAAAGAGCTTCTGCTGAAAGGATGCAGTCTCGGCTATTAGCCAACTTAAAGTCTAGACATGACGCTGTGCTGGCATGGTCGGGCTACTAACAAGCTACCGTCGGCATCCAAGGCAACCGACGAGCAGTTACACCCCCTTCCCACCGCACCCTTTTCCCCCCCTGGCTAGCTGGGCACATGTGTCCCACCCACTCCTCCAATCTCGGGATTCATATTCATTCAACTCTGCGTTTTGTGCATGCAAATCTGTTTTGCGTGTTTTTGTTTGTTTTGTCGCTGTTGGTTTTTGCACAAGTTTCCACGTTTTGACACCCCCTGCTCTCCCCCCATTGCTCCATGGCGTTCCATGACTCTTTCCCGACTCTGCCCGACCATTAATTATTTGACTCCTGTCTGGCGTTCTCGTCTGCTTTGGTGTTTGTCTTTGTCTCCAACTATGGAAATTCATAATTTTCAACTCGCTTTTTATGCCCTGCACTCACGCAGCAAAGTAAACGGAGTTTATCAACCACATTCAAGTCTAATCCATTTATGTTGTGCCACTCGGCCAGCTGCAACAGGCATGTGGCAACTTTTCTACAGGGTATTTACAAGTTGAGCCTTATTTGCCTGAAGTTCTGGTTTTTTTTATTCACACCAGGCTCTTGTTAGCAGCACCCACGTCTCTGTCGTTGATTTATGATGGCTTCCTTCCATTGCTTGTCGCTGCCAAAAATAAAAAAAAAAAAATAAAAAAACATTATTACGCAATCCAAATGCAGAGATTCTTGGGTTCTGTGTAATTGAATCTGCGTTCAAAGAGCGCCGGTTGCCCGGGCAACAATTGTGAATTGAGCTTAGTTCAAATCGATTCGAATCAACTTGTGCATTTCTTCTCACATACCTACACGTGTGTGTGTGTGTGTGTATGTTGTGTGTGTGTGTGACCACAGGAGATATGTGCAACCGCAATGCGCCACACGTCACAACAGCAATGTCAAGAGTTTGGTCTCAATTTAGTTGGACTTTTTTTATTAATTGCACAGCAATTGCAAAGTCAACTGCAACAGCAGCAACAGCAACAGCAACAACAGCAGCAGCAACAGAAGCAGCGGCAATAATAATAACAAATTACGCAATCAGCAAATTACGCAACATGACTCCAAATTGTTCAATCAATTGTAAATCAGTATTCACTGACCACACAAAACAAGAGAACTATTTGCATTGTTGTGGCAAATTTGCATTGTGGTTTTTTTGGTTTTCGGGCTCAAGTATCACAGCATCTATGACATATGCCAAGGGGCAAGCGGCAAGCGGCAAGCGCAGCGACAGAAATTATTGTGTAGAATTAAAACAGACGAAATAAACACTTCAATCTGACCACAAAGTGTACTCAAAATGTTATCTAGCCAATTGATAATTGCCATTTTTTCCAGTTTCCAGTTTCCGGTTTAGATTTAGCTGCGTATTGAAACTCATTTCGCTTGAATCACTTTGGCAATTGAAGCATTGAAGCGTTAATTGAATTGAATGGGGGCAGGTGAGATAACTGGAAATGCGTATTGCTGGACATTGATGCAATGGGCCAACTTCCTGTGATTCATCATTGGGACAGGGACAGCGGCGCTGTCAACGGCCAGTCACAAAGGCGTAATTGATAAAGTTAAGGCCACGTTCAGGTTGGATGCCGGCGAAAAAGGATAACCCAACAGAGCGGAGCAGGAAGTGCCAGCCAGCTATATTGATGCCACACAGCTACAGACAGTGATTAAGTGTCTCTGCAATGCATTTGATTGATTATCAATTTTTACCGGTTGCTCTGCCAGTTGCCAGTTGCCAGTTGCCAGTTGGCTGTGTGCTTTAAGCTTTCTGTTGCAGTTGCAGTTGCACATTTAAAAACGTGTGGGAAATTGATTCAACAATTTCATCAGCCATAAGCGCTGCTTGGTTTCCGCTTCCGCTCAGCTGGCAGCGAGAACGGCACCAAGCGGCATGCAACATGCAGCCAGTTGCTTGATGAAGCACACAGCTAGAGATAGCGAAGCAGAGCAAGTTCGTTGGGATAGAGAGCGAGACTTGCTTCCGTTTATGTTGCATGCCTGGACAGCAGCCGCAGGAGCAGTCAACTATAGATGAGCAATAGTTGTGTTTGTGGCAAATGCTCAGCTTGAACGTAAACTTAATGGAAAGAAGAATAAGTCCAATGGCTAAACCACGAACAAGTCCAACTCGTAATCAGACTCACACACACCCACACTCACACTCACACTCACACACACCCACACTCATAGTCGTATTGCTATTGAATTGCACTTCACTGCACAATTGCTGCGGGCTTCGGTTCAGGATTCTCGAGCACGTCTTATTTAGATTTATCCCAGCTGCTACGCTTCAGTTGAGTTGTCTATAACATCTCTCTCTACCACCCCCCCTCTTTCCATCTTTATCTATCTCTCTATATATGTCTTTAATATATTATTGAATATTTTGTGGCCTGTGCCGGAAATAGTCCTAATGTCTGTGGCATACTACTTCAGCCTCCCCCCCCCCACCGCCCCCCCCAATCGGCATCCACATGCAAAAGTCACATAAATTTTTCGAGTGTGTGTCCTCGCCTAATCCTTGTGCTTCGCATATTTTTCTCAATTGTTGTGTGCTGGTTGGATGCTGCTACTGCTACTGCTGCACTTACACATATAAGGATATATATAGCTGGTGATGCTGTGGCTGCTTTTGGTCCTGCGGCTCCTTAAACTCGTTTAGCTTCAGCTTCAGCATTCGGTTTTCGCCTTTATTCGCTATCTGCAGCCGTTTGTTGTCCTTGCTTTTAAGTTGCATGTCACTGCACATAAATCCCTCAGTTGAAAATGCTTGCTTCGCTGCACACAAAATACTTACACACACACCAATACACACACACACACACACTCAGCAGTTGCACGCTTGAGTTACGAGCGCTGATAGCAGCAGCTGAGTTGGTAGCTAAAAATTATTGGCCAAGCTCAACTCAACTCAACCTTAACTCGCTGCATTATGTGTGCCATAAATATTTATAAGTTCTAAGCGTAAAATGCGCACACTGAAAAACCAGCTAACTGCAAACGTTTTGTAAACGTTAAAGCGCTTAACTTGGCCAAAGATACCAGCCAGCCAAGACAGCCAATACAGTTCCCACAGCTCTCTCCATTAGTCAGCTAATGGTAGCTGGCTGCCTTAGATAGTTTTCTTCATGTGGTTGCTCCTCCTCCTCCAGCTCCTCCTCCTCCACTTTTTTTTACCTTTTGTATGATTCAGTTTCAATTTCTACCTGCCACTTGTCTCTGATGATGTCCCAATCAAAACGTATTCAGAATTCAATAGGAGCAGCGATGACTCATTTCCCAGAAAAGGCATCCAAAAATTGGAATTGAAAATTTTCATGATTCATTGATTACATAAAAAATGTTTACGCCTAATCGAAATATTTTGACTATATATTTTTAATAAGGGTACTCAAAGCATAG
Source organism: Drosophila fungiperda (assembly GCA_035042345.1). Lineage (NCBI taxonomy): Eukaryota > Metazoa > Arthropoda > Insecta > Diptera > Drosophilidae > Drosophila > Drosophila fungiperda. The sequence goes on along the minus strand of JAWNLM010000159.1, from coordinate 111,584 downwards.
ATTTAAACATTGATTTCAGTTAGTGATTTAATTGTTGCTTACGCGATTTGGCCAGTCTCAGGAAATGTGGCTAACAAACGGTAGCTAAACGGAAACGGAAATTGTGCGCACGCTTATCGAAAATGTATGTTTGCCAGCATGTGTGTGTCGGTGTGTGTGTCGGTGTGTGTGTGTGTGTGTGTGTCGGTGTGTGCGTGTGTTTGTGTGTAAAGCTGCGTGTGCTTAAAGGATATTTCAGCGCATTAAATTGCGTGCTGCGGCGTAATCGAAATAAATTATGAGCCCAACTTACGCTGCGGCCAGCGCCGGACGGAGTTGTTGTTGCCAGAACAACTCCGGTGGGGTATTATGTGGATATCCGGCTTTGAGCCACTGCTCGTCCGTTCGGACTCTTAGTGCCTTAGCGTGTGCTTGACCCTGAGAGAGAGAGAGAGAGGGAGAGAGAGACAGAGATAGGTAGAGTGAATGAGTCCTCTTCTTTGCGGACGGGAAACTTTATGGAAACTTACAGCTGCTGTTTGTTTGCACTGCTTTTGGCCTGCGGCAGACTGTTTCAGGTACCAGTTTAAGATTAAGCTGACAAATTAGTTTGTCGGGTCTTAATCAGAGATTTCAAGCATCAAGTTTGCCACTCTACGGCTAATTGATAGAATCGTCTGAGTTCTGCAAAATGCCGCTTTCTCCATTTTGTATAAGTAGCTGCTGGGGCAAGTCAATAATACAGTTGTTATTGTGCAGTGGATGCCACACACACACACACACATATATTTGCCATATGTAATCATTTTATTATTATCCCCGTTCTTATATTATTTGCACTTTTTTTTATGGCAGTCTATCGGGCCAGCGGGCACGTATTAGTTATAACGATATGTCATTGATTCTCAGTTAAGAGCAAAGTCAGACGCAGTTACCCCCCCCCCCCCCACCCTTTTTGCCCCTTGACAGTCATTATGTTCCCTTGTCCTACGGCTCAACTTTGTCCTGTCTCCGCTTGCCGCTGTGCGGCTTCTGCGTCATCGTCGTGTTCTTAGCTTCGCCGTCAAGCGCCTTTGGGCCATGATATATTATGGCCTGTCGCCTGTCTTGTTTATTTGCGTTATTTAGCAAAACGTGGTAACAGCATTTCATGCTTCTGCTGCTGCTGCTGCTGCTGCTGGTCTTATTGTTATTGTTGTTGTTTATAGGGCTTGGAGGATTTGTTTTTTTTTTTATTGTTATGACGCATATTTTGTTACCCCCGGAAATTGAGACATTTTTTATGTTCGTTTATATTTTTGTGATTTATTGTATTGGCCTCAGTCGCATGCATTTCAAATTGATTGAATATTTAGCAAAATGGCTTTTCGCATTGCCTTCTAAATTGTTTACATCCAGCGGAAGTTGGACTGTCTTGCCACATTTTTACAACAAAACGGGTCGAATCGATTTTGGCAGATCCCTTTCGAAAAAAAAAAACGTCAATTTCGTTAATCAACACGAACGACTTAATCCAAATTGAATGAACTCAACGCCAAAGCGGATCAGCTGCGTTTTAAAGGCAACAAGAAAAAAAGAAATGAGAAAAAAGAAAAAAAATAAGCTTTGGTAAAAAGAAAAACATCAACGAAAATTTACACATTTTTCGCATTTTTGGGCCCGAAAAACATTTGCCAATAGATGATGACTACGCAGCAACAAGCCAAATCGGCTCAAGGCCCAGGTGTGCCCAAAGGGCCTAAAAGGCGAAAATTGAAAAACGCAGCAGCAGCTGCCACGGCCATAATAAAGCCAAAGCCAAAGCCAAAAGTCCAAAACAAAAAAAAAAAAGATGAGAGAAAAAATAAAGGAAATACCAATGTGAGTGAGTCAATCGAGACTATCGAAGGCAGCCAGGCAGACACCATGTGTGTGAGTGTGTGCGAGAGTGTGTGTGTGTGTGTGTGTGCAGGGGCGTGCCAATTGCCATGGTCGGAGCTCAGCCACGCTTGAGGTGATAATGTAATAAGCACTTTTTATGACCCGACAGGATTTAGACCTGAAAATTCCATCTACACATAACGGACCTGAACCTGCGTCTGCCTCATGCGGCATGCGGCATGCTTCGCATTGTATTCTCTCCGCCTGTAAAAGTTGGCAGCTTCATGTTCCAGCTAAGTCCACAGCAAATTCCAAATGTTCTGTTTTCGGGGTTATTTTTTTTTGTATGTTTCTAGTTGGAAGGATTTAGATTTTAGCCTGAAGTTGTTTTTGCCTCAACGAACATATTGTTTTGGTCAGAAGCCCAATATCAACTGCTAATTGGTAGCACGCAATGCTGTCAGCACATAACAATCAGCAGATTTTCTGAGCTGCTGTCACACAAAAACTCAGAGAATATTTTAACATAAATTCGAATAGAAAAATCAACTGAAAAGAAAAGAAGTTTACACAGAAAAAGAGTTTGACTGAAATGATTAAGGTCTGCGCTGGAGAAAAGTCAGCAATGTCATTAATATATACAAAAAAAAAAAAAATAAAGTAAATGAAAATTACCTTTGCCATGTCATCAAGAGTAGGCTGGAGCGGGGTGAGGGGGAAAAGGTACACTTCACAGTGTTGCCTTAAGTGCGCGCATCAAATTGAAAAATGTCAATGATAGAGAATGGAAAATCACAGAACAATAGCGAGGGCAGCGAGGGACGACGGCATTTCGATTGAAAATGAGAATGGGATTGGGATTGGGAATGGGCATGAGAAGGAAAATAGAGTCGAGTTGGACAGGTAAGGTAAGTGTGCCTGTTGCCGCCCACGTCCAATCCTGTCTGCTGCTGCTGCTGAGCTGAGCTGAGCTGAGCTGCTGACTGGGTCCGAGCTGCATTGACAATCGACAAATGGGCAAAGATAATGCACAACATTAATATTGCAACCAGCAATTTGTCAGCCCAGTTTGCGACGTGCAAGGAGCCCAACTTGTGCCAGTTGCAGTTCCAATTTCCAGTTTCGAGCATTGAAAAATGCCAAATGCAGTTCAAATATTGTGTCTGGCAAATGGAGCAGCTGCTTCTTCTGGTTCTGATACTGATTCAGCTTGTTGCAATTGCTTGTGTGTTCCCTGTTCCCTGTTCCTGTTTGTCCTTGCCCTCCACCCCCGTCTGTGTGGCAGTGTCAGTGTCTCTTCTAAACGTTGCTTTCATCAATTAATTTACCATTTGCGGGCTATCCGCATTTTCACATTTTCCCATTTCCGCAGACGCCGCACATCTCGTACAGAATGCTCATTGATGGTCAGCGCGTGGGCTTGGCATACTTTTATTTACGTTTTTCTGGTTTTTTTTTTGCTCCTTCTTTTGTTTTTGTTTTTTTTTTCCATTTGCTGCCCCAGTGCTGCATTCAACGTGCAGCATTTTGTAGCCGTAAATTGCATTGGTTGCCAACTTGTTGAAAGGCTGGGCAAGAAAATTGCGCTGCAAATGTGTGTGCGAGTGTGTGTGTGCGGGTGTGTGTGTGTGTGAGCAACTTAAATGGTTTTCAGTGTTTTTGCCAATGCGTCGGAAAAATGGAAAATGGAGATTTTCTGCTGAGTGCGAAACGTGATCCTGCTCAATGGCGAAGTCACCGTTTAATGCTCACAATTTAGCTTTTAATTAGATCGACAAATTTGTTTTCGATACCATTTTGCCCGCTCAGCAGCAGGGCTGCTATAAATTTCCCATTGGGCAACCGCCCCCTCACACCCCCGCACCCTTTGCACAATCTGATTTCGTTTGCGGCATTTTTTTTTTGCCGCTTCCGGTTGGAATTAGAGTGCTTACGGTTTTTCATTTTAATTGTTTTGTACGGCAAACGAAGTGTTTTCTGTTTCTGTTTCTTTTTGTGTTGTACTTTTTTTTTGTCCGAGTTGATTTATATATTTCTATTTGGCGTATTTTATTTTTACAACAAGAAAAAAAACCCCCCAAGCAAAGCAATTGCGGTCGCCTCTGCCTCAGCTGCTGCTCCCATTAACTCTTGCAACCCCCCTTGCCACCACCCACTCATGCCACCCCCCCACCCCCCGGTGGCCTCTATTGCAGCGGCTGTCTGCGTGCCATGCTCTAGTTTTCTATTTTTGCTGTACGCCGTAATGGCAACCTTAATCACGTAATGATTTTGAGTGAGTGAACGGCAAGCGGGTGTCCGATTCTTGGCCAACATTGTTGCTGTTGCTCCTGCTGTTGTCGATGTTGTTGTTGTTATTGTTGTTGCTGCTGATTTTATTGCTATTGTATGATTGTTGTTGTTACTTGCGTCTCTTCATTTTGTATTTTGCAATTGGCACAAATCTTGCGCTCAGCGCTAATGGCTAAATTGTGTGGCGCTAATTGAAATTGCATTTCTTAAAGTTAATTATTTAATTAAGAGTCGACAGCAGTTTAAAGCGCTCTTCGTAGTCAAATCATGAACATATTTTAGATAAATCATTTTCCATCTCTTAAATTATTTAAGGAAATTCGTGGCAAATTTCGAAAAGGTCAAATGTCAAATGCATGTCGAAAAAGATATAAATGAATCACATTTTTAGTTTCTCCTCCATTTACAGTAACTTCGTTTATCATGCCACATGCCCAATGTGTTGCTGCCACGTCTTTGCTGCATGGCAACTCAAATTTTATTATTGTTGTTGGATGGCATTGGAATAAGCGGGTTCTTTGCCTTTCATGTGGTGTCCCACGAGAGGTGCGTCAAGCGGCACAATTGCACAGTCCCAGCTCATTGACAATGAGACAATGTGTCTGTCCCCAATGACGACAATGGCAACGACCAAGTGAAACTGCCACTCACTGTGGCACAGTCCCTGCTTAGGATTCGCCACACGAAGCGTCGACGAATCCTAATTGCATTTGTCTGATTGCAGCTCCCGATAACTGCCACAATCGCTCTCTGCACCTGGGTCTGTTTCTGGATCTGGGCATATGCAACAGAGGCCTACCTACTGCCATTCACTGCTCCTCCGTTGATGGTGATTCATTAAAGAGGAGCGAATGTGAGTGGAGCGATGGGATCGATTGGATTAAGTAAGTAGGGTGGGGTGGCGTGTTGGTGAGGGAGGGGGGTAGCACCATTGTCTTATGACAGCGAACATGTAAATGCCATTTACAGTTCTTGTTGCTGTTGTCGCTCTTGTTGCTGTTGTCGCTGTTGTTGCTGTTGCTTGGGCATTGTCTTTTCAGAGTGGGGCGCATGTTTTGCTCGTCGTTGCCTCAATTGAAATTCCGTTTAATGTAATTTGATTGCCATCATTCATATCTGTCTCTCTGTTGTCCCACTGTCCGCCTGTCTGGCACTCGCTCCGATAAGAGGCGGGCAGCTGAATTGTACCAGCTCCGATGCTCAAAGGCTGTTGGCGACTGCAGCTGAGATTACTCCTCTTACACGATTTCATGGCTGTCAGAATTTCGTTTGCACTCCGCCAGCTGATTGATGGATTGTTTAATGGCAGTGGTGTGTATTTTATGTTCCACTGTTTGCCACAGCATTCGCTAGTCCATCCATATAGATATATACCTACATATATATATGTACCTACGTCGCATAATAAAGATGTTACAGAAATTCCACAGCATCTGTGGCAAATGAAAACATCAAACAGAAAAGAAAGACTGCAATTTGGGATGGGGCAAGCGACATGCAACCGACATTTCCTGCTGGCAGAGCTTATTTTAGTTTTACAGCAATTTTAGGCCTGGCCCAATTTCTAGCCCACTGACACAGTGATTTCAAGCAAATAGAACAAACAAAATAAACAAACAGACAAAACAATGCATTAGTTGCAGACACAAATGCGTTGCCGTTGCAAGTTGCACGTTGCAGATACTTTGCTGTCGGGGATTCACATTTCGACACGTACAAAACGACTGCATCGCAATGGATGAAATTGTCTGTCTCTCGTTTCCAGAACTCTGCGCACGCAAATGTAAACAACGTGCCACATGTGCACCTTGTGTGTGTGTGTCTGGAAAAACTCCGCATCACAGGTAGACGTTAATAGGTTTCCCAACACCCGGACACGCACATGTTGATATTTGCGAGGACCAGCAGTAATTGCTTTAGTTTGCCAACTTCTTGCACTTAGTGTTATGAGAATTTCCCACACCATTTCGCTCTGTCTCCCTCTCTCTCCCTCTCTCTCTCTCTCTCTCTCTCTGAGGAATGGCCACTTAATCACCTAATTCGGCGAATAGACCTTTCCACATGTGCTCAGCAATTAGCCAATGCATGTGTACGGCTTATAAAGCATTTGGCCATAAAAAAAAAATACTCTAAATGAATTTCTCATATAGCAGCAAAAGGGTTGTGAAATCAGCTCGTGTTGTCTTCTTCTTGCTTCATTAGATAAATAATACAACAACAACAACAACAAAATAAGCAAAAATAATAATAATAATTTATGCATGCTTTTTGCACAATGCACAAGGGGTAAACTGTACACTGGGGGACCATGGATAACATGACGAGAGAGGACGGCACTAATTAAACTTGTTTGCCCCCCCCCTTACTCACCACCCCCAAGGCGACAAGGACGCGAGTAACGAAAAATGAAATACAAAAAAAAGGTTGAGTTGTGGCTGTGAGGCGTTTCGCATAATTCCCAAAATAACGGCGCTCACCTTGCAACCTTTCAACCTTTCGTGCGACCGAGATCGACCTTGTCCGCGACGGTTGAAGACCATTCAAAAACAGTGACGCCCGACCACCCATTGATGATGTTGTTAATGGAAAAATCTCAACATCCCTTCAAAACAGCCAACACACACACAGATACTAACCCCCGCACACACACACACACAGACACACACACATACACACAAAACAATGGCGCGTAATTTGACGAAATTTACATTCCTTAATTAATCTTGTTTGCGTTGCGGCAGTTGCCTGTTGTTGACTCGCTAACTCAGTCCGCATGCCACACACACCTCCCATTTCCCACTTGCAATATCACTCTCTCTCGTGTATTGTGTGTGTATGTGTGTGTGTATGTGTGTGTGCTTTTGCAGTCAGCCAGGCGCTTTGGCAATATTTACTGCGTGCGTCGCAACCCGGACTACTAATACCCCACGGCAGCAGCAGGAGGATGAGCTGGAGCAGGGAAACACCAGCAACTCTAATGACTTTCAGGGCACAAGATGGTGAAACCATTTTGGAGCAGCTGGGTGGCAGGTAATAAGTGGAAATTCTGCCATCCTGTGTGACTGTTGTCACTTTAGCGCGTCTTGTGTCTTATTAACCCATATCCTGCTGGTATCCTGTATCCCGCAACCATTTTGCCTAATGAACCCCTCTCCCAGCATTACACATTACCTGTGTGTGCCCCTGCCGCAGGCACTCGTTAACTGTTTCTCAGTGTCTGTGTGTGTGTGTGTGTGTGTGTGTGTGTGTGTGTGTGTGTGTGTGTGTCTGCTGGTGGCATTAGCGCGATTCCTTGACTCGACCCGGACTCAGTTCGACTTGGTTTAATCAAGAAATTTAACGCCCCGGCGACATGTGAGAATTATTGAAATTTTAGTTGCAATTCTAAAGCGAAGACAAACTAATCGCAACGTGAGCAAAATCTTAACAGTTACAGCAATTGCTTGAAGCTATTAAAAAAGCGCAAAATACACTGAGCGAAATATATATACTTAATATATTTTATTTATACTTAATTTGTATTATACTTAATAAGTTGAATGAAAATAATTCATCTGTTATTTAATTTAATATGATTTCTTTATGATAATATATATTCAATATGTGATTTCTCTCAGTGCAGAGATCCATTCCATATTCGCAATGTTTGCTGGACAGCGATCAGTTTTCAGGCAGCGCCTCCCGAGGCATTTGTCATTTTTCAGTCACTCGCAAATGATTATTCATGTGCCGCTGCTCAGCGATATTTGAGTGTGCCACACATGCGCAGCTGTCAGTAACCCCCCTCTCACTCTTACTCCCTCTACTTCGACTCCTAAGATAAATGATCCGCAGTTGCAGTTGCCGTTGCTCGAGCCACTTGGGAGGAGCTGCTGCTCAGCGCCCACGCAGCATATGGAATGACCAAAGGCGAGAACTTTGGATCGGGATGGGGGATGGCAGGATGCTGCAGACATGACAGCCTGCCACATGGCTACTGACTGGTGACTGTTGGATGTTGAATGTTGGATGTTGAATGTTGGATGTTGGCTGTTTACTGCTGACTTTGGGGCCAGCTCGCATTCCAAGCTTTCATTCATTAGCTGCGCACAAAATTTCCGCTGGCAGCGGCCACAATAATTTCATTGTGCAAAGTTTTTCCATTACGAGTTATGAATATGCACAATTTATATAAATTGCCATATTCATTGTGTGTGTTTGTGTGTTTGTGTGGGTAACTGCAACTGTCATTTGAGTCAAAAAAAAAAAAAAAAACGTACTACAAATAAAAGCAACTTGCAACTTGTTCGCTTGCCCAGTGAGCGCTTTGTGCAACTTGATTGCAATCATAATTTATAAATGTTGCCGACAGTTTTGGTCTCCCTCCAATGTTGCGCGTGTTGTTATTGTTATTGTTGCAACCGTTGCTGTGTGGAGCTCTGTCAATGTTGCCAGGATTGAACTTCGTTTCGCTTAGTGACTCCTGCTGCTCCTGCTCCTCCTTCGTGTTCCTTTTTTTTTTATATATTATTTTTATTTGGTTTACTTTGCCATTTTTTGTGTGGGCAATAAATAAATAATTTTTTGTGACGCTCTGCGCTTTCCGGTCAGCTCGTGAGTCATACAAAAAATATGGAAGTAAAAATAAAAAATAAAAAAATTGATTAAAAGTGGTAAGCAACTTGCCAAGTTGCTTGGCCAGGCCAAGGCGAAAGCCATCAGCGCAGATTCGGCAACTTTGTCCGTTGTAATTGATGAGCTGAGCTGGCCAAGGAAATTGAATATGAATACTTGAGTTTTATCCCAGACAGCACATTTAAATTAAAACCAGTTTAAGAGTTGCAGCACTCCATTTGTGGCCACTAACTGCTGGAACTTGCAACATTGTATTTGTATTTACTTTACCGCATTAACAGCTCGCTGAATTTGATTGTTTTCGTTGGCTGGCGCTATTTTTATAGACCTTAAGGGCGGGTTGCGGGGATGGTCAAGCATAGTCTCTTCATTTGCCAAGTCTGCAACTGCAACAATGTTTTTTTATTTGTATTTTTTTCCAGCTTGTTTTGCAGCAGTTTGGTCAAGTGCTGCGGCCACCATTTGTTGTGGCAGAGCAGAAAACCGCAGCGGCTTTGGGTGATTTAGAGCGGATAACAAAAGGGAACACACATATATATATAAGAGAGAGAGAGAGAGAGAGAGATATATAGAAAAAAGAGAGAGTGGTCTAAATAGTAGGGGTGGTTGCTTGGGGCGTATGAGTGATGACCATGCATATTCATACACATTGAGATTCATTGTATTTGGTCTGCATTTCCGCAGTATTTTGTATTTTATCCCAACTCTGAACTGCTCTTCAGCCGGAGACTCGCAGCTCTTCAGCGTTGTTCGTTCTACTTACGAGCATTTCCCATTTGTTTGTCGACTATTCGGTTTCTGGTTTTTTATGGCACATAGACTGCTGAGTATAGGGAGGGCAACGGGGGGTTGCATGAGTAAAGAGTAAAGATAAACAATGCGAAAGGATAACCCGAAACTGTTGCCTGGCAAATGGAGTTGTGGTTTTCTGTTAGGTTATGTTGCCTTTAAACTGATTTATTTTCAATTAAACAACATCATAACTTGGCTAACAACTTGCCAAGTATTGTGCCCCCCCCCCTCTCTCTCTCACAATTTCTTGGCCTGTTTCTCTTGGTCCTTTTGGCACTTGGTTTGGCTTTTTGTTTTGGCCTAAATTTACGCCACAAATTCAATTTATTTTTAGATACACCTAATCCACAAAAGTAAACTTGATTTATCAACATAAATATTTTGCATACTTCACTCTGCAAACAGTGTGTGTTGTGCGTGTGTGTGTGAGTGTGTGTGCGTGTGTGTGCGTGTGTGAGTCTTCACTCTAAAGTGCATAGCTTTTGGCAGGTCTTGTCTGTGTTTTATACCTTGGGAACTATAGTTGAAGAGTGTTAAAGGATATGTTCGGCTCAGGCAAGTGTGTGAAATTGACAAATGTGGGCGGTGGGTTGGCGGGGTGGGCGGTGTGGTCAGTTGGCTCCACATCCTTTGCGGCCTTTTGCAGGGCATCCCCAGGTCGGCGTAATCATGATCATCTGCTGTGTGTTGTTATTGCTGTTGGCTGCTAAGTGAATTTCAATTTGAATGCACTTGAATGGATTAGTTAACTTGATTACGAGCATTTTGCTGTCAGCCCATTAAATTTAATTTGCTATATGGATTTACTGAAAGTGGCCCTAGACATTTGCAAACAATGCTTTTGCCCATTGTCTTGAGGGTCAGGCAAATAGAGTTTTAAATTAAATATCCAGTGACAGCAGTAATGGAAATATTCTCTAGCCCAGTTAAGGCCGTCATGGCCAGCATGAAAGATGCATTTTCGGCCAGGACCAGGACATGAATAGTTTCCGAGTCGACTGAAAAGTAATTGCTTAATATTTGCTGCCCCGTCAAGTGCTCAAATAATGCAGATTTGCATTTAAAATATATTTTCACAGCATTTGCTGCTTTAGCAAAATGAAAATTGTTGGCCGAGTGTATTTTATACTTATCAGCAGCTGGAATTAGAGTTTGCCCAACAGCTGCAAACAGTTGCCCCCAAAGCAAACAAACACACACACATTCGCACACCGGCAGCAATTGTGGCATAAATCATCATTTGGCCCGACCCTTGTTATGTAATGTGCTCCAAAGGGGGCGCACTTATGTCCTGGCTGGCCTCCAAATGGCCGAAGAGCACAACAGCAACGGGGACTGTGGGTGACTGTGGGAAATGGAGCACTGTGGGAAATGGAGCCGGGTTAGCTGCGACTCCTGCCTAATATTAATGTGGACATGTTGGCCAAAAAGAGTTATGGCAATTTAGCTGGCCGGCTTGCCTTAGACCTAACCTACACTGGCTGTGTGAAAACCGCGAACACACTCGTAAGTCATTGAAAAACAAATGCCTTGTCAATTGGCGGCTGGCCACAAATGCTATAAAGCTGACAAATGTCTAACAAGCGCACCGCCAGAACCAGCCCAGACCAGAATCAAACAGAGACCATAGAAACAAGCGGCCAGACTGACAAGCAAACATGCCACAGATGGGTTGGTGGAGGGGGGGGGGGGGGAGGGGAGTGGAGTTGTGTTGATCACAGGTACTCATAAAACTGTCCAAATGTCAATATTCCAATGCCACATACACTCACACACACACACAAACACACACATTGACAAAGCTGAGCGCACTTTTGTGACATGCAATTTGCACGCAAACTGAAAAAAATTGCTGTGTTCAATTTGAAAGTTGACTGAATTTCTACACTGTAACTTAAAACTGGGCAAATCTTATTTATATTAGTTAACTGTGCGTGGCTCAAAAGAATCGAGAGCTTAATTAATGATATTATTTGTTAAAATTTATATGCATTGTGTGCGCCACAAAAGGGTATACAACATTTGTTGTTGCACATCAATGAAAACAAAGTACTTTGATTGTCTCTCCCTCTCCCTCCCTCTCTCCTTCTCTCCCTCTCTCTCTCTCTGCCTGCCTCTGTTCATGTCACTCTTTGCCTGTGGGGTGTACAACTCAACATTCGACCAATTTCCAAAAAATGTTCGACAGTCGCAACAATGCCGAGCAACGTGCAACGTGCAACGTGCAACGTGGAACGAGCAACGTAAAAGTAACAAGAAAATGAACATGTCAACAGCAACCATTGAAAGCACGCGCGATTTTGCTTCAATTTTTGGTTTTGCTGTCGTTTTGGCTTTGGTTCTGCTTCTGGTTTTGGCTCTGATGCGGGCCCAACTCCTCACCCCCCTCACCCTACCCCTTGCTGGCTTGTGCGGTTCAGGTTCGTTTGGGGTTCAGGTTTTGGTATTTGATTTTTCGGGGCGCCACATTTTTAGCAACTTTGTAAATATTACAAAATTTAGGTGTCTCGCTTGGCAAGCACGCCAATGAAATATTTATAAAGCCACTGCACAAATACATGTAAACTTTATGTATCTATGTGTGTGTGTGTGTGTGTGCATATTTGTTTTTGCAAAGCGGCGCAGTTTTGTGTAAATATAAAAAGCCAGTCGACAGACGACAGACAGGAGACAGGAGACAGGAGATGTCGGACGAGTGGCGACTGACTGAGCTGAAAGTCTGATAAACAGACAATTTGGCAAAGTGGATACGTGCATGGCGCGTATAATTCTGTGCCGCACACCTGATCCTAGGCACGTGGCAAGGGGCACAAGTCGAGCCCTAGACAACAGCTAAGTGCAACAGGAGTAACAGCCATTTGGCCCACATTTCAGGTTTCTCAGCTGCTTGCTTCATTTGGCTAATAACCGACGAGCTCCACAAATTTTATAAATTGAATTCAAGGTGTGGCATATGTCTATTCAATTCTGACATTGTCTAACATTCAGTAATTTCCTGCAATGCCCCAAATTATTGCAAAACTCACACTTCCCCCCCAGCCACCTGACCCTCCCCCCCCCCCCCCCCGCATGAGGAATGCAAACGAAATGCAGCGTCTGGTTGGAAATTGTACGATTTAATCGTCGGCAAATTTATGGCTTTCGTTGCGCACAATTTCCCAACAGACGCGGCGGCAAATAAATAAATGCTAACAACAACAAAAAACACAAACAGACACAACGAAAAAAAAAAGAAAAAAAAAAAGCGCCTATAAGCTAAACTTGGCCCCGTCAGCTGATGTTGTTGTTGTTTGCAGTTGTTGTTGTTGTAGTTGTTGCTTAAAAAAAAAGAATGAAAAGAAAACTGGCCCAAATGCGGCCACTGGACGATTTTGGCTGCAAATTGAGATTTGGGCTTCATAATTCTTGCAGCAACCACATAATAAATTCATTTACTCTGACTGGTTTTTTTTTTTATACATTTTTTTATTTTTGCTTTGTTTTTTTTTGTAAGTGGCTCGAGGCCTGGTCAGATGAAGCGACTGATTTATGTGAGAGCACAAAATTAAATTGCTGTTGGCAATTGTCAAATGGCGATGACAACTTTCGATCTGGCAACAACAACAATTGTTGTAGTCTGCCTCTGCCACTGTCTCTGTTGATTGATTGGCTGATTAACTGTGATTATTTTGCTGTCCAATTGCAGGTCAATGCGGGCAGCCTTTCGGAGCAGGCTGGCATGCAGCCCGGAGATGCGGTCATCAAGATCAACGACGTTGATGTCTTCAGTCTGCGCCACAAGGATGCCCAGGATATTGTGGTGCGCTCGGGCAATAACTTTGTTGTCACAGTGCAACGGTAAGTGCTGCCCCCCCCCCCCCAAAATTGTTGCTAATGCAATCCATTACAGCAACTAACCCCCCTCTCTCTCTCCATCACTCTCTCTCTCTCTGCAGTGGCGGCTCCACCTGGCGTCCACATGTGACGCCAACTGGCAACGTGCCCCAGGCAAACTCACCTTATTTGCAGACAGTGACGAAAACTTCTCTGGCTCACCAGCAACAGGATAGCCAGCACATTGGCTGTGGCTACAACAACTCGGCTCGTCCATTTGTAAGTCAACTAATTTGCAATCAAAAACACTCCCAAACACACACACACAAACACACACACACACACACACACACACAAACACACACATACAGGCTGAATGTGTGTGGCATACATTTTGTGGGGCAACAACAATGATTTATAAAATTATATAAACTCTAAACTGGTTGACCAAAAACTTAAAAGTTCTTGAGGCACGTTTTTACAAGCTGGCATTAGTTGGTCCTCCGCCCACAATTACACAACTGACACTGACGTGCTGATGACCAATGATGTTGATAGTTGGTCTCCAGGGTAAAGACTCCTCTCCTGACACATTCGCTTTAATTGTGGGTGTGTGTGTTGGTGTGTGTGTGTGTGTTTCATTGTTGTTGTCTGTGGGTTTTCATATTCATTCATTTCATTTTCGGTAGGAGTAGAAACTTGTCTGTTTTCTATGAGTTGACAACATTTGCATTTATACGATGTCTGCTCCTTCGTCAGTCCCACCCTCCGTCCCTCTGTCCCTCACTTTATCTATCTGTCTGTCTGTCTGTCTGTCTGTTTGTCTATCTGTCAGACTGTTTGTGCGTAGTTTTGAAAAGTGTCAGAATGAGTAATGAATATGAGTGCTGGGATTATTTGCTGGCAAGAATTAATGTGCAAAGGGCTCACATTCACATTTACATATACATTCACACACACACACACACACTCCAACACACACACACACTTACATGTGCCATGCATAATAATAACTCTGTTTGTATTTGATATGCATACATTTTCGTACATTTTATTGTTATGAATTTGTATAATAATATTAAGTCCTGCGACAGAGCAGAGCAGAGCAGAGCAGAGCAGAGCAGAGCTACCCAAAACATAAATAGAAATTGATTTTCTACAATTTATCTGGCGAAAATTCATTTTCACATTTTCATCTATTCCATATCTGGACAGGCCAACGGCGGCGGCGGCGATGGCGGCGTGAAGAGCATCGTCAATAAACAATACAACACCCCGGTTGGCATTTACAGCGATGAATCTATTGCGGAAACACTCTCCGCCCAGGCGGAGGTTTTGGCTGGCGGTGTGCTTGGGTAAGTTATTCCATTTTACCTCCCCCCGCTCGACAAGTGTTGTTATGGCAACAAAAGAATATCTCAAAAAGAAAACATCATTTTCGGTTTTTTAGTTACCCTTCTCCGCGTAGTACATCTGCTGATCCAAGGTATAGCCTACATCCACAGGCATTTCCAAGATATTCACTGTTTTTATACCTCGTACCTAATTTTCAAACGGTTATGCTCCGAATATAGGGAATACAAGGAGCGGGAATTTTGTTGGGAATGCTGCGTTTTAGCTGTGACAGGCGAATGCCACAAAACTTTTACTTTAAAATTTGTTTTGTTTATTTCTGCGCTGGCTGCTGACTTCGTTTTATTGCTGCTGTGCCTCCAGAAGAAACAAAAAAACAGAAGAAATAACGGGAAGGTGGCTTGCAACGACCGCACGAACGACCGACGGGCCACCTTAGTGCCACAGGCTGAGTGCAATTCAAACTGAACTGAACGATAGAAGGCCTGGTCTGGTCTGCCACCTAACTTCCTTTCTCCCTTCCTTCCTCGCAGCACTTCCCGCTGGGCGGCCAAGTGTATTTCAGATGTGCCAGTTGTCCAGTTAGGGCTGTTTTTTTTACAAACGCACGCGTGGGATTTGCACGCTTTCTGCACTTAATTTCTTTGGGGGGATATTTTTTATGTTCTTACAGAGGCCATTTTTATTTTTGTAGAGCACTGAGGCAGATATATTTATAAAATATACTATATATATATTTATAAAATATACTATATATATACAGCATTCTGTAATAGAAAGTATCGCTAAAAAGACTTTTTTCTTTTATGCACAACTTTTTTTGACTATTAAACACATTTTTTAGTTCCAAACGGAATTATTAAAAATTTACTATACTAATAAATATATATGCTAGGGTATATAGTCATCGGCTTTGTCTTTATTTTTTTGTTTTTTTTTTATTGTGTGTTATCTTGAGTCGCGTTGCTGTGTGGCCAACTTGTCGGATGCGCAACAATGTTAGCCGAACTCATTTTTCACAGCATACTTTTGCGCGCATTGTGCCACGAATGGTGGCAGCTGCAAGTATGCAATGAAAAGTGCAAAAGTGTGTTATCTACTAAATTAGACTAGTTACCAGTTACCAGTTATCCATGTTAAATTTCTTCCTAACTTCTTTTCTGCTTGCAGCGTCAACTTCAAGAAGAACGAGAAGGAATACCAGGCCGATCGCTCGGAGGTGCTGAAGTTCCTGCGCGAGGAGGAGACTGGACAGTCGACACCAGGTAACCCACCCAACTTTGAACTGGCCCGTTTGCTACTCATCCTAAACGAGGGCGCCAATCCCTTTATATGCGACACTTTGACCGATTAGCTTAGATTAATCCAAATTGACTTACTGTGGGGGAAGGGTGTAGTGGGGTGTAATATTACCCATACAGTGTGGGAGAGTGTCTGCCAACTGAGCTAGTTGCGCAGTTTGCTTGTGCTTTTTGGCCTTTGGCTTATAAATAGCATTTACAGCAGCGATTTTCTTTTTTAAAACACACATTTGAGACCTTGAAACGAGTTTCTTTATTTGACTAAAAAAAAAAAATACATATATATATATATATCGTTTTGCATCAGTCGAGCCCTTAGCTTTTTTTGTATTAACTTGTATATTATTTAATGTATTTGTTTATTTGCTTTATCTTTTTATTTTATTTTTTTTGTATACTTCTGTTTTATGTGCGCCAAAACTAAGACAAACACAAAGAAATGGACTTTCGTTTCCTTTATTTAAAAACGCATTTCTAAGGCAGCCCACACAACACTGAATACTCAATCACCTCTATCTAACGTTTCTACAATTAAAACATACACTTAAAAAAAAATATATATAAATATTTATGCATATAGTCAGTAGATATATTATTATTATAATTAGTTATTAGGCAAATGCAAAGCAATCTGCAAAGTACATTTCACAATAGAAACCATTTCTGAATTAGGAAAACACTTGTAAATTATATCAATTTGATTACAAAAACAAAAAGAAATGTCAAATTGTATTAGGAAATGAATGTTGCTTGTTGCATTTCCTACAACACTTTTTTCTCTCTTTATGTTTAACTCATGTTTTGTGTTTCGACTCTTTTTCCATGCGTGTTACCCACATTTAACCCAACAAACAAACAAACAACAATACAAAATGGCTGCTCATCAAACACTTTTAACAGTATTCAACAACAACAACAACAACAACAACTACGAGCATGATGCACCACAACAACAACAACAGCATCAGCAGCAGCAGCATCAGCAGCAGCAATACCATCAACAGCAGCAACACCAACATCAACACCAACATCAACATCAACACCAACAACAACACCAACACTATCCCCAACAACAACAACAACAATTAAACAACAACAACAACGCCACTCGCCATGTTAGTGCGCCCATCAATACACCAAAGCCCCCAAGCACCGGCGGACTGCCAACTGGGCAAAACATTTGCACTGAATGTGAACGTCTCATTACGTAAGTGTTCCAACAATTAAAACGTACAAAAAATTTGCATTTTTCTACTAACAATGAACAATAATAACCATAATCGTAAAAGTCACATTGTCATTAACACAAACATTAAAAGGCTGTCGCCTGGCATTAGGGTCAATTAGTTCCATGGTATTGGAATGGACTCAAGTTGGTAACAATAATTGAGGATGAGGGTTTTAGGGATGGGGGGACTATTAGTTGGTGGGGATTTGCTGGGTTTCCAGGGCTACACACATAACTAGCAACTTACTTGTCAAAGGCTGTGTAAAACTGATTGAACAATTTTGGTGCAGAGCCGCACAGCCCGGCCAACTTCTACTGGACGCAGAGCCATGCGATTGGTGGCAACGAGCGACGCACGCCTCTGCCACACAAACAATTTGAGGCGCCGTCGCAGTTGGCGCAGACAGGTGGCCAGGATGGGCGCATCGGCATCAATTTGCAGCAAAATACATTGGGGCCGGCGGCTACCCGCAGGCCCAGTCTGCCTGTTGCAAAGCAGGAGGAACAGCAGCAGGAGGCAGCCGATCCGCGCATCATTGTTATGCCCATATGCCCGGCGCTGCAGGGTCCCGACTACAAAGCGGATATGGATGCGGCTACAGTGGCATTGGCCAGCGGTGCTGGTGGTGTGCGGCAATTGTCCGCCAGCGGACATCCGGCATGTCAATTGTGCGGCGTGGGCATTGTGTAAGGATTTGTGTTCCATGTTCAATGATAATTCATGCTCATCTGTGTCTGCCCGTCGCGTGTGTGTATATGTGTGTGTGTGTGTGTGTGTGTGTGTGTGTGCACGCATTTTAATTTGCTTTTATTTCGAAGTCAATTGTTTAAATTTATGCAGTGTACATGATTATTATGCAGACGCCTCCAACACCTGCGACTGCGGCCAGCGCAGTGAGTCCAGCTGCATCTACTGCTGGAATCCAATTTGGTGTCATGGGAATATCATCATTTGTATTAATTTGTATGCCAATTTAATTGACTGCCATTGACGACTCATGAGCTTAATTCGATAATTCATTATATATAGATTTAACATACATATTTTATTTTGCATTTATTTATTATACCCTGCACCCATTAAAAGCTGATCAACAAAAAACAAGGGGAGGATTTGCCTGAGTTCTCCATAAAATATTTATAATATAAAATCTGGAATAATTTGGAAGATTCACGTATGCCTGAATTAGATCTAGATTCAATTTAATTTATCAGCATTACTCAACAGGATACAGGGTATCTGCTTGTCGGGCACGCTCGACTCGAAAATTAATATTTATTTTTATTTCATTTATCATTGACTAACAGGTTCGTGCTTCAAGTTTCCACCACATAGAACATATAATAATAATAATTTAATTGTTTATTGCCATCAATAATACATAAATAAAAATGTCAATTTTTTATCGATTATAACTTTTTTTTTTTAAATTTATTTCCATTTTGAATATTAGTAATTAATATTTGTTTTTGTTTGTTATTTAGCGGTGTGTTTGTGCGCATCAAGGACAAGAACCTGCACGTGGAGTGCTTCAAGTGTGCCACTTGTGGCACCTCTCTGAAGAACCAGGGCTACTACAACTTCAACAACAAGCTCTACTGCGACGTCCATGCCAAGCAGGCGGCCCAGCAGCATCCACCATCTGGCACCGATGGCTATGTGCCAGTGCCCATTCAGCCGTAAGTTTCCTAAAAATTAACAACATTTAAATGAAAAGTTTATCAAATTTAAAAAAAAATAGTTTAAATGAATGTAGATATTTTAGCTTAAAAGTGCATTTATTGTCCAATTGTAGTGCTGGGAATTGAATATGAATGGGAAAGTTAAAATGAATATGAATATTAAAATGCAATGCAAATAAATGCATATCTTTTACCAAATGCCCAAAAACACGTTTGACATTTTGGCGGGGACAGCCAACAAAAGAGCGCAACTAGGTTATGGAGGGGTGGGGGAGGGGGGGTGCAACAGAAGAGATTTCCAATATTTTTTGCCTGCTCGCTCATAATTGTTGCATCTGCTGTGGACATGCAAACTGACAACTGATTGCCGACGTGTCAGCCGCGAACATTTTTCTACTCTGTTACCAAAAATATTAGAGAGTAAATAGGTATCTGAGTGTTCTAACTATCGAATTGATTTAAAAATGGAATATACATATATCTTATATATCTATTTATATCTGCCCCACTACGCAACTGCCACAACTCTTGTTCACCGCTTTTCAGTTAGTACCAAAATGGTGTCAGAGTATTAAGTAGTCGTTGACATTTGACACTCTTACCTGATATTTAATGCAACTGCAGCGAAACTGCACATATTCAATATAAAAAGATATAAATATATATATATATATATATATATATATATGCATATATGTGTAGAGATATGGCAAAAAATCGTAGTCAAACAATTTTAAGCAAATAAGAGCAAAAAATATATATATATTCATTGGGCTGACAGCAGCTTGTGAATGTCAATTGGGCATTGGGATTTGTTTGAATTTTGGCCAAATGGCCAAATCGCACTTAATTAAAGGGCTCGCGCAATAAATGGCCAGGAGATGTACTCCCTTGGGGGCAATTAAATAGCAGCCAATTAAAGTCCACTGCACATCCAAGGATTTTTGTTAATCAATACCTAAAACTCCACCGTTTCACCACGTTTTTCCAGGAACACCAAGCTGAGTGCCAGCACAATTTCTTCGGCCTTGAACTCCCATGGCTATGGCACCAATGGCTACAATGGTAACTCCGCTCCGGCACCGGCACCGGTAAGTAAAAGTCGCTATCAACTTGTTAACTGTTCTGTGTACCCTGGCGTGCTAAAACAATCTTGTCAGACAGATATATACACACAACCACGTACACACACACACAAAGTAAATGGTTTGAGCCAAGCAAAAAAAAATGCAAAAGGGGAGTGAAAAATAAAATAGCAGCAAAAAAAAAAAGACAAGAAAACCAACCAAAATTGGTGGCTCATAGAAAGATGGTCCTCAAGTTGGTGCTACATCTTCTTCTGCTTCTTCTTCTCTGCAGCACTTGCACTTCAGCTTTGCCATCTTGTTTTTACATCCAATTTTATCATATTGCTAGCAAAATGTTTGCATAAATTTCGTTGTATAGTAAATTTTGCTTGCGGCAGACATCCATATGCTAAAACTGTAAAAATCATTTGGCCAGAAAGAAAAATGCAATGCAATGCAGAAAGTTTCAAGGCAAGGAAAAAACAAAATTCAAAAAACCAAAATATATATATAAAAAAGCAACCAAAGGGAAAAAGAACTTAAAACGATTTCTTTTCTTTTACATTTTCCTTTGTTTTGGTTTACTCTTCTTTTTCTGGCTAAAAAGTGATAAGACGGTAAAATGGAAAAGTTTATGCATTTCTGTGTTACTGATGTCTTTTCACTTTTCCACAAGTGTGTGTGTGTGTGTGTGTATAAGTTTCATAAATTCGCTTGTTTTTTATTACATGCATGTTATTATTATCAATTTAAATTGTGCTTATTTTAAAATTGTGCTTTAGCTGAATTTGTTTATGGCTGCAATTGAGCAATGCCAAAAAGTGAGTCAAGAGTCGATTGTTGCTATGAACCAATGAATTTTATTTAGTATAATTATGTTGCGAAATGTATTTGTCAATGTGGCACATCGAACACGAGACAATTGACAATTGAAATTAGGGCTGCATTGGCCACCCACAAAATGCGAATCTTATAAATAGAATGTCGAAACTTGCCACTGCAGTAATTTTAAGCTTGCGACAATTTATATATATATCTAGATATCTATCACATTTGGCTGCTGCAGTGCAATAGGCACTGGCAACTGGCAGCTGACAACTTGCCACTTGCAACTGGCAATTGGAATCACAGCCAACTGTGGGCGCTGTTTTTTGGCTGCTGCTAGCGCAATTTCTAAATGGCCGAATGGGCAAATGGCTAAATGCTAAATATACCTTATGCCAAGCGCTACTTTTTTTTATTATTCTATCTTATTTTTGTAGCATTTGCTTTTTTTTGTATTTATGCAAGGGCTATAAAAAACACACAGCTGCAATTGCAGACACAGCCACAGCCACAGACACCGCAGTGGAATCCGTTGCGAATTTGCGTTCAGTTTGCGTTTTCGACTCGTGTTCGCGGCACGCTGGCAGCAAATGCTGCAAAGTGTAGTTTCGACATTGTTAAATCAAACATAATAACAATAAAAGTGTTTTTTTTTTTTACTCCTCAAGGAGTGAAAAGAAAGAAAACGCCGTACGAATTGTATTGTTAACGAATAAGTCATTATTTATTTATGGTGTCACTTGACAGATTTGCAAATTGAATTTTCCAAGTTTTCAGCTCTTGAATGTTGCATAATGTGACTGCATTTTGATACGAATATAAATGGTGTATATATATATATATATTATATGTATATATACCAACTTAGAGAGTTTGTTTTTATTTGATTAGGGGGCAGGCTAAGTTTAGACAGCGAATTGACCTTGACCTATTAGCTATTTTTAGTGCAAACTTGTTTGCATTGCTCATACAGCAGCAATACTTTTTTTTTTTGAACACAATTTAAAGTCACTCACACTGAAAACCAGCCACGACGCACTCGTGTTGGCGAAATTTCTGCTCTGCATTTTAATTAACTGCCTTTATTAACTGTGCATCAATTTACATGCTTGTTCCCGCTACCCGTTCCTGTGTTGTTGCTCACATGCCTGACGGACACCCATCCGACCACCCGCCTGCCCGCCCGTTCGCCCTGCCTATTAACACGCGTACGTATTAACACATTAGTCCGAGCCAATGCCAATGCAAGCGCCAGAGCCTGAGAGCAGCAACAGCAGCAGCAACAGCAACAGCAACAACATTGAGCTGCCCCTGCCACCGCCACCTTCACCCACACAGCTGTTGCAATATGAGATCGAGGAGCTGCTGCTGCTGTCGCCCCAAAGCCAGACACAAACCTCAACAACAGCATCCTCAACCCAAGCCCAAACGCTGCCGCACCAGCAGCACCATCAACAACAACAACAACAACAACAACTACAACAACAACAACAACACAGTAAACACACACGCACAAATAGCAGTCTCTCATCAATTTCGAGTGGCTCATCACATACATCGTCGTCGGGTGTGGGTGGCAGTGCTGCACTGAGTCCGAGCAGCCTGGTGGCATCCAGTGCATCGACACTCTCGCTGGACACGGAAAACTCACCGATGCATTCGCGCCAGGCCTCTGGTTCGTGCACATCGCTGGATGTGGGCGTTGCACAGGGTCCGTTTGATAATTATACATTGTCAATGCCATCACCGCCAACACCACCGCCACCACCACCAGCAACAGCAACAACAACTGCATCTGCATCCGCATCAGCACAGAGGGCCGCACATCAGAATGAAAATGACATGAACACGCAGAATAAGAGCCACAATGCGTATAATCAGCTCCTCAAGCAGTATTCCAACAAGCTGCAGCATAGCCAAAACAACATAAATTCAAACACAACAACAACAACAACAACAACAACAACACCAACAAAAACAACAGCAGTCACACAAACAAACAGACAGAACAACAGCAACAGGCCATTTGCAACAACAACAGCAACAACTACGGTGCAACTGCAGCCCCATGTGGCAGCGTTGACGGCAACACTTGCTAATCAATTGAAATTTAATTCACACCAGGCAACAACAGCAGCAACAGCAACACCAACAACAACAACAACAACAGCTGCAGATAACAGTGCCCCAAATCAGGCACAGTCTGAAATAATGTCAGCCAACGTGGCCGACGAGCAATCATCAGCCATTTATGGTCAAATCAACACCAACAACTACAACTATAACAACAACAACAGCAACAACATTAACAGCGATGCAGCTGGTGTCACAATTCCGCTAAGCCAGGAGGCATCCTCGGCGCCTGGCTGCGATCAGCCACCGTTTGAGTATGTCACCTTGACCGGAAATGTGATACGCAGCGTGCAGCCGTCTGGTAAGGGTGCCGGTGCCAACTATCGGGTAAGTAATCTCTGCCCCTGCCTCTGCCTGACCGTCCCCCCCACCGCGCTCAGCTTTAGGCCAGCCCAATCACTCTTGCTAACACCTAACGTTTTGTGCGTTCTTTGTTAATTGTGTTGCACAGTTCCACCAATCCAGGATTAATTCCAACACTTTGCATTTTCAATTTTTCGATTTCGTGCAGGTCAACCAGGGCTATGCTCGTCCATACGGCGCCAACCAGCCGCCAGCGGCAGCGCCCAAGTCACCGGTGCCGGTCTCGTATCCACCACATCAGCAGCAGCATCAGCAGCAGCAGCAGCAATCGCCACGCCCCGCTGGCAATCCGTATGCAACATTGCCGCGCACCAATGTTGGCCAACAACAAGGTAAGACGATGACGGCTGACGATGAGTCAAATCAGTCTCTGTCAGAAGGTGAATGGGTTTAGTCCACATACAACAAGAAGCATACTCATGTTCTCAAGAAACTACCTTACTACTTATGGGCGTGTGATATATATATATATATATATACAACTTACTATATACTATATAAAATCGAGCAAGTTTAGCTGCTTTGATTTTTAGAGAGATTTTGGGGGGTGCCCAGTTGTCCAACACTGGCGACTCTAGTATTAAATGTATACTTTATCTGTTGTTAAGTTAAAGATGATATCAAGTTTTTTTTATTCAAATAAATTTTTTGCTTATAACTCAAAACCAAAACAAGACCAACTAACAAAAAAAAAAATCCGTCCCCAAATTTCGAAATGCCGCCTGCTTAATTAACTTGAAAAACCTAAAAAGCTATATTTTAAGTGGATGCAAAAGACTCTGTATATATATGAAATGTATATCTGTATGTGTAGGTCGTAATGTACAAAGGTACAACAGCTTCAACAAACAACAACAACAACAACATCAACAACAACATCAACAACACCATCAGCAGCAACAAAAGCAACAATATAGAAACTCATACCCAATTGGATCAAGCGATAAATATGCTAGCTTGCCTCAAACTCAGACCCAATCCTACAGCAGCAACTATAGCACTTCCAACAACAACAACAACAACAACTATAACAATACCTACAATCGAGGTAAACCACAATTGTTGCACTTGCCTCAAACAGCAGATGCCTGCAGCAGCATTTTCTCCATAATCAATTTTGTTGCTCCGTTTGATTTGAGTTACTTGATTGTTGATTGACACACACACACACACACAGACACACACACACACACACATTTGTTGCTGCCCTTAGGCTCTGCTCCTCTTAGAGGAATCGCTTTGCTAGTAGAAACTGAAACTGGTTGCAGATGTTCAAAAGTCATTTAATCAAGTTAATCACGAACAGGAAAAAAAACTCATTCAGCATTGCGTTGACAAGCCCAATTGATGATAGGTGAAGTCATTTTAAGTAAATAAGTTATAATACGCCCAGACGGGAAATTAAAACCGACAGCAGCAACAGCAGCAACAGCAGCAACAGCAACAGCAACAGCAGCAGCAGCAGAACAACGGCAACCGACTTGTTGTCTTTGGTTGAGAAGCTGGCTGGGAGAAAGAGAGTGGAGAGGGAGTGGGGGGGGGGGGGCCATGCCAATGCGATTGCGAATGCTGCAGTTGTTGCTGGCTGTTGGCAATTTTCAGTTGGTTGTTGGCAGCGAATGCCACCCGCTTCCGGCACATTGCTGCATTGCATTGAAAGCCAAAACCAATTCCGAACCCAAACCCCAAACCGAAACCAAACAAAACCAAACGAACGTTGCGTATACGTAATGTTGTAAAACGAAACAATTCATGTACGCACGCATACATACGTAAATACGGGAATAAAATAAATGATATAAAATGTATTTCGTTTCGGCATTGCAACGTTGCAATAACTGCCGCGCCACCCACCACCCACCAACCTCCAACCCTCCACAGACCGCAACAGAGAACCACTTTGAATGCAACGTATATCTCTGTATGTGGGCAGAACAGAAATGGAACATTCTCTGAGACACTGACTGCAACAATTTGGTGCACAGCCGCACAAGAAAAATGCAAGCTACAAATTTAAATCAAGTTTAACTTCATTTGCACTCGACCAAAATGAAACAATTTTGTTAAAAGTTCCTATTCAATTCCAAGTTTTTTGAGTAGAAAGTTGGTTTTTTTTTTATCTTAAATAATTGAACAAGCGTCTGGTTTAATTTGAATAATTCTCCTGGCACTTTACAATTTGGTTTAATTAATGTTTGATCTTTAAATGAAAACCAAATTTTGTGTTCTAACATTATTTGAAAAACAAGACAAACAAAACTAAATAACTAACAAAAACCATTAGTCAGAAAACTGAAATTTCCTAGAGAGAGAGAGAGATTTATATGCTTTGCCTTAGAAATACTTCGAGCTGGGAAATAATTGGTTTTTCATATCCTGAATAAACTCCTCCTCGTCAAGCTCTCTCGATAAGACAAAAAATGTTCTTCAAGTTAAGAAACTTTACCGATTTTAACTAGAATGTTCCAATTATTGATATTGATATAATTCGCTGTTTTCCAAAATATATAAACACAAAATCAACAAATTGGTATTCCCTCAACTTTAAGCTAAAACCTCGACTTATGATAATAATCTGACTTGTGTGTAATTATTTTTGGCACTCACTGTGCTGGTTGCTGCTTCTACAAGTCGAATGCGTACTGTTCACACCGATTTTAACCATTTTTCTTTACACACACACACAGACACACACACTCACACACAGATGTACATATTTGTGTATGCAAAATAACATACATATGCTGACATATGCGAATGTGTGTGTGTGTGTGTGTGTGTGTTTGTATATCAATTACGCGTCTGCATTGTTGTTGGGTTTCATAACGGAAATGAATTAACTGCAAATATGGCGAACAACCGTTGTTGCAACAAGTACAGCCCGCAATGGTAACAACACAATTTATTATACAACTTTTTCGTTTTTTATCGCCCATGCAATTAAAAATGGAATTTTTACATGTCTAAAATAAAAAGTTGTATCCGTTTGAGCCGCAAGGATCGACCTTTGAGGCCACAAGTGCTAACGATGTGTGCCGCACCATCGAAAACAAAAATCAATCTCCTAATCAAAGCGAGAATCACGCACAGCCGCAACCATTATTCGAATTTGTCTCTGGGCTCTCGAGGGGGCCGAGGGGAGCATTCAGGGTTTGTGGTTGTTGGCTTGCTTTTTGGCGGCATGCCGCCAGCAGCAGCAGCAGTTTGCCAACCAAAAGTGCGTCAGAGCAGCTGGCAAAAGCCGCCAAACACATAAAAACAAATCCAGTTGGCAAATCCCACAACAACACAGAACGTGTGTGGGCAAAAAATGTGGATGGCAAACAAATGTTTGTACTACACATACCAACACGCACGCACGCACAGTCAACCCACCCGTCCCCCCCCTCGGCAAACCCACACAACAATGTAAACGAAGGCAGATAAATTACCAGTCATTATTATCCAAACAGGCTGACATCCTGTGCTTGCTGCTCCTCTCTCGCTCTCTCTGTCTCTGTCTCTTTCGCTTCATCTGTCTCTGTCTTAGTCTCAGATTGGAAGCGTGTCGTTCGTCCATGCATCAAATGCCTCGAATTCCAAAAAAATGTTGAGGTGGCAGTGGGAAATGAATTGTCCTTCGAGCCATCTTGAGCCATGTTATTTATCGTATGCATTTTATGCTTAAGAACTATTTATTTACATTTACAAAACTGTAAATGCTTTTAATTTAGCTATTATTAATGAAAGTATTGAATTTTGATCAACATTTCTGGTTTCTCTTTTCGCTTCTTTTAGGTTACGGTTACCAATATTCCTATTAGAAAGCCCCCCAATTGTCCTTGTAGACAAAAATACCAAAAAAGCGCAAACCTGGTGAATTTTTGGAAAAAATATCTGTTTGCTCGTACAAAAACTATTTAAACATATTTTAACACTGTGTTTTTCTTTTGTCATATATTAACAGGAAATTATTGAAATTATACAATATGATTTTTTTAATAAATTGCACACAGTAGTGTTGCACCAATACAAACTTATGATTATATATATGCACCATATATATATATATATATATATAAATATATGTATTATTTTCTATATGAATTATTTGTGTACTCGTACTCACGCTAAACACTTCTCGCTAACAATTCTATTCTATATGCACAGGATATATATATATAAATATATACAAGAATATGTATATTCAATACTAATAGGAATGGCATACTTTTCAATTGGCCCTCGCACAACTTTGCATGCCTCTCTTGCCTATCTGCAAACATACAAATATATACATACATACCTATACATACATATATATATATATATGTATGTAAGTATACTTTGTTCAGGGCCTGTTTGGGGCCTCTTATTATTGCCAGCAACAAATTGCGACAGTTTCGAAACTTTTTGTTTCTGTTATTGTTTCAGTTTTGTCTTCTGTGTCGACACTTTTTTTTTTTTTGTTGATATGATAAAATACTTGCTATTATTTTATTTTCGAAATTTCTCCCCCATCTTTTGTCATTTATTTTATCGTACGCATTCTCATCCGGCTCTGTTGTGTGTGTTTTTCCCGAGTTTCTGTCATTTTCAATTTCTGCAAAATTACAGTCAATATGAAATTATGCATAATAAAAAGCAATGACTACCTGTCGTCGCCATTTTGCCTCGGCACAGACGTGAGTCCCCATAAAAAAATACTTACACACACACACACACACATGTGTATATATAAATACGTGTATATATATATATAGTCTATGTGTGTGTTTATTGTTGTTGCGCCGTGTCTGAAAATAAGAAATGAAAAATTTATTTGCTCCGGCGCACAGCGTATAAAACGTTCCTGCAATTTTTGCGTCTATCGAATTTAATTTTTTTTTTTGCTTAACTTTAAAATATTGCAAGTGATATTTTTTTGCTTATATTTTTCTCATTAAGTTTGAGAACAACAAAAGTTTCAAAGTTGCCACAATTGATTAACTTTTTTTTTTTTAAGTGACTTTTCAGCTACAATTAGCCATTAATTGTCATCAGTCTCAGCCAGTTTCTAGTTAATTATTTGACTGCTTACAACTATTTTACACATATCACACACACATCACACACACACCTCAACTATTTGTTGGAAAAACGTTTAGACTGTTTTTTTGGTAACACAAAAGGAGTTTGCTGCTTAACCGTTGAACGAGTTGGCTTATTTGGCGAATTTGACGTGACTGGTTTGCAAGGGCCGCCACTTGTAGTTAGTTTTAGCCCGGCTTAGTTCTTAAGTTGTTTAAATCTTTTGTTGTTGTTTGCGCCGCCTTTTGACATCTCAGTCGTATTTGCCACCGCCTTTGCCACACTTGCCACGGCCAACACCTGCGACTTCACCCGCCGCTTTGCACAGTGCCAACGACTAACAAGCGTCTGCATTTATTTCTTTCTGCTCTTATATTTGATACCCCCCTTGCCACCACGCCACGCCCTCTATTTACAAACTAACCAACCGCACACGAAACGCTTGCGCATTTCCCCCCCTACTTGCCCCTCTTAGCCGCGGAGGAGGAAGGCTTGCAGCCGCAGTTTGCCGAGGAATGCTGTTGCGAGGTGGATGTCGAGGTCGCCCTAGCTGCGGCTCGACGTTCGCACGGCTCAAGTTTCTCGTGGCCGCCGCCACAGGATGAGGGCCATGCGGCACCAACCGCGGCCCCACTTTACATAGCACCACCTGAGACGCAGCATGTGGTGGTGGCAAATCCAGTGCTGGAGGTGCCACCTTTACCGCCGGGCAGTGCCACCTCACGGCTCGATCCACAGCCGCAAGCGGAGCAGGCGCCACAACAACAGCCACTCCAGTGGCAGAGCTACTCGGCGCCACAGCTGACCAATCAGCCAATTAGGGGGCAACTGCAGCAGCAGCAGACACAAATGGAGCAGGAGTCGAGCTCGGACAGCTACACGTCCACGTCGACCACGACGACGACCACCTCCGAGGAGTACCAGCGCATGTATGCCGCCCAGCTTCAGGCCTATCAGATGCAGCAGGCATACGAGCAGTCCGGCTCTGAGCTGGACTACCAGGTGGACTATGGCAGTGGCCAGGATATGCATGAGTATCCGTCGGGCAGGCGGAGTGCAATGGAATGCGTGGATACGCTATCAGCGCCACTAAGCACGTACAGGCTCATCGATATGGTAAGGGAGGTGACACCCAGTCCCGTTCCATACCCAGAGCCGGGGCCAGCGCCTGCCGCTCGCCACGTGGCGTTCAACGATGAGCCCGAGATCAAGGAGCTGCCCCAGCTGACCCAGGTGCACACAGAGCTCGAGACGATACCCGAGTCGGCTGTTGAGGCCGAACAGTCTGTGCTAGCCTGGGAAGATGCGGAGACAGCCGACGATCGCGAGGGTCTCATCATCGAGCAGCGTTGCCAGATACTTGAAAGTGAACGCATGTTTCAGGCAACGCCAGAGATCTGTTTCGAGATAGCGCCAGTGCGTCCACGTCCAGCGCCTTCCAAGATACCCAATCCCTCGCCCAAGGAGTGGATCAATCCGATGGTTCGGGTGCTCACCACAGCCCCGGATGTGCCCTTCCATCTGCTCGAGTGTCCATATCCCAAGCCCTGCGGCGATGACTTTGAGGAGTCAGCAGCTGCAGCTGCCGAGGCTGCAGCAAATGAGCCTCCAGCCCCAGTTTTCGTACCTGCTCCTCCTCCAGCTCCAGTTCCTGCTCCTACTCCGGCTCGTGCTCCTTCCATTGTGGCCGCTACCATGGACAATTACGGCTCTGAGCTCCTACGTGAGTCTCCGCCCAGAGGCACACGGTTCAGTCAGGCAATGGCCACTGCACCCGAGTTTGAGGTGCGCTTTGCACCACCAGGCGCGGACGATGTGCCACTCCCCGAAGAGACAGTGCCCTATTTACCACCGCCCATGGACATGAAGCCCTATCTGCGCGAAGATTACCGTGCCAAGAGTCCATTTGTAAGCGCCCTAACCACCGCACCCGAGCGTCCCTTCGAGGGTCACTTCGACAAGGACGTACCCATCCATGGCTTAGACCTGCCCACACCCAAAGAACACCTGAGCATGTCCGATGCCCTGGTGACGGCACCCGAGCGCGGCTACACCCCACTAAATCCCGAGAATGCGACGCAGCGCTTTGACGCGGAGCAAAAGCAACAAGAATTGAAAAAATATGAATTTCAGGTGCTCGATCGGGAAGAGGAGCTGGGCATCAAGCCGCAGCCACCGGAAACAGTGCAATACTACACAACAGAGTCCAAGCAGCAGCAGCATCGCAAGTCCTCAGCATTTGCGGCAATGCAAGCATTCCAGCCGTCTTGTGAGCCACTATCCTCCTCCACCACGAACACGCCACGTGCCTCCATCTCGTCCCAGTCCAGAGAGCACACCGATCTTGAGTATCAGAAGTACTGCAAGGCGCAGCAGCGCAATCAAAAGCGACTCGACTTCTTTCACAAAAAGGAAGAGGAGTTGCAGACCCAACAACAGACCCAAGTACAGACCCAAAACCACACCCAGCTGATCCACCAACAGCAACAACAACAACAACAACAACACTTAGAGACTAACTCGAATTCGCTAGTTACCGCTTCCAATGCGACTGCTTCCTCTGACTCCTCTTCCACAGTCCAACAGTCCACCACCAATAGCAACAACACCACCACCACCACCACCACCACCACCAACTCCAACTCAGCCTACGTCGCCCAGGCCAGCAGCCGATCCTCCTTTTCAGCCACCACCGCCACCAACCAGACAGCTGTAAATACTGCTTGTAAAATTGAGGCACACGATCTAATTGAGGAAATTGCCGAGGAGCTCGAGCACTCTGAGATCCTATACCCACCGCCGTCTCCGCTCAGCCATCTCAAGGGTAAAGCCGTACAGTCCGGTCTGCACCGGCCCGAAACCATACCAAAGTACCAGCGCAATTGGACAGTGCTGCCAACCCAGAGTCCCATACGCACACCGGAACCACAAGAGCTACGCGACAATGTCCCGCTTGCTTTCGTTGATGCCCCCAAGGCCAATGCGGGTGGCGAAACCGTACACAGACCCATTGCTCAGGATTTGCGGGGTGCTCCAGCGGCTGCCCGTGACTCGATTGCATCGGCAGCGAAGCCAGCGGTGCAGCCGTCGGTGCCCATTATAATTGAAGATCGCTCGTGTCCAGTAACGATGGCTTTTCAATCACTAGATGAATACGATCAAGCCGACCAATCGCAGACGTCCACCAGGCCATACACGCCCTCCTCCTTCTCGATGATCAACAAACCGGCACCGATCATACCCTTCTACCAGACACCGGAGAAGCTACTCTTTGACGAATGTCCAGCTACGCATGCCCGGGATTACGCGCACCTAGCTGCCTCACCCTTTCCAGATCGGGCACGCTCGCCGGCCCCAGGACCGCCACCGAATCCCCTCTCGGCCATCAGGGCGCCACGCATGAAGGAGCCGGAGTCGGCACTTCTCCCACTTGGCGGGCCACCACGCTTGCAGGCGGGCTCCATTACCACGGGTCAGAGTTATCAGGGCCAGTTGTTGGCACACTCGGAGCAAAGCACGCAGTCGGGCAGTCAGAGCTACACACAGCAGCCAGAGACGCTTACCGAGCGGAAGATTGGCAATCTCAGTGTGCAACAGCGGGAGCAATCATCGCAGCTGCAGCAGCAGCAACAGTCCCAGATGCAGAGCCAGACCAAGACACAGATTGGCAACACACAGATCGAACGCAGGCGCAAGGTGACCGAGGAGTACGAGCACACGCAGAGCGCCAAGACCATCGAGATTCGCACCGGCTCTCAATCTCAGTTACAGTCCCAGTCTCAGTCGAAATCCCAATCGCAATCTCAATCCCAATCGCAGTCTCAGTCTCAGTCTCAGCTAAAGCAATCGGAGTCAACCGAGCGCCGTCAGTCGTATGGACGCACTGGTTTTGTGGCCAATCAGATGCGCCGTTTGTCAAACCTGGAACAGGAGGTCAGCAACCTGACCACCCAGTCGCAGGCCATCAGCGCCCGGGCGTCCACGTTGGGGGAGAGCACCTTTCCCCAGCTGCGCTCGCCCACCTTTGACACCAAGTTCCCAATTCACCCACCAACAGCTGATGCCGTCGCGCCAATCTCAGCAGCAGGAGCATCTACATTGCCTGCAGCTGCCAATAAGCTGCTCGGTCCACCACCCGGATTCATGAAGCAGCAACAGCAGCAGCAGATACAACAACAACAACAACAACAACAGTTGCAGCAGAGGTCCGCCTTTCAGTCAACATCTTCGGTGGTGTCCGCATCTCAGCAGCAGCTGCGCTCCCATGCCACCAACTCATCGCTAACATCAGCATCATCAGCAATTGCATCCACATCGATTGCATCAACTGCATCAACTGCATCAACTGCATCTAGGTCGGCGCAAGCCAGTTTAACCAAAGCTTCTGCTATTACTACCACGACTAATAACCAGGCGTGCAACGCCTATAGGGCCACTGGAGCTCCAATTGGCAACTCTAAGGCCAACAATAACATTGCAGCTGCGCTGGCCAATCTGCCAATTAATAATGGCCAGCGGCCGAATGCTTCAAACGCAGCTCCAACGGTGGCTAAGCCAACTGTTGCCGCTGCTGCAACACCAGCTGTGCCGGCGCCTGCCTCATTTCCGCCAAATTTAAGTGACTTTGACTCAAATGTTGATGGTTCCACAGGTGCTGGAGGCAAGGGCGGCGCATTTGGTGCCACATCGGCGCCAAAACGTGGACGCGGCATTCTCAACAAGGCCGCCGCACCCGGTGTCCGCATCCCATTGTGCAACAGCTGCAATGTGCAGATCAGGTGATCCCAAGTTCCCCCTTGTTGTTGTTCATATTTGTTGTTGTTGCTGATTAACCTAGTCATAAGATTTACAGGCTTACTGATCTACAATATCCAATACCAAATAGTCCAGCACTAATCCCAAGCATGATCTTCGCTCTAATCCTCTAACCAATGTTTGTCGTTTCTCGTTTCGTTTCGTTCTGTTGCAGCTGCCCCCTCCTCGTCCGCCTCCTTTCTTGCCAAGCCCAATAACTTGCATGCTAACCAAAATGCCACAATGCCACGCCCCCAGAAAGCAACTGACACCACGCCAAGTCATCATTTGGATACGGCTACGGATGTGGATGCCACAGCCATGCTGGCCAACTCCATTGGCAAGATCGATATGGGCGAGCAGACGAATGCGTTTATGCAGGAGGCCGGCAAAATAATATCCAACATGCTGGAGGCTCGCCTGGCGACCAATGGCAATGGTGCTCCACTCTCGCACGCCGGCAGCACATTGAGTCTGCGCAGCAACAGCAATTCCAATCTGTCCAAGAGTCCGATGATTGTGCGCAAGCGTCTGGATCTGGATGATTTCAAGAACATTGATCCCACACAGCCGGTGGCCTTACACTCTGTGGTCGCTGTGCCGCCAACGCAGCAAAAGCAGCCAATCCACGAACTGGGCAATCAGAAGGCGGAGCCACAGGTGGCTCGGGTAGATTTGACGGCGGAGTTGCCCGCACAGCATCCAATGAGCAAAATTCTCGATATGTGTGATAATGGAGGCAAGATGCCAGCGATGACGTCAACTGTGGCGCAACAGGCACCCGAGCCGGTGGCCTTTAGAAACAATCTGAGACGCACTGGTGCCACACATGCGGCCGATCGTCGCTCCTACATTGAACCCAAGCAAAGCTCCCCAAACAACAACAACAACAACAACAATGAAAGCAACATAAACAGCAACAATAGCAACAATTGCAACAACAGCAACAATAGTCAGCCAAATGCGCCCAGTTTCAGCGTTAGCGTTCGAGCTCTGGGCGATGCCCAGGGACCCATGTCCGAGGAGAATGAGAAGGCCGTAAGTCAGTTGCTCAAGGATGGTAAGCGTCCGGTTTGCTGTCAGTGCAACAAGGAGATTACCTCGTAAGTAGCCTGCCTGCGCCCTCGCCCGCCTGCACCTATCCCACTACTCATCCCTGCCCCCCCCGTTTTTACTGCCTCTGCCAATAACTGATAACTAATTAATCCTTTCATCACCTGTACAGAGGACCATTCATCACCGCTCTGGGTCGCATCTGGTGTCCCGATCACTTCATTTGTGTGAACGGCAACTGCCGTCGTCCGCTGCAGGACATTGGCTTCGTTGAGGAGAAGGGCGATCTGTACTGCGAGTACTGTTTCGAGAAGTTTCTGGCGCCCACGTGCAGCAAGTGCAATGGAAAGATTAAGGTAATCCAACACACACACACAACAATCTCAAACAGCTTTCAGCTACATCTTCTTCTTTTGTTTCTCCCGGCTGCAGGGCGATTGCTTGAATGCCATTGGCAAGCACTTCCATCCCGAGTGCTTCACGTGCGGCCAGTGTGGCAAGGTCTTTGGCAACACGCCCTTCTTCCTCGAAGATGGCAATGCATATTGTGAGGCCGATTGGAATGAGCTCTTCACCACCAAGTGCTTCGCTTGCGGCTTCCCGGTCGAAGCCGGCGATAGATGGGTGGAGGCACTGAACCACAACTATCATAGCCAATGCTTTAACTGCACTGTGAGTACTCTCGCAATATGCGATCTCTTTCAGATGTCTATAATCCTTTTCCCCCAATCCTTGTTTAGTTCTGCAAACAAAATCTGGAGGGTCAGAGCTTCTACAATAAGGGCGGTCGTCCCTTCTGCAAGAATCATGCGCGCTAAGCGCACTCAAAGATCATATCAGATCTAACATGGCTCGACTATGGACTTCAGGGATTACGCACACTAATATGTAACACCAACAACAACAACAACAACACCGATAAAAAAACAACAACAACAAGAAAAACAATCAAAGAAAGAGATAAAGCGCTAAACAGTTCTCAAAAACTGAGCTTATTATTGCAATTATCAAAGTAAATCAAACCTAATTATTATGCACACTTAATTTCAATTTTTATTTGTTTTAATTTAATTTTTTAATTTTTTTGAATTGTGCAACCAACTGTTATCCTAATTTTAAATAAATAAATGAATAGAAAGAGAGGAAAGGAAAACAAAGAATGCAAAAAACTGTAAACGACACTAAATCGAATTAGACAACAGACAAGCACAAGCACAATTATAATTTATATATATATATATATCTATATCTATCTGTCTCTACCCATTTACGATTATATTATTTATTCATCATGTCATAATCGAATTATTTACGAGTACCACACACACACACCCACACACACACACCCCTATTACACCTATTATGTATATGTATGTATTTCACAAAAGTTATTTAGTTCAAGTTTGAAAACGATACGGTTAAAAAAACCAACCAACAAACTAACAAACAAATTGCGCGAAAGGATTTCAAAAGGATCCAATCCGACCGATCCGATCAACAGGAATATGGCCACGATGGAGGAACGCAGCTTGTCAGCAGTAAATTCATCAATATAAATTTATTAAATTTAATTATAAATTTAATTTAAAAACGCTACTCTAATTTATGTTGTATACCGAATCGAGAATTATCTAAAATTGATTGTTCATTATAGCAAATCAGATCAATAAATTTCGAAATCTTTTTCGCGTTTAATTTGAGTGAGTTTTTTTTTTTGTTGGTTTTTAACTCTTTCCGACTGTCAGCTGGCCAATTTGCATTGCTACGAAATACGTGTTTAACCTCCTCAAATAACTTGCCACAACTTCTTTTAGCCAATGTGCAGCGGCGAAGAGCGAATTGTGGAAATCGTTGGCATATTCCGGTAAGCTGCTTTCACGTATTTCGTTGACAGCCGAAAAGTATGCAATAGCTTTTGCTTTCTTTTCACACACACACAGACACATACCACACACACACACACACACACACACATAAACGCACTCACACGCTCCATTTCGACAGCCACGAGCAATTTCATGCTCAACCAATTTTTGTTGTTTTCATTTGGCATTTTTCGGGGCGATTTACAAACATATCGTGGGGGGGGTTGGGATTGGGATTGGGATTGGCGGCATCGCTTTTCATGCCGTTTTTCCTCCTATTTTGTTGGCCATTGGAATAAGGTGTCAATTTTTGTGTTCGCTCCACATTTTTGCGGGTTGGGCGTTAATCGGCGAACCACTTAAAGTGCCTACAAGGGCTGCACGGTCAATACAAATTTACGCTAGATTAAGCAAGATATACGAGCATGTGTGTGCAGCTGTGTGTGTGTGTGTACTTTTGAGTAGGGCTGCCACACCACGCCCTTTTGCTGCTAAACGCTGCCAGGCAGAAAGAAAAACAATTTGCGGTTTTTGTGGTATTTTTCAACAATACATTTTTGCAGATGTTTTGCTTTTTTTTTTAGTTTATTTAGCCTTGCACACGGGATACAGAGGACTTTAAATTGGTATTAAGTATTTCTATAGTATATCATTTAATTTTCGTACGGTTCTTATCCATCTTTATCATCGATCTTTACCAGTATCTCATAATTTTAACACACACGCATTTACCTTCGCGCCTAGCAACTACAATTTATTCGTAATTAGTTTTATTTTAGGCTTTTTTTATTAGGTTTTCTTTTATTTTTATTTTTATTTTTGTTTTATCTATTTATTAATTTGTTTTTTTTTTTTTCAACGCATTCAGAAATCAGTTTCACTTTCAATTGGATTCATTATTCGAAAATGCGCGCAAAATTTGTCACCGTAGCGTTCCGTCGCGAATTTACATATATAGGGTTTTTTTTTTTATATAGTACATAGCTTTATACACATATATATATATATATATATATAGGTAGGTATATATATATATATGCATGTAAATTGGGATAGGGAAAATCTTTACTTAACGCATGCTAGAAATGCACTCGAAATTATTATTTACAAATCGGGGTTTAAACCTTCTCTTAGGGATGTGTTTTTTTTTTGTTATATATTTTCAATTAGGTTTTTTTTTTGGAATATATTAATACTTGTACATATGCATATGCTCGTAATAGATATGCTTACAAAAATAAATTCAACACATTCAAGTACAACAAACATATCTTAGTATCTAAATGCCGCTTAAAGTAGATATGAAAGTATATATAGAGTTATAGTACTATATAATATATATATATATATACATATATATATATATATATATGTATTCATGTAGGAGCAGAGTTTTAGTTTTTTGTATCGTACAAATAAATACCTTTGGGTTAACGAGTGTTTAAAATTAACAAACAAATAATAAACAAAAAAAAAGAAAATTAAAATGAAAACCCAAAAAAACGAAAAAGAAAACTGAACATTGGAAATCCATTTGGATTTGGCAAAATGTTCGCATCATTTTCCGCTTGAGTTAAGATTCATTTATTCGCCGTTGGATATTCGGTTTCTGGGAGTTGGGGGGGTTGTTGGGTGGGGGCTACAAGTGCGCCAATATATCGATCTGGTCGAGTGCACTGGCCTGTCCAGCCGTTTGAGATTGAGATGGCACCTGTGCCTGTGCCTGCGCCTGTGCCCGTCCAACCGAATTGCTGCTGTTGGCCTGCGATATGGTCACAATGGTCACCAGATCTTTCGCCTTTGCTGTACTCTTTGTTGCTGTCGCCGTCGCCGTCGACGTTGGGCTTTGGGCCTGGCTCTGGCTCTGACTGCGATTCCTTGACTCGATTTCCACAATGGCCGATGTGAGCAATGTGTTGGACTGCAGCGCACTGTAGTCGGGCAATTGCTCCGGCGATGGCTCCGGCAAATCCTCATTGGCCAGCAGCCGACCCGATGGCGCCGTCTCAATCGTTCGCTCGCTGTTTAGCGTCAGTGAGGCGGGCGTCGCATTGCGGGAACGGTAACTGGGTGGCAGACTGTACTCGGAGCCGCCCATGCTGCTGCTGATGGTGCCACCACCAATTCCCGAGCGCAATGTGGTCAGAGGTGCCCTGCAATAACAAGAAGAAAAAGATGAAGTCAGTCAAGGAATAAGCTTGAGATGTCAATGAAATAATGTATGCATTATTTGCGCAGTGGCCAAGACAAGAGACAATGTCAATGCACAAATTTGCATATGGAGTCAATGTATCTAGCTAGCAATGTATCTACGAGCATTTATCTATTTATCTATGTATCTACGAGAATTTATCTATGTATCTAGTGGAAGTTGTTGCCGTTGTCTGCATTCGACTTTGTCAAATGTAAATAACAAAAGGCGTTCGGGCAATTGTTGCCAGTCAGTGTGTGTGTGTGTGCGTGTGTGTCTGCCAGTATTCACACTTCAGTCAACAAAAAGCATGGCAAATTCCGAGGTCGGCAAAAATTCAAATTTCAAAATTGTATAAAGCAATTTGAAGTATGTAAAATTGCATTTAATTGTTCCCGACAAAGATTCAATACAAAAGGAAACAGGAATACGAAAGGAAGATGAAGCTTTATCCCTCTCTCTCTCTCTCTCTCTCTATATATATATATATATATATATATATATATCTGTACAGCGGCATAACAGGCAATTTTCACAGGCAGTCGGCACTTGGGCCTTGTCTTTGTTTGTTTAATTGACTTGGCTAACAGCTTCGCTCAATGCTGGGCCTAATCCTTGCCCGGCCTGCCTGACGCAGATTGCCTTTTAATACACACACGCACACACAGTACACACACACGCGTCGCTTGTTACGCAAGAGAACACCGAGTGTGTAATAGTCTGTGTGTGTGTGAGTGTGTGTGTGCGCGCGTGTGTGTAAATATTTTGCAGAATTTCACAGATTTCTTTGTTGGCTTTTGCATCATTTGAATATGCCATAACACACTGGCTCTGTGTACGTGTGTGTGTGTGTGTGCGTGTGTCAGACAGACTGAAAGCAAGACTGCCTAAAAGTATGCTCTGATTCACTTACCCCCCCCCCACCAAACACATACCCAAACACACACACACTTTCCATAAGTTTTTGTTTCTTTGCATACTTCTCTGTCACTTTTTGCACCCTTTGTTTTGCGAGGCGCCTTCAAGCGGGCATATTAGCTCACAAATTGCTATACAATTTAATACTAAGCTTAATTTTAATATGCATATTTTGAGTAATTTTTAAATGAATTTAATATTAACTAAAATTGTAACGTATCTCAGTGTCGAGCTTTGTTTGATGAGCTGCAGAAACTTTTCAATTGTTTTTGCACTGCTTTAAGCTTTTCCTGGCCAACTAAGCTGCTTATATGTATTTTCCAAGAATTGTTGTTGTTGTTGTTGTTGTTGTTATTGTTGTTGTTGATATGGTTAGTGTGGTTGCTGTTGTTGACTTTTGATTTTCATTATGTGACATAAATATTTAAGTGCATGTGGCCTTGTATATCATTACAAGCAAATTAATTTGCCATACATTTGCATTTTGTCTGCTGTATACATTCACGAGTACTCACACTCACACTCACACTCACACTCACACTCACACTCACACTCACACTCACACTCACACTCATACTCACACTCACACTCACACTCACACTCACACTCATACTCAGACTCATACTCATACTCACACTCACACTCACACTCACACTCACACTCACACTCACACTCATACTCAGACTCAGACTCACACTCACACTCACACTCATACTCACACTCACACTCACACTCATACTCATACTCACACTCACACTCACACTCACACTCACACTCATACTCACACTCATACTCACACTCACACTCACACTCACACTCACACTCATACTCACACTCACACTCATACTCAGACTCATACTCATACTCACACTCACACTCACACTCACACTCACACTCACACTCATACTCACACTCACACTCACACTCACACTCACACTCACACTCACACTCACACTCACACTCACACTCACACTCACACTCACACTCACACTCATACTCACACTCAGACTTGTATTCACACTCTTTCTTGTATTTCCAGTGTTCAACAGTGCGTAAATTTTCGAGACTCGACCGCAACTCAATATTTTTGTAACGCAATAAAAAGTAAACTTTTCTAATTAGCGGCCATTATGCGATCAAAGCGGCAATTATCCGCCATCCTGCCCCCAACCAACGGTTCTGTCACACTTCCCAGACACACTGGTGTCCTGGACCTGCTGCCTCGTCTGCGTCCCGTCCCCCCTTTCCCTTCTTAATTTTCATTACAATGGCGCCTCATCTCGTTGTCGGCGTCATTTCAATTGTTTCAATTTGCTCATTGTCTATCTGCTGTCTCCGGTCTCCTGTCTCCTCTCGCCCGTCTTTGCTCCTCAATCCCCTGTCCACTGTCTGCTGTCCTGTCGTGGGTGTGGTCATCTCTCCTGTCCTGTCTGTCCTCCCTCTTGCTCTTGAGTGGCTGGCAATCGGATTGTTGCGTATTTAAATTGTTTACCATTTCGGCTGGCGACTGTTTGAAGTAGTCGCTCGGTGCTCAATTCAATTAACGTGGAAATTCCTCTTCGACGCCCACTCGAAATCAACAAATAATCATTTGTAAAAAAACAAATAAAACCATTGACAGGCTTCTAAAGTTTTTTTTTGGCTGTTGCCGCATTAAAAAATGGCCAAAAGTTTGTGGGCCAACCCCAAGCAATGTGTCAATGTTAGCACCAACCCGGCAAACCACACAAAGCCAAACCGCTGACGTTTCAGCTGATGCTGCAACCCCTAAAAGCCAGCCCCCCCTCACTACTGCCCTTGGCCCCTATCCCCCCCCCCCCCCAGCTCATTACAATTCCAACCTCAAACTGTGCGTTGTAAACATTTTGTGGTTGCATCGCTAAACTTTACAAATAACTCACGAGGGGCGTTGTATTTTAGCATGCCAAGGGCAAAATGGTTGGGGAAGGGGTGAAAAAAAGGGGGGGGGGGGTGTGGTAAGGCTAACACTTACCTCAGCAGGCTGCCGGCATGAGATCGATATGTGGGTGGCGGCGAATTGCCACGCACCACTCCATTCTGGCGATCGCGGTCCAACAGTAAAAGTCTGCAAATAATCAAAAAAAAAAAATTAAATAAACAAGCAAATCAAATTATTAGCACAAAAAAAATATATATAAATATGTAAAACGATCCATCACAGCACTGACCCAATTATTGAATTAATTAATAAATCATCCACTGGAAATAGCCGCAAAAGAATTATTTTTTTTCATATCAATTTGAGTAATTTTTGCGCTTGCAGAATCATTTTTGATTTATTAACAAAGAAAACAATTTTTGTTGCTTTAATCAAATTATTCTTTTTATTACTAGCATTTTAAATAATTTATAAGATAATTATTTCAAATTTTAGGCTGCTTCCGGCCAGGATTTATATTGCTGAACAAATCAGCTCAAGTGAATAAATATAATTTAAAATATATGATTACTTTCAGATATATCATTGAAGATGTTAAATAAATAATTCCCCAATTTAGTCAAACTTTACAGTTTATATTTAAGCTACTCAAACTAGTTATTTTCATTTCCACAAAAACTCTGAGCAGCATTTTAAATAATTTATAAGATAATTGTTTCAAATTTGAGGCTGCTTCCTGCCAGGACATATACCACATGAAGGGCAACGCACACAAGGGTTAAAATAGAACAAGAAAAGGGCAATTTTTCGACCAGTGCATAATTATATAATGCAATTAATTGCCCAAGGACATGCAAGCGGATGTGGTTAGCCGAGCATGTCCGCCGCTGTCCTAGCTGCTGCTGCCACACACACACGATTTATGCGTCATGCCTTGGTTTTGTACCCACCTCAGACGATACTCCTGCATGCTGGCCTGGTAGGATGGCGGCGGCGGACGGTGCTGGAACTCCGGATAGAGCAGTCCGTGTGGCGCGCCGCCGCCACGAGCGCAGGGGCGTCGTCCGCAGCGTGCCAAATCGACGGTGGTGCCCAGTCCAAGGCAGCTTTGGCCACCGGGCGCTGTCATACGCCAAGCCGCACCGCTAACGGTAACCAACACGACGCCAACTCCTGCAAAAGACACAAAGACAGACATCAATTTGAGTTATGTGCAACAAAATATAAGAAACAACAACAACAAAGCAAAGCAAATCCATTTGGCGATGGATAGCAAAAGCAATTGTTAAAATGAGCGTCCAATTAAGTGTTTGCTTTTGTAATTGTGCTGTTAAATTTAATTAGACGTCAAACGCTACGTGGGCGTGGCACACAACTACTAGTACTACTACTGCCAGCCAGCCCACTTAAAGCAAATCGAGCGAAGCGGGACACAAATTTCAATCTGAAGGGGCAAAGCCCCATCGACTCTCAGTCTCAGTCTCAGTCGACTCTGTCAATCTTGGTTCCAGCATCCACTTTTACTTTCGCCAATCAGGTCCGGTCCGAGTCGAGGCTTTCCTTTTGACAACTGACAGCTGCATGGGGCACGTCTAGTGGCACCGACAGGGGGCAGTGGAGCGTGTCATCATCATCATCATCATCATCATCATCGTCATCGTCAGTGAGATCCCAGACAACCTGAAGCTTTTTGACCGGCAGCTGATTAAAGCCAACAATAAAGGTAGGCATTATTTTTATTAGACAAAATTGTCGTCGTTTTATAGTTGTCGTTGTTGACGCATATTTTCATGAGCAATTTGCGCTGAGCAACAAGAAGCAAGAAGAAGAAGAAGAGCCGCCAACAAATGACTGCAATTTGTGCGTTTTCGTTTATGAGTGCGACACAAGTCGAGGGGCAGTGGCAGAGACAGAGGCAGTGGCAAGCATTTTATTACTAAGCGACATATGTGTATAGCTGAGCCGAGTTAAGTTGAGTTGAGTTGGAGGCAGTTGGAGGCTTGATTGCCATTAAATTATGTAAAACTTTGCGTTACAACTCAACAATTTTTGGTAATTGCCGGGCTGAAAATGGCGCAATGTCACGCTTCGAGTGCCCCAACTAAACGCGACTGGCAATTGATTAGAGCATCGTATACATAAGTAATGCTCTCCGACCCCAGCCCTAGTCGAAAGTTGAAAAAAAAAAACCGAGACGGGAATGGGGACGGACGCAGTTGCGGAAG
The DNA here is from genome assembly GCA_035042345.1 of Drosophila fungiperda. NCBI lineage: Eukaryota > Metazoa > Arthropoda > Insecta > Diptera > Drosophilidae > Drosophila > Drosophila fungiperda. Next base: position 68,286 of record JAWNLM010000159.1, on the reverse strand, counting down.
TTGAGATTGTGGAGCGCGACGTGGTCGTTTGCACTTGGCCCCAATTTTATGTTACGTGTGCCCCCGCTGAACTCTGTGCAGAAAGCGAGAAAAAGCCAGGAGAGAACTTCAATGAGTGACTCATGAGGAAGAGCTGCAAACTTGACAGTTGGAATTAGAGGCGCCTCCAAAAGGTTTATACAAAATGCATAAGCAATTGTTACTACACTCGAAATTAACTCTTTGTTCAAATATGACAAGCAAAACTAAAGAATTTCATTTGAGTTAATTTGTTAAATTGTGAATTATATTATTGTGAATTATATTATATAATCGTATATATTACAGAACGCATATTAGGACGGATTTGATTTGAATATCTTGTTAAACAAACATGTTATTTTTTTATTGAAGAATTCATCATTCATTTGACAACTATTATATAATATAAAATTCGGATCCTCTTTAAAATAAAGCAAGCAATCATCAGCTCGGCTATGAATGCATATATACTCCATATAATCGGAAAAACCTCCTTCGAAATAATTCTAATATAAACTCAATAAAAACTGGTTCAACTGTTTATCGTTCAATCCAAAACTTTTACTTATTTTTATAGATTTGATTTTATTTGAATATCTAGTTAAACAAACTTGTTTTTAAATATAATGTATTATTTTATATAATATAAGATTCTGATCATCTTCGAAATAAAGCAAGCAGTCATCAGCTCGGCTACTCCATATAATCGGAGACGATTTCTTCGAGAAAATTCTAATATAAACCCATATAAAATACCTTTAACTGTTTTTCGTTTATTACAAAACTTTTACTTATTTTTTTTGATTTGATTTGATTTAAATATATAGTTAAACAAACATGTTTTAATACCAAAATACATCGTTTATTTGACCACTAATATTAAATAATATTCCGATCAGCTTTGAAATAAAGCAACTTGCAAACAGTCATCAGGGACAGCTGATAAGGAACATATACTCTATAAAATCGAAGAGAAAATTCTAATATAAACCCCAAATGTTTTCCTTCATTACAAAACATTTACTTATTTTTTCGTAATCAAATTGTGCATAGTTAAACGTTCGTCAAGTTAAATGTTTTTTATATGGAGTCGTCTGTGGAGATAAACTATCTGTGAGCATTTCCCACAGATGTGAATAAGAGATAAACGAACCAACCAGGACAACCATTGGACGGACAGTGCCAATATTTGCCAACTATCTCAACTGTATGGTGGAGCTGATAAAACTCGTAACCGGAACTAAACTGCTCTTACAATATTGACACATTTTGTGTCTTTACAAATTTGTTTGCTCATCAAACTGGGTCACACAATCGCGCCAAATACAAAAGGGCAGTAAACACAACAAAAAAAAAAAAGAAGAAGACGAAAAAACAAGCCAATAACAGCAACAAAGCCAGCTATAATTGTACAAATTGTTTGTGTGGGAACAACAACAACAATAACAACTATTTCACATACGTAATTGCAACAAATGTGCGACTTGTGTAAACATCATGAAACGGCGATGTTTTAATGCCATTTTTGTGACCCCAATTAATTGTCAGATATTTACACATGCATATACATATACACATATATATATATAGATAGTTACGTAATCGAATTGTGTATCCTTACTTACCAATCATTAGAAGCGCAGCCGTCAGATGTGAATTTGGCGGACCCGCCAGTCCCGTGGCACCCAATGCTGCACCGCCAAGGGCGCACGCCACGCCCCCTAGGGCAACAACGGCAATGAGAGCGCGCAGCGGTGGTCCAGCAAACCATTGCCCGCAGCACCCCTTGCCGGACCGTTCCGACGGCGATCTGCAAAGAATAAACAATTCTTTTGTTAGTTTTTGCTGGCAGCTGTGAAAATGAACATTTTTGAGAAAATTTCAACAGACATTCTAACACAAAATGCTGCACAATTCGGACAGCGCTTTAATTGTGCGCAGGTGGAACCCTCACAGCAAGGACACTTGCCACGCCACAAGCCGTAGCAACTGCGGCAGCTGCTCTGTGTTTTCGTGGCGCGTGCAAATTGCTCAAAGAAAAGGGCAAAACTTAACAAAAGCGCAGCGCGAACCGAGACAATTGTTGTAATGTTTTTGATTTATGAGCTGAAAGACAAAAAAATTTGCGCACCGAACACAATAAAACAGGCCAGACGACCAGACGATGACGATGAGGATATGAATGAGTTCGGGATGCAGGATGTGGGATGTGGGTTGTGGGTTGTGGGATCTGGAGTCTGTGGATGGGCAACAGCGTAAAATATTTTGCGCATTTTCCAGCCAGGCATTGAGGAAAGCAGCAGGCACAATTTATGTAACGAAGACGCTGCAGGAGCCAAAAAACCAGAATCAAAAACATCAATGCACAGTGGGCTCAATTCGCAAATTATTGTGTATAAAATTTTATTTATTGCAGTCAATGCAGTCAAACATATAATTAAACTAATAATTACATGAAATGTTTTTTAATCTTTAATTAGTTTATTTTTAGTTCAGACCCGAAACAAACAAAAAGAAAAGTTTCAATTATAAGAAAAGTTCACTGAGAAATTAACTAACAATAAACAGTTAAGTTAAAATTTAAAAGACAACAAATTATATAAAATAAGTTGAAATATTAGTGTGAAATCATTACAAGAAAATAACCTAAAAACTGCTATATATATAGGTATATCGAAGATGGACTGATCACATCTGTATTTCTCTTTCTATTCTATCTATATATATATATATATATTTCTTTTCTATCTATGAATATAGTATGATATAGTAGTTCTATATAGACAATTTTTTACTTAAAGTCAGAGTCAGAGATGCCTTAAAGCTGAAAGGCAGATAAGTTAACACAAAAGACAGGGCTATATTGACCCGGCTGTGGGCTGATGCTGATTGTAAATACATGTATAATAAATATACAAACAAATTGTAGTAATAAATAAGTTCGAGTACATTGTACCAGGGTGCAGGATTGACGACAAGGACGACGTGTGTGCGTAAATTCATTAGGACACAGATACAGAGGACAACTCGAACAAAGGCGTGGAAGGGGCGAGAGATTCGTTTAAGGATACGGACACTGGAAACGTTTTCTTTATGGCCACAGACACAACTTAACTGTGTGTGTGTGTGTGTGTTTGTGTGTGTTGACAACCTCCTCGCAGAGATTGGGGTTGGCAGAGGGGCTGCCATTGAGCTCGGGGCTTGCCAAACAATTAGACGCCGAAATATTTATAGGCAAACAGCTGCGAACTGAGCCCCAAACCACAACCCCAATACCAATCCAAATTTTGGAGTCCCAACCCAACGTATCCAGTGGGACGCTGCCCACTTTTGTGTCATCGACGCAATTTAAGCAACCGAATGATAAATTGTTGGAAAATTACGTGCATAAAAAGGCAACCGGCTATGGCCGGAAATTTATGTTTAATAATTTTATGTTGTCGCCGGAGGCTGCCAGAGGATTTTTATGATTCGCCATTAAATGTACACAGCTCACTGCGAATGGGAAAATGGCAGCTGGGTAGCAAAGGGTGCATCCGCTTAAGGCCTCACCCTGTCTGTCATCGACTAGACTCGACCTAGAGCTGTGTGTGAGCCACATGAGCCACATCGCGACACGTCTCCCAGGTATAGAGTAGAGTTCAGGGGCCGCGGTGTTTATGTTTCATCAGCTGTCATGTCGTGTCATGAAAAATAGGGTCTTCTTAGCGGTGCCATCACTCACACGCCAAAGGAAATGAGTGCGCAGAATGGGCAGAACAAGAAGTAAAATCAGCCAAAACAATGAAACAAGCGAATTCACTCAGTTTTCATTTCTCAGCTGGGTTGTTTGCGTCTTAACTGAAACCGGCTTTATCATTGCTATTCTGAAAGCTGATTAGTAGACAAATAGCATAGGAGAAGTCAAAGAGCTACTTAAATTTTATTTCTTCAATGTTTTTTTTTTCTTTGGTTCAATCTGTAAATGCTGTTTGCTGCGTATTATTGCCCTTTGTAGCATAAATGTTTTGATTATAGCTTTACAACTTATTATATAAAATCGATATGATCATAAAATCGATAAGTAAAAAAGTGTATAAGTGTATAAATGTATATACACATTATTTATCTAAAATGGGTATTTTATGTATGTATATATACACATTATTCATATAAAATGCGTAATTTAAATCAATTACAATCAACTATTTTGATCAGATTATTATAAATAAAAAAGTTGAATGTTTTATGCTAACGCTAAAAGAAAAAAAACCATATAAAAATTATTATTATCAGTCGATTTCAGACACCCGTTTTTGCTCATACTTTAAGAATATTCAAGTTTATAATATAAATAAATAAACATCTAAAATGCCCTCGCAGAAGTGCAATTTGAAAGAGTTACATTTTTCTTATGAATTTCGTTTATTTCAATTTAAGCAAAATCCCAGACATGTTCGTCCATGTCTACGGGGGGGTGTCTATTATACTCGCATAAATTTTCATGTTTTTTTTATAGTCTAACTTGAAACTGAAAGCAATTAGAGATACATTACCACACCACTTTATGGCCATTAAACTTTCGCCCTCGCGAAATCGTGTTGGGGGGGTTTTTTTGGCTCAATAAATAAACTGAAATTGATGCAATTATTTATCGCATCGATTAGTCAACGCTCTTAAGATCCTAATGGAGCAGCGGCGGGGTGGGGTTTGCAATTTTATTAATTTATGGCTGGCTTTTATTATTCATATATACTGTTAGTATTTACTTGTGCGCAGCTGTTGTGCTTATTACGCAACTGTTGTGTTTAAAAAAATGAAATTTTTAATCAATTTTTGTATTTTTATTGCAAAAGTGCTTATCTCGGAGGAAACTTTACAACAACTTTGGCATTGGCTTTTTGTGTTTTCTCTCGGCATTTGTTGGGAAAAACTATAAGCTATAAAATTGCTTAATCAATTGAAAATTGCGCAGTCGGTTGTAAATGTCACGCTGACAACCGGAAAAGCCGCCATTTAAATGAAAACTGTTGCAGCAAAAAAAAAAGCAACATTAAAAAAAATGAAAGTTTTCATTATATTTTTTTGTATTTAACGGAGCAAAAACTGTGTCAATGCTGGCAAATTACAATTACAAATTGCAATTAATTAATTAAAAAAAAAAATTAAAATTCAGCCGCTTTTAATGGTAATGCAGATTGACTGACTTACCGATTGACTGACTGAACTGAACTGACTGAACTGACCAACTGTCTGATTGACTGACTGACTGACTGACTGAACTGACTGACTGAACTGACAGCTACTGCTGTAAGTAGAATTTCAATAGACTTGTTTGCTAAGTTGCCCCTGAACTACTTTGGGGCAGACACATCAAAAACGGCTAAGCTGACGTCGAGAAGCTTACATCTAAATGCGACTAGCTGCCATATCTAGCACCTATACGATACATATATATATATATAAATATATAGTCAGCTGCACTTATATGGCAAATGCGCAATTAGCCAGTTACACAATGCATCTTCGATTTTCTAAGTGCCATTTTAGTTCTGGCTCATTTGCATCTGTATCTATATCTATATATGTATCTGTATCTGTATCTCAAAGTTCAGTATTAGGTACTAATTCTATTCAGTTGCTTGCTGTGAGGCTAATTCTACGTTAATCAATCATCTTGTTGTTGTTGTTGTTGTTGTCGTTGACTCAAAGTGCCAGCGGCTTCTTTGTTGTGCGTGTGTTAGAGTCTGAATAAGTTCTCGGGAGGGGAGGCAGGAGGCGGAGGGGTCGTTGCCACCTCGACATGGGGCCCTGCAATTTGAATTCTCTTTCACAATTCAACTCAGAAATCAGTCGCATCACACAAATGTGCTGCGAGTACACTTACAGAGTATGGCTTAACGATAGGGGGTAGGGGAAGGAAGATATATATATATAAATATATATAACACGTATATGCAAAGCAAGCTGTGAAGCTGTGGGAAACGCCGGCGCACAGCGAAATTGAATGAGTTTTTGCCACATCAAAGAGAATGATTGACATGAATTCCAAAATGATATTGGAATATTTCAGACAGATCTATGCGGAAAGATATGACTTGCTTAACACGCCCAGTGAAATGTGTGGGTTTTTCTCCATGATAAATCCAGAAATGAGTAGTCCGAAATCGGCAAATACAACAGCAACAAGCGAACTGGCTCATAATTAACACGTCTAAAAGGAAAAGTGGCCAACAACACTGAGAAAATCCACAATGAAAACTTTTGCCAGACCACGCGATATCGAAAGAAGCAATTGGGGGCGTGGGAAGTGAAATGTAAGGGGCGTGGCTAGGCGGCTGGCAGCAAATAACGTGCAAACAGCAACTAATTAAATAACGAGAAAATTAATTCGCAAAACAGAAAACGAATTTTTTGTATTAAATAAATTAAAGTATTTATTTGTTTGCATTTCACATTTTCATAATTTTCTCTTTCAGTTATGAATGCACTTTTCTCTCTTGCGTAATTCAAATTGAATAAACTTGAAGAAGTGAGGCAATTCGCAAATAAATACATATAGTACACACATATATATATATATATATATATATATATATATTTGTGCACTCGTAATTAGTTGAAATATTCGCAAGCAGCTACAGATAATAACATTGGCATATTTTACTAGCCGGCAAATGCGATGAGAAGAACAAAAACGAAAATGGAAATAGCAAATTAAATAATGATTTTTCACAAGAGCTGCCCAAACAGATGAATGAATGGACGGTTTGGTAGGATGGACGGACGGATTGGTTGGTTGCTTGGATGGTTGTATGGTTGGCTTCAATTTGAGTTTTAGGCCGCTGACAAAGCGTTTTCTGTATTTGTTTCGCTTTTGTTTGCCTCAATCCAGAGCCCAGACCCAAACCCAGACCCAAACCCAGACCCCAACCCAGATCCAGACCCAACACTAGACCTGTGCTGAGTTTTGGGTTTAGCATTAGATTGCTTCACTAAATGTAAATTGTTGTTTATAGCGCGCAAAACCCCAAAAAGCTATTTTCAACTTTCAATCAATGCCCCCCCCCCCCCCCCACCTCACACGTCAACAGCCCACAGAACTTCACAAAAACCTGAAACCATAATTACACCGCGCTTTTCAACTTTACCGCAATTCTGATTTGTAATGTACTTTTTTTTTTGGTGAGTATGTTTTTTTTTTTCATTTTTTTTGGTGTGATGTTTTTGTGTTGTTTTTTTCATTGTTTTGTTTTGGGGGCTTTTGTAATTTGGCATGAAATTAAAGCACCTTGATTTGATATTTCCAAATTATATTCGTAGCTGAGTATGTTTAGCGAATTGAGATGATTGTTGAGCTAAAGTGAAACCGTGACAAGGCTGCCAGAACACACGCTAACTGTGCGTGTGTAGAAATAAAAAAAAAAAAAACACTTTAATCACAGCTACTTTCAGAGTTTTTCTGTAAAATAGCGTTAAGTAAGAATGAGTCAGCTCGACTAGGAGATGAACGTTGATCACACATTATGAGAGTTGTATGACAAGATGTATCCATTCTTAATTGAACACTTGTATTGCTATTAATTATCGATTTATATCGATATTCGACAAACTTTTAGAAAGCTTAGTAATAAATAAATATTGCTAAATTCATAAAAAATAACAATGACAAACATTACTGCTGTCAATCTATTCATCCAGCTCTGTTGACAAGTTGATGACTGTTGACTGACGTTCAGAGACAGTTAATCAAAATGACAGTTTTAATTAAGCGAACCCATCAAATTCCTAAACAAGAACAAAAATATGTTTTATGCTCTCATAATGTCGTGTGAAAACACAAAAATTATTTTTGCATTTATCACCAGGATGTGAACCAGGCATAAAAAATGTGCTCAGGTGTTTTATTAAATTTCATGACTTTGCGACAACTTTAAAAACTTCAAAACATGCTACAGATAAAACCAGACAGAGACAGAGAAGCAGACAAAGAGTATAATGCCCAAACTTGTCTGCTAATGTCTGGAAATGTTGGTGAATTTCTGTCCACAGCTGCCGGAGTCTACAATCTACCTACAATGTACTTACTCATGAGACTGTCTGTCTCTCACTTAGCCGCTCCGCCGGTTCTGTGGTTCTGGTTCTTTTGTGACTCGGCGAGTGGGGGTAAGCATATAATGAAAACCAGTAGCTACATGTGGACAACTGGTTGGGGGGGGGGGGGGAGGGGAAAGCAGCATTAGACTCTCAGAACATGACATTCACCTAGCATTAAAATCAGAATCGTTGCTCTTGTTTCTCCTCTTGCTGCACATACATAAATATAAAAATGAAAGCAACCAGACGGCCATAAAAATAATACACAAAACAAAAAATCAAGTATCCAAGCAAAAGAGACAAAGTCACGATGCCTTTTGTAAAATTTAAAGAGAGGGTAAAAATATTAGAGTAAAAGTAACAATTTCACACATAGGAAGAACAAAAACTTCTGACCTACTAACTCGCCAAGACGCCAATCTTGAAGTGAGCGTCAAAGTCAAGTAGTTTGTAGGCAGTGGGAGAGAGAGGAGTATGCGCTGAGGGGAGGCGTTCCAAACTTGGGTAACGTTTGCCCCAAAACTAGACAGCAAATGCCTTGACGCTTGACTGACGCCAAAGCCGAGAGTCGACTTTGGAGCTGGCGAGTTGAGTTCAGTTTCAGTTTAGTTTTAGTTTAGTTTAGTTGGGTTCCAGTTTCAGTTAAAATTGCATTGAATTCACGCCTCACAGTTTAGATTAAAGTGCCGGTGGGCGTAACACACGAGCACACGACTCTGATATACACCCAGACAGCCAGATAAACAGACAGATTGGTAGGCAGACAGACAGACAAACAGACAGACAGACAAACAGACAGACAGGTCGTCAGACGAGCTGACAGACAATACAAAGTTGAGTTGTTTAGTTGTTTAGTTGATGTTGCTGCTGCTGATGTTGCGCTAAATGCTGCATGCCACATGACACTTTGCTAAAAGATTGCGCTTAAAGTTTGGATTAATTGTGCTTTGTATAAATCAGTTATTCTTGCATGAAGCTGAAACTTGAAATTTAAAAATTCACCATTTTAAAAAATATTATTCTTAATGGCACAAAAAACATAATATTCAGTAAAAAATTTCAAATTTCTCTATCTAAAATATACAAATTTTATATGTGTATTCATAATTATAAATAAACGATTTTTTCTACGTTTTTTCATATGACGCGAATGCCAATTAAACCAGTAAATACACACACACACAAAAAAAAGAAGAAAGATTATCTTTGACATTTAAATTTGTATTTTAAATCGACCGATTATTATTATTGAAGAAGTATGTTAATCGTATTTTGGTCCAAATGTCAAGATCATGAAAGAGCGCAAATCTGGTGAGTTTATGATAACAAAAAACGAATTCTTACAAGCAGTCATTTTTCGACTTCTTATTTCTAAGGGTTTTTAATATAATATTTTTTGTATAAATGTATGGAGCAAACTCACATGCATTACATAAGTTTGATTTGTTTTTCTAAGACTTGGCAATAAAAATTATAAATTTCCAAATTTTAGGAGATATTCCCGTCAATCCGCTTAAAGCTTTTCAGCAGCAAGTTAAATAGAATCTATTACCACTTTCAGCTGCTGTCATTGCGAGTTTAACAGTTAAGAGTTGCCCGTTGCCAGTTGGCCTGGTCTATTTTAAAAGCTTGCCCAGAGAGACAGCGAGAGAAGGGGGGGAGGGATTTGAAGACTGTGGCACATTGTCTTGCTATCTGTTGGCATTGTGGCAAACATCGCTCGTAAGTGCGCTTAATGTGAGCGTAAAAGATTATATGGCAAAGTTGGCGCTGTTCATCGCCATTGATGGGATCTGGCCATAAATGCGGATAAAGTTTGCCAGCAGCAGCGAACGCGTTTATTGCCAATTTTTAAATGCACAAAACGCAATCATTGCACTGCCAACATCGCCCACACACACACACACACACACGAGCAACAAAGGTCAGCTGGCAATGGAGGCCAAAAAGGGCGTTGCAGCAAATGGTTGCACGTTGGCATATATAGGGCAGCATGCCAAGTGCAAAGTGCGGCACTGCAGATTTGGCGCATATAAATATACATGCCTTATGCGGCACACACACACATATTTATGTGTAACATATTTAAACACCCACACAGATTGAGGCACTAGGCACAAGTGCCAAACGAGCAGCAGGAATGGAACTGGGAACTGGGAAACGAAAACTTCAATTTGTGTGAAGCATTGCATTGGGCTTGAGACATTTCTAATTGCAGATCCGTTTCTAATTTCTGGCTTTCATGTGGCGCTGCCTTGGCTGCCAAGCATCCGGGTTGCCGCAATTACTTTTACATGTTGCCAATGCGGCAACAGCAACAGTAGCATCAGCAGCAACAACAACAACAACAGCAGCAGCAGCTACCACAAACGCAGTCAGCATTTGAAAGAACCGCAGCCAATGTGGCGCGTGCACACACACACACACACACACAAATAGACGCACACACACACAGATACAAACGCGCTTAAGTAGCTGCGTCACAAGGCTCCAATGTTGCTGCTGTTGCTGCTGCTGTTCACTGTCATATTGCATGCAACACAAACAGCGGCTAGCAGCTGTCATGGATCGCCCAGTTGTGTGTATGTGTGTGTGTTTGGGTGTGTGCCTGTGTGTGTGTGTACATAAATTTAATTCTTAAATTGCTCGTTAGCTCATCATGAGGTTTGTTCATTCATTCAGTCATGCAGTTGTCGTCGTCGTCGTCGTCGTCGTTTCTCTCGCAGCTCGCATCGCTATGATGGGCAACAATAACAATAATCATGCCACCAACGACAACCAACACAGCAACAACAACAACTTTAACAGCAGCAACAAAAATGTTGCGTTTGCTTGGCGCTCTTGGCCATTATGTAGGTCACTTCAATTTGTTGTTGCTGTCGCTGTTGTCGCTGCTGTTGCTGATGTTGCTCATGTTGCTGTGGCCTGGCGTTTGTTTTTATTTTTCTTGCTGTCTAGCTATACAAGCCCCTGTCCCTCCCCCCTCCCTGTTGCTGGCATAGAGATTTCACTTGGATTCTATGCGCTTTTAATATCACGCGGATGGCATCTTCAAGTGATTTAATTTAGCACCAAATGGATTTTCTGTGGCATTCTCTTTTGGGGCATGCTTAAAATATTTATTTGCGCTTGTGGCACACACACACACACACACAGAGACAAATACAATGTAAGCTAGTGTGCGTTTTGTCGAAACGGAATATTTTAATATAGCAATATACATAATTTAGTACTTCTTAAATACTTTCAGACTTTCATTTGAAGCGAATTAATAATAAAGACAAGATTACAACACACTTTGTCATCAAGAATCACTATTAAATTGTTGTTCAAATATGCGCATACTAATCTATATATATTTTAGCATTATTCCAATTTCAGTTTATTGAGCAATCCAATAGATACACCCAAGTCATGCATTTTATATGCCTGTTTACAGCTGTGAATCATCATCAGCACGATTCTGGACTGGACTCGTTCTGAGTTCTGACACAACAAAAGGTGTAGATTGCCTGCTCTGATATGCAAAATGACTAATCAGATTAGGCAATCGAAATGTTGAGCTTTAAATGCAATTAATTGCATTCAAATCCATAGAAAATGTCAACAAGAACACTCAAAAAAATAAGAATTATTATTCAAATGCTGATTTTCAAACGAATTCTAATTAATATTCAAAGAATTGCATTTGCTTTGTTATTTGATGTAGGTAAAAGTCATTTTCTACACATTGAAACAATTTTAATTTAGCAAAGCGCATTTTGAATTTACAACGATAATTTTTTCAATGTGTAATTCGTATTTAAAGTGCGCAGTTTGTGCAACAGTTTGAGCATCTGTCTGGGCATACAAATCAACACTTAATCATTAACAATTCCAATTAAAATGTCTCATTTGTTAGGAATATAATGAGATCTATTTCTGGGCCACACATACACAATTTGTATGCTTGATCATTTTTCACATAAATTACATGATGCTCTTGTAATTTTTTACTTGAAATTGCTAAAGAATTCCGAATGAGACTGACAAGTTTACAAGATTTTATTTTGAACCGGCACTTATGTAATTATTTAATTTGACACTTAAGGGGGATTTCACATAGTGCGAAATGTGCACATTTGGCGAAGGGGTGAAAGTGTGTGTGCCTGCAACGACTGTTGGCATATTTGCGAACATTTATCAGATGGACTGGAGAACAACAACAACAACAACAACAACTGAGAAGTAAACAGTCAGCCGTAAGCAGTTAGCAATAAACAGTTAGCAGTCAGCATTCAACAGTAATTAGTAAATAGTAAACAACAGGACAAAATCTCATAAGGCCTGCGGAGTGTCGGGAAAATTAATTGCTTGGCAAGCAAAAAAAATAGAGAAATAGAAATAGAAATAGAGAAGAAATGCCAGTTATAAAGGAAAAGCTTTTGTGCAAGATTATTTTGATATTTGAAAAGAAATTGCATTCGCTCTTAGCTGCTCAGACCTACGAACCAGTCTAGGAGAATTGCAACCGCAAGTCCAACTAAATGTCGAGCCCATTAACCCCATTTGCGGAGCTGAGACGAGAAAGTCGCAAACACTGAGGAGCTGCCTGCCACTGCACAGTTTGCAACGGTATGGCTCTGCCACTTGTGGACCCTTGTGGACCTAAGACGGACTGGACTCGCCGCATCTCTCTGGGCTTCCCAATTAAAGCAAGTAATTTCATTCAGAATCAGCGCGCTGACACTGCCGATTCTACAAATTGAATTTGCAATAAACTGAAGCAGAAAAAAAAAACAGACATATATATATATATATATATAGAAGTATTGAAAAGTCCAAGTGAACTCCAAAAACTCAACACACAAAACCAATAAGAGCGAACAATTCAAATTATGCAAAAACTTGGTTCACAAGCGCAATTTAAAGCGGAATTTGCACAGCGAGCAGCAGGCAAGTATTTTTTTTTGCCATTCAAAGGATCCACTCGACTAGCAGATGCTCTGTAAAACTAGCTTAAACTCAGAATGCTTTAACGTTTCAAAATTAATTTGTTAATTTTTCTTGTCTGCCTAACTCTTCTTGCCAAGGCTTATTACAATCAAACCCTTTTCAGTTAAATTTCAGAGTATTGATGATTCTGCGCTAGCCTGGCTAACTCCTTTAGCTGGTGGCACGAAGGTCACCCGAAATGGCCAATAAAATGAAATTCCAGCGATTGCCAATAAAATTGCAGCCCATTCGACAACGTTGACAAATCGAACGGTGCGTGGGCAACCAAACAGAGAAAAAGAGACCGAGAAAGTTAAGCAGAGACAGAGAGGAGAGAGAGAGAGAGAGGGGGAGAGAGAGAAGGGGCAAAGTTTGCAGCCGTCATTGTTCTAAAAGTGCTTTAGTAGTTTTGGGGGCGTGTCAGCGTGACTGCCACTAACTGCAAATGTTATGCGTAACCAAAAACCAAAATAAAAATCTTTTACCGGAATTCGTTCGACTTCAACTTGGACTTTTTGGGCTTTTTTTCTGGAGTGTTGCACGGCGCAACGGCTTCAAATTGAGGTTATCCTCGTCTCGGTTCTGTTGGCCATAGCCAATTTGATGTGGCGGATTTGGCGTTTGTTTTTACGACACTCGAGTTGGGGAGGGTGGGGGAGTGGCTGTGGCAGTTATCGGCAAAGGAAGAACAAAGGCCAAGGCGTCCTCCCATATAAAGCGACATTTCTGCTGCTTCCTTTCGTTTTTTTCATTGTTGTTGTTGCTGTGTTGTTTTTGCCCTGCTGCCGGAAATTGCTGCCATCGATAGCCGGCCAGAGTTGGCAACGCCCACAATCCGCAAATCCTCCCACCGACAAAACCCACAGTGTCCATATACTCTACCCATCCATCCGCCAGTGCAGACGACACTTTGGCAATTTATTTCGATTGCGATTCCTTCGTCGTCTCGGAACTTGCTACGGTTTGTCCATTTCGCTTTTTTCCTCAGCGTGCCACGGCTTTATGCCCCTGCCCAAAACCAGCGCGATTTGCATAAGCGCCATTCAGCCAGCCATGAAAATGACACAGCCAAAAAAAATCAAAAGAATGAGAGAAGAAAAAAAAAAATGAAGATAAAAACCAAATACAAATCAGTGCATAATTTTTCTATTAAACATTTTCCACTGGGCAGTTTGTTAACTGTGGCAGATGAGGGGGGGGCTGTGGTGAATGTGGATGTGGCACGTTGTAGGTGTCCACCTGAGCCCACTTTACAGCTAGGTCACGTCGCATTTGCTGGCGCTTCGTGGCAGGCGCAGGACACGTTTTATTTTTACGCTTAGTTTTCAATCTGAGCGCGTTTTATTTTCAATTTTTTTTGTACTCCTCTTTTTTTTGGGGCGCTTTAATTTGATGGCACCGCTTAGATTCTCAACTGTTTTGCCAAATTCAGAGGCTTGGTTGGATCACATTGCAATGCATTGAACACATCCCATTACCCTCCCCCCCCCCCCGCCCACGTGACCGTTGTCATGGTTGCCCAGCCCTGGCAACCTGGTAGTTGCTTCTCCATATGCAAATTGGAATTTTTGGTGCGCGAAAGTCGCGCCAAATGAAAAGCAAAAGTCGATTGAAATGAAATACACGACACAAATTAAATGAAATACGTGGGACAAAATGTTTGCTGATTTTTGTTCGTGTTTTTTTTTTCTGTTTTCGGTGTGTTGTTATTTGTTTTTTTTTTGTCTTTTCTGTATTTTATAGTATGGCATACATACATATTCAATAACAGCAAAATGCAAATTTGCAAATGTCTAAAATGGAAAGTGACGGCGAAAACGTCAGACGAACAAACAACAAAGGCGACATCGGAGCACGGAATCGGAATTGAGTTGTGTATAACTTTTGATTTCGAGAATGATCAAAACACGAGTACAAATCAAATGTATATATAAATAAATATGTATTATATATGTATATATGAAATTCGAACTGAACACTGAACGGAAAACAGTTTGAAAAAACCCACTCAAAGCTTTTGCTAAGCTGGCGCAATTCATATTCATTCTAAAAGAAAGCAAAAGTCCGCTGAAAAGTGTCTGAGCCAAAATGAAAATCACATATTTATTGGTTTTTAGAAATGAATTCTTTAAGGAAAGTGGAAATGTGTTAAGCTGATGAAAGGCTACACCTGGCTTAGCATTTGCGCATAAAAAGAAATTCCAATAAATATTTATGTTTCAGCTTGAGCGATTCAGAGCAAAAAAAAACTACCATATAATCAAATTTTTCAATAAATAACGATAAACGTGGAGGGTGGCAAAATGTTTAAACAATAAAATAAAGTCAACAAGCATGCATTTTTCAGAGCACTTCATCAGCAAAATTCAATCATATTCATAAATCGCCACAAATGCAATGAACGGCAAAGAAAACGAAAAAGCAGTGAAAAACAAAAGAATAAAAATGTTTTAAAGAGGGCCAAAACGGTTTTTGGCAAATGTGCAGTGTGCAGTGTCGATGATATCGAATATCAAGTGCCTGGCCATAAACAACTTGACCTTGTGCACGTAGCCACAACGAGCCAAGCAGCTAACCAGCCAACCAACCACTCAGACAAAAAGTGCCGAGAGCTGCTTTTCCATTTGGACACAGAGACCGGAGCGTGGTGAAGCCATGTCCATCCAGTGCCCATCGATTACCAGTCCACGTTCACACGTTTTGGCTTGGTTCATGCCTAGAGATGGCTTTTGCTCATGCTCATAAATGTGGCTAATTTTGCTCAATGCACAATGGATAGTGACTCGATTGGTTGCCAACTGGTAACTGGTAACTAGTAACGGGTAACTGGTAACTTGTGATATTTCGAGTACCATCATCATCATCATCATCATCATCATCAGCACAGGCAGTGCCAACAATTTAGTCATGGCACACTGCTAAGCAGGCAACTGATTGAAATGCTTTTGACTTGGCTAACGTTGCTGACTTGTTTTCATTTCTTGCAGCAGAAGGCTAAAAGAGAAGTCAATTTGCGGCCGGGTCGTGAGTCAGCTAAAGTTACAACTCATAGGTTTACCACCTTCATCTCCCCGCTCCTCATCCAGGCAAACCTGGCTAATAACCATTGGCCAAAAAATATCTGTAAGTGTTTTCGGCACGCAATTCAGCTATTGGCCATTGCCCATTGCCCATTGGCAATCATATTTCATATTTATCTCGGTGAGTGTCCGGTGTGAAAACTACAAAAAATATATTATTTTTTTTCCATATATTGCTTTTTTTTATTCATTTCAAGTCATGGCCAGGAATTTGTAAGCCAACGCTGAAATTGGTTTTCAGCCAAACAGTTTTTTTTTATGATGTGTAGTAAATGCAGCCTGCTTGCAAATCGGGCATTAATAATGTGGCACACACAGTGGAACACCCTAATGGAAGTGAATGCCCCGCGTGCTCTATTCAACTGGGGCATACGCCCCGTTTATTATGCTCGCATAATTATTATTAATTTTTTTTTTTTTTTTATTATAATTTGTTTTTCGGTGCGTCGCTATTAAAATGCGTTTGGCAACACAAATGGCTTTCATCACGCTTAACGGCATAAATACCTGAGATTGGCATATGCCAGAGATCATTAAGTGTCAGTCAGTGTTGCATTTATATAAATGCCCCATTAAAGACATATAAACACGCACACACAGGCATACGCACACCTCGTTGAGGTTAATCGACTTACCTGAAATGAGAGAGAAACAAAAACCAAACAGTTTTAATATAATTTCAATCATAATTAAATCGATTAAACAGAGCATATTTATTTAATTTAATTGCAAATGTTTTCATAATTTCACAAGTGCATTTTTAATAAAATTACGAAAGTCTTTCCAATATAATGGAACGATTACAAATATGCAATTTTAACCTAGTAGAATGTATAATTAAAATGTTGAAAAAATTAAGCAAATGATTTCCCACAGAAATTTTCTTAATTTTTTAATTATATAAAATATTTAATATTTAAATATTTAATATTATAAAATATCGCAAAATGGCTGCACTTAAAAATAAAAATTTATTAAATTCCAATAGAGCAAGCAAAATATAAATAACAACTTTGGTTTACTAAAGTAAACAGATTAAGAAAAATCTGTAGAAATTAAAAAAAAAAACCCGAATGATTAGACTCTTATCCGTAATTGAATTTCGGAGAGGAAATTATATTTTTAAGTCTGCTTTTTCTTTTTAGTCTTGCTTTTGACAAAATGCTTCAAACGCAAAAAAAAATTTAATTTGTGTGCATTAAACGTGATTAAAACGTTTTTGTCGAGTGATAAAAATATGAAAGCAGGCTAAAAATCCTTGATAGACTTTTAATACTGTTAAGAACAAACTTAGAGACAATTATGTAATTTTCAAAATGACATAACGAAACTATAAAAATCAACATCATTATCTGAGCTCATTTCGGCAAATTATGTAAATTCGAGTTTATTGTTTTTTTTTCCCCCAATTTTATGGCAACTTAAAAAAAAGTAAGCTCTTCACTGAAGACTCGACTTTTGAACACATGTGCCACATATTTTGCTCAATTTAAATGTTGCTAGGGCATTTATGAAATTGACTTCAAAAATACATATTTACATGTATTTATATTTGTATGTATATATGTATTATGTATATGTATTATATGTATTTATAACACATGGCATGGCAATTACGAAGGCAAACTACTAACTATGCCTACAATTCAAATTTCGCTCTTTGCCCATTTTGTTGTGGTGGTTGTTGTTGATGATGGTCATGTTGTTGATGGTCATGTTGTACTTGTTGTTGTTGTTGTTGTTGTTGATGTTGCTAATGTGCAAACGAACTCATTTACGCAGATAAAATACAGTCCCAACCACCAACAATCGGCAACACAACACAAGTCATAAAAGTGCACATAAAACGCAAAACTGATTGAGAGTTATGTTGAGATAGCACACATACGATTCTCTCTATCTCTCTCTCTCTCTCTCTCTGTGTGTTTAGGGACATCACGCCACAGCACATTAAAGGAAATTGACGCGGAAACGAAGCGAATAAAACTACCCAAGAAGAAGCAGCAGCAGAAGCAGCAGCAGCAGAAGCAGCAGCAGCAGAAGCAGCAGCAGAAGCAGCAGCAGAAGCAGCAGCAGAAGAAGCAGTAGAAGCAGCAGCAGAAGCAGCAGCAGAAGCAGCAGCAGAGGCAGCAGCAGATGAAGTTAAAGCGGTCCAGTCAGTAAACAGCAACAGCAACAAGCAATTTACACACACACACACACAGAGAGTGTCTGATAAGGACAAACACACACGCACACACACACACATAGCGATTGCTCACTTCATTACGCATAATTTCCTGGGTGTCTTCATTCTGTATCATTTTTATTTTCTTTTTCACAGTGACACAGCAAGACTGCGAGCCGCAAGAGAGACAGAGATAGCAAGAGGGTGAGAGTGAGTGAGAGAGTACGAAGAATTCCTGACAGTTCCAGTTTGTGTGTTTGGGGTTGGCCTCGGGTCATACGATTATTTTGTGCTTTATCGTTGCCATGGTTTCTGGCTCTAAATGCGAAATGAGTCGGATAATGGTATATGGGCAAGATATGCCATATGAGAATGGTATATGGTATATATATATATATATCAGACTATGGTATATGGCATAAGGGCCATAAGATGCATGTCCACTCGCCTCGATATGGGGGTGTCTAAGCAGACAGACAGTTGAGCGGGTTGGGAGGGGGCGGCAGTGACTGAAAATTATATGCTGATTGCAGTTTGCCGATAAGCGTAACGAGAATTATGAGCCATGCGGGTGATATGCGGCCAACTTTGGCTGACCAGCGTCCATAGAGGGCGGCTCTGGGGCTGCCAAAGCCGAGAGACCATTGGATAATGATGCAAACAGAAATTGCGCAAAAGCAGCTAAAGCCAAGGCTGCCAGCTGCCAGCTGCTGGCAATGAAACGCATTCGATTTGAGTGAGCTGCAACTGGAGCTGGGGCTGCGACTCGGACTGGGCTTGGGGACTGCGGTTTGGTGCTGGGGATGCTGATGGGGTTAGGCGACATCACAAACTAGCCGCAGCTGTGCGAGATTCGTAAAAGTTGCGACGTTAAATGCAAAAAAAAAAAAAGAAAAAAAAAAAACAGAAAACATCAAACAACAAACAACAAACTGTTTGCAGCGTGGTGGTTCGCCTTGAGTGGAAGCCCAAAGCCGGGCGAGAAAACTCAACGCAAAAGTGCGTTTAATAGTCTTGCGGTTGGCGGTTGAGGTTGGGGTGCTCTGGTGTGCAAATGTGCAGGGTCTGAAGGGAATAAGACCAGCGACTACACACACAACTCCTTAACTTGCAAAGTACACAAAACAACACAAAACAACACAACACAACACAACACACACACACACACACACTAGCAACAACAACAACAAAGTGTGGCGTCGTTGACGAAGATGACGACTCAACGTTTAGCTGGAGCGAGATCTGGGCAAAAGAAGGAGAAAGTTTCTACAACTAGCTATGTGTGGCTCAGATGATAGCTGAGAGCCAAAAGCTGAGTGTTGCCGCTGTTGCAATTATTGGTGTTGTTGGTGTGTGTGGTGTGTGTGTGTGTGGTTAGTGTTGCTGTGTGTGTGGTGTGTGTGTGTGTGGTTAGTGTTGCTGTGTTTGCCTTGGCTTTTCTTTGTTTCACTTCCACTTGTCTATTACTTGTTGTTGTTTTTTTTTTTTTTTGCTTCTTTTGTTTCTTAGCTGATTTTTGTACGCTCTTAGTTATTATGGCAAATTATTTGTTTTGACTTTAGTTTTTCAACGTCAACGTCAACTTGGCTGTTGCTGTTGCTGTTGCTGTTGTTGTCGCTGTCGCTGTCGCTTTTGCTGTTGTTGTCGCTGTTGCTGTTGCTGTTGCCATTGCTGTTGCTGCCGAGTTACTTCCCAGCTGCTTCAAATTACCGCCCTTTGTCTTGTGCGGTTGCCGGGCGACGTTTCTCATTATACGCTGTACCCATTCATAATGGCCAGAGCAGGGTATGATTAGGTTGTGCAAGTGTTTGTGACAGCTATAAGAAATCATCATTGAAACTTTAAACTGGCTCTTGACTGGCAGCGCAAGCCAAGTCAATGTTGGCTTTCGCAAAAACAACCAACTATTTGAAACATCAAATCAAAAGTGTTTATTTTATTTTATTTTCGATTACAATAAATTACGCAATTTTAAAAATCACAAAAGTTTGCTGAAATTTTGATATTTTCTGAATTATAAGTTTAGAATCAAATTTTGTTTTAACTATGTTCTGATTTAAACTGCTGACAAAAAAAATCGTTTATGTTTGAATATAAATTGGAGTTCTTTATTATTTATATTTATAATAATACAAATATAAATAAATAAATTACAGAGTATCTACGCGTCGAGCGTACTTTGAGTTGTTTCAATAGTGCTCAACTCGATACTTTGTTTTTCGTATTTCGAATTTTGGCATTTGTATTTGTAATTCATATTTTAAATTTTGCCCAGCAGCAGCCGCAGCAGTTGCCATTAGTTGGCCCTTTTCGAAAGTGGCTTTTTGGATTCGACTTTGCTCCGAGCACTCTCTAATTATGACCCATTGTGCGAAACGCGAACCCGAACTGCGAACCCGGACCCGGACCCCATCCCCTCTTGACAATAACAATAGTTTGGGGTGTTGGCTGTTGTTGGTGCTGGAGGTGAGAGACTTACACAAAATTATGGCAGCAAAATTTTTGGACAATTGACGGTTTTTTATTGCAGCAGGGTCAGAGAGGATTAGCCTCACGATGTGCCCCAGTCCAAGACCGATGCGCACAAAGAGCGTTCCGAATCCTTTGTGACAATAAAAACTGAGTCAGCTTAACTGAGAAGAAGAAGAAGAAGAACCAGAAGAGTCTGCGTCAGCTCAAACGTGGAGATACGGAATTATACTTTTTTTTTTTTTTGTTGTTGTTGTTGCTGCCACAAACAGTTGCACGTGACTACAAGTAGTCCAAATCAAGAACCATAGAATATTACGCATTCGCAGCGTACAACGCTAAAAGACAAATGTAACTCGGTAACTGTAACTTTCTCTGTTTATGTTGCTCCTTGAAATGCCTTGTGTGTGTGTGTGTGTGTGTGTGTGTGCACAGCTGTGTCATGTGTGTAGTCGTAATTATGAGCAATATACACGTAAAATTTTATGAAAACACAAACAGCAACAAATAACAAACAACAAGTTGAGTTGAGCTGAGACAAGTACACCGAAAGGTATGGCAATAAATTTTGGAATTTTATTTGCTTTGAGGATTATACGAAATGTGTAAAATGCAAGCGACAAAAGGATGCGAAAACCACATCTTGTTTGTTGTTGTTGTTATTGTTGTTGTTGTTGTTAATGTTTTAATTAATTTGCAAAATAAACGCGCTTTGGCATTTGTTTTGAGCGTATCGCGCCAGATTACCAAAGTTCCACAGAAGCTGTAAAAACTCCAAGCGCAAACAATACAGCGAGTTTGGGGGGAATGATGAGCAGAGGGTGGAGAGGGGTTTACAAGTGACGGGTGTAGATGTGTGTAACGGAGTATCTGTATCCGTACTCATTTCGGTGTGTGCAAAACAATTTTACAGCAGACAGCAGACAACGTACAAATAACCAGCAACAGCAGCAACAAGGGCCAAAAAATCATTGCACTTTAAATTGAAATCAGTGAGCGCGGCAACAACGCGGAGGTGACCTCTGCCCCCTCGCACCCATCCTCCAACTCCCAATTCCAATTCAGCATTGCTAGTTGATTTTCCGACTCGTTTGTGTTCGGCTGGTTTTTTTGCGCATTTTGCGGTTGACAGTTGACACAGTCTGTTCAGCAGTTGAGCTTGCAACTCTTTGTGGCCAGACTCTGACTGCCAACAGTTGCCAGGCTCCCAAACTCTCAGCTTCACAGATTATCGCTCTTCCCTGGCAATTGGTATTTTTTTTCTTTTTGGCTGTTTCAGCTAAAATGTTGCCATTAAATGCACTTTTGGCGGCTTTCGATTGCTCATGTTACTCATTACAATTGCGCATTTTATATAGGCAATTTGGTATTGGTTTTAATTATTCAGGAGCATTAATTTTTTTGGGTTTTTTTTTTTTTAAGTTTAGTCAGACTGAAAGTGGAATCCAGACAAATTGAATATAAATAAGTGCAACTGCAAAATTGATTTTGGGCAAGTGATGCATATGAAAATCTGCAAAGTAATTCAAATACCAAAGTTGCCTCTTTTTCTAGTTCTTCTCTTTAATCCCTTATAAATGATGTATTTTAAATTTAGTAAAATACAATAACAATTTACATTAATTTGACTGATTGAGGTATTTCTTATGGAAATCACATTTACTTTGAAAAAGCTTTTGACTGTGGAAAGTATTGAAATTTATTCGAATAAGTTTTTTTCAAAAGATATTCGAAAGTGCTAAGATTAGGTCGGGTGCTGCGAAGATTAAACAACAAAAGCGATGAAATTGTTCATTAAAGATGACTCTTGTCAAGCAGGTTATTAGCGGTCTTTTTAATGCCACAAACACAATTCTATATTGTTTCTGCAACTGACTTGAGTAACGTCTGCCTACAATAGAAATCTATGCATATTATTTTTTTTTATCATTTCTCCGAATGAATCAAGCAACTATTGCCCAACTGGCTGATGAGCGATTCAATAATGCCCACCTACTGCCAGCGTTATTCAGAAATAGATACAAAACAATCCAAAATGCAAACAGAGAAACAGAAAACTTTCACCCTAAAATGTGGCAGCTACAAAAGGCAATAGATACAACAAAAACTGGTCCGCCAATATTTCTCGTATTACCTCATTCCAAATCAATAGATGGGCGGATTGAAAGCCAGCAACTAGATAAAGACTTTACTATATACTGA
This sequence comes from Drosophila fungiperda, assembly GCA_035042345.1. Lineage (NCBI taxonomy): Eukaryota > Metazoa > Arthropoda > Insecta > Diptera > Drosophilidae > Drosophila > Drosophila fungiperda. Next base: position 45,297 of record JAWNLM010000159.1, on the reverse strand, counting down.
ATTTCATCAAACAAAAAAAAAACAAAAAAAAACCATAATCACTGCTTCGGCATTATGAAACTTTTAGCGTTCAAACCAAAAACCTGATTAATGTGTGCATTTCGAATGCAGAAAATTAAAACAATATCAAAAATCAAGCAAATGATTTTTAATCATTTTGCTATACCTGGCAATTTTATTTTTTATTATTATATAGTAGATAAAACGAGTTAAAAACCAAAAAATAAAACAACTTTCTTTGGCTGCGTGCTTGAAAAGTAAAGTTTTCAAATAAGTCTTGATTGAAGTTTAGTCTTCACATTAGCCTTGATTGAAAACATGCGCACTTAAAAATAAAATGTGTAAAAAAGTGTAAAAATAGAATTGCTTTTTAGCAAATTGATTGCAAGTCGATTAAAAATAGTCAACGTTATTGACCCCAGAAAGCCAAACGAATGCCACACGCCCCGCCCCGTTTTCGAGTTTAGTTGAATGCACAACAAATGCCACAAAAGCCACAAAAACAGCAACAGAAACAACAACAGCAATCCAGAAACCAGTCAAAAAGTGAGGGTATGCAACAGCAGCAAGAAGAAGCAGCTGCAACAGCAGAACAAGAAGAAGCATTAGCAAGTGGCATGCGGCATGCGGCAACCAACTCTTCAATACACAACAAAACAGACTCCGATGCTTACCCATAACATGAGTTATGGACTTTTGTTTAAAACCGCAATAGCCACAATACAAAATGCAAACAACAAAAAAAAAAGTATAAATAAATAAAAATAAAATGCGAAATAAAATCAAATGAAAAATGGCGGCAAGAGTGAACAGAGGGGGGTGAGTTAGGGTATCAGGGTAAGGGGGGCAGGGCAGCAGGCATTTCATTTCATTTCATTCGAGCATTTGCATTTTGTTTATTTATTATTTATTTATATGCTTATTTACAAATTATGCTCATCTGCTGTTGGCCATAACTGCCGACCTGGTCTGGTCTGGCCTGGGCTGGCCTGGCCTGGTCTGGGTTGGGTCGTCTCCTATTGTGCTTTGTGATATACAGAAAGAAATAAAAAAAAAATAAAATAAAATAAATAATAATTCTCGTAATACACATTTGTGCTGTGAGCGGCTTTTGTGCGAAAATGTCTGATGCCAGAATTCACAATGAGCCGGTTAGACTTTGGCTTTGGGCTTTGTTCTCGCGCGCGCCCAAATGGCATTGAACACTAATGGCCTGAACAAACACAAAACCAAACACAATTTAAAAAATTAAAAAATAGAAGAAAAAAAAAATGATAAAGAGAAAGAGTCTGAATCGTTGCCAAGTTTCGGTGATCATTTTCACAGCGCTCAAGGCCAGTGCCAAAGCCAGTTAAAGACCATCTTAAAGCCCACAAAACATGGCTAATTGCACTGGCACAATTCGATGTGACGATTGCTGATCATAATTTCTTGATGGCATCTGGTTTTGAGTTTGTGGTTTCTGTGTCAATCGACACAGCTAACGGCCACAACACAAACTCAGATGTAAACCCAATTTGAATTTCCAATTTGGGGTGAGAATTCAATAAGCCAGATTTGGGCACAGCAACAGTTTGTCAAAGAGTTGCCTCTCTGCCCTTTGGCATTGGCCCCTGAACAATCTCTATCAACTCACTTCTAGCTCCCTCTCTCTCTCTCTCTCTCTCTCAGTCGCTCTCTCTCCATCTCTCTCTCTCTTAGCTTGTCTTTGACTGTGTCAACTTGTTTGCAGCTCGTGTCTCGATGCGTTTTCTATTTGCTGCGACTGCTGCTGCAGCATTTTGCCGGCTCATTGCAAATTGGCCCGAATGCATTTTCTATACAAACAAACTGCACAACAACAGCAACAACAACAACAACAACAACAACAACAACAACAGCAGCAGACAGTCACATTTTGATTTCACATTGCACAGTGGCCTGAAAAACACTATTTCATTTCAAGTTTTGGCAATGCAACTTCAGCATTTATTGATGAAAAAATAGTTCAATAAAAACTGTCCTTTTGAGCTTGTCACATATTTGAGTTTACCTTGGTAAATGTTTGATTAATGATGAACATCATTTTGGGTGCAGGAAATCTATTAGTCGTCTCGCTCTTGTCTCAAAAGCACTCTTAAAAGTCGCATTTTACTAAAAATTAAAGTAGCTTAAAGTTGCACTTAAAAGTAAAAAAGATTAAAAGTAAAAAGATAAATTGATAAAACATTACAGAATATTATAAGCTATTATTACAATTATTATTGGGAATCTTCTGTTTCTTTCTCACAGAATATGCAATGTCAAGTTATGGAAAAAATTTAAATTTATTTATTATGTTTTAAATTTCAGTACACAAATTTTCAGTGTTTATCTGGTTGTGGCACACAGTGTTTGGTGGCTTCGCTTTGTTGTTGTTGTTGTTGTGGTTTTCGTGTCTGCAACAGCAGTCTGATGCTGCTGCTGCTGCTGCCGCATTTGAACAGCGGCAACAACAACAATTTTGTTTTATTGGCTTTATTGACTTTTGTTAAGTTCTTGTCTCGCCTCGTTTTGTTTTGTTACGTTGCAAGTATATCTCCGTGGTTGGTTGGCGATTCCTAGTTTTTTAGTGCCAAAACCGACAAGTTATTTAGCCGATTTATTTCCACTGCTGTTGTTCTTTTTTGCGGCTGCGGCTGGTGTGGTTCTGGTGGATACAGTTTGTTCTCTTATAAAAGTAAATTTAGCCAACTCCGCCAAATCAGTGAAAAAACAGTGGACTTAGCCAAGAAGGCTGTGTCCACTCGCAGGATAGCCAAAAAAAAAACAAATAAATAAAAAAAACTGGAAAGTTGTTTGGTCAGTTTGTCGAGTGTTTAGCCAGCTAGCACCTCTATATATATATATATATATATATATATATATATATATATAGTTATTGGCTGTGAATGTGTGATTTGAAGCCACTGAATATATATGGTTGTGTATATAGAGAAAAGTTCGTGGCAGGTTGCTCAAAGTTAGCTGTAAATGTGATCTAGCTGGAAGAGCTAGACAAAAAGTGTGTCAACTAAGCAGGAGATGCGTGCAGCAGGTAGCAACAAATGTTGAAAGCAGCTAAACTGGATACTAAAGTGCGAGTACAGCAACAGCAACAGCAACAGCCACAGATACAATGCACAAATACAAATGCAACAACAAACACACACACACACAAACAAACACACACACCGATACACCTAAGATCGAGGTGCTGCTCAAACCAGGAGGCAAGCAGCGCGTTCTGCAACTTGAAACTTGGTTTTGGTTTTCCGTTGTTGTTGTTGTTGTTGTTGTTTCGGGTGAAATCTGGTTTTCAGTTGCTGTCGTTTTTTTTTTTGTTTTTTTTTTTTGGTTTTGCTTTTATCGCTTTTTGCATTTTGAGCGTTGTGGCTAAAGTTGAATCATCCATCGATTTCAGGCGCGTATCTTGCAGATACTTTTGCACTGTATGCAAATTTTTGGGTCTTTGGACTCTCAATTTGACAGTCGCATACAAAAAAAAAAACCGGTTTGCCATTTGCTGTTGGCCTGTTTCAGTTTTCAGTGTCATGCCGCACAACGCAGCGCAATTAGCCAAAGTGGCATAATTAATATGAAATACACGCATCTAATGATCTTAACTGAATTACGTTTTTTTTTTATCGTTTTATTTTTGTTTTGGTTTTGCTTTTTTGATTTACGACTTGTGCGTTTTGGGTTACATTTAAGCCAAAATTTATGATAATATGGCCAAGCACTTCAAGTTTTTAACCTCAAGATACAAATGCGAAAGTGAAAGTGAACGAATACTTGCACTCTTCACACACACACACATACACACACACACACACTCACAGCAGTCGTTCGACTGTTGACTGTCTTAGTTATCAAGCCAAAGTTGAAGACAAACTCAGTCAAAGTATCTGTAGCTGTATCCGTTTGTGTATCTGTATCTGTTTCTGTTTCTGTATCTGTGTCTGTTTAAGTGTTTTTATTACTGGGCACACTGTTTTCTTAGCTCTTTTGTTTCGCATGCTTCAAAATCAAAATTAAATCCTACACAACAAAAAGATATACGTTTTTTACAAAGCTGCGGCTGCTGCTGCTGCTGCTGCTGCTACTGCTACGTTGTTGCCACAATGTAAGTTCAGCATCACGTTTCCTTTTTATTGCCAGCTGTTTTATTTTCTTATTTTTATTATTAAGTATAGCCGCTGTTGTTATTGTTGTTGTTTTCATTTGGGGTCTGTTGGTTTTTGTTGTGTTTTTCTTGTTGTTATTTAATGATTTAAAGATTATGCACGCTCAGCCGGCCAGCGGACGAGCGGACAAACGACGACCCTTTTTTACTGCTGCCCAACTTCAGTTTCCAACTCCTGACGTCCCCCCGACAAAACTTTCGCTTTTTACACCTTTTTTTTGCGCCCGAGTTTTTTATCTCGCCAAAACCCAAGCAAATCTCACTCACATACACAAAAAAAATTGTGTAAGAGCTTGTGTTAATTTGGAGCCAAGGTTTAACTTGCAGATAAAAAAACGTGGTTTACCGATTAAAAAGCAGAGCAGAGATGCTGTTCTTTTTCTGGAATATATGGCTAGAAAAGGCAGGTGCAAATTGAGCAGAGAATAACATAAAATGCGTTTCATATAAGCACTTTAAATTAAACTCAATCAAATACAATATAAAAAAAGTTTAGGCTGCCTTCCAACTTTGACACAATAACAATAACAAAAACAAACACAACAATGTCAACAAATCTAATTTGTTGAACGAAGAAATCAACTTGACACAGTTTTGCAATTAAAACAATAGATAAAACACAATTTAAATTCTGAAATACGACAATGTTGTCAAATGTCAAATGTTCAGAGACTTGCTGTAAAAGTATTCGAATGGGAGACGTTTGCAAAGATACACAGACTAAATGCAACAGATACAAATACAGATACAAATACAGATTAAGATACAAATACAGATACATTGGAGAAAATACGGATACAGAACTAAAATAATTTGTGTGCAATCATGTGAAAAACTGGTTTGCGATTCTAGCTCAACTTCAGTTAGATATTTATAGTAATGAATGCGTGGGAAAATTACGGAAAAAAAAACCATATATAGGAAGTCAGTCGTATATAATCTGATATATGTATATATATAATATATATATATATATATATGGAAACAACAATAAAAATCGCCAGTCAGCTTGCACACAAAAGAGTACAAAAGGGGCGAAACAAAAAGCACTAAGACACTTTTGTTACCTGGCCAAGCAAAACTGTGATTTAAGATCTGCAATTAAAGATAAACCAAAACTCATTATAATCCAAATGGTTTATAGCCGACATCCCCCTCCCCCCCCTTCCCACGACACAACATGTGTAAACAAAACATAACAAAAAAATAAATAATAGTAATAATAACTATGCGAATGCTTGACATAAACTTTAAATTAGAGCTCATGTTTATGTTTTCTATTTCTTGGAAACTCGCTTGAACCATAAGATTAAATTTTTACCAAAAAAAAATAGAAAAAAAATGTGGCTAGGCCTGAGTCTGACAAGAGAAAGAGAGCCAAATCATGCAAGAAATTTGTTACTGACATTAAAATTACCATCATTATAATGTCTGATGCTTAATGTTGTTGTTGTTGTGGTTGTTGTTGTTGTAGTTGTTGTTGTTGTTGCTGTTGATGTCTGCCTGGCTGCTCCCAGTTGAAACACGAAACAGGAAGACACATGGCCGGCAAAAAGGCAACGGCAACAGCAACGGCTAAAAACAACGAATGCCGCACAAAGAGGCAAGAAGCGATGTGCGGTAATAGAAAATGTCGAAATAGACATGAACAACAACAACAACAACAACAACGACAACAGCAACAACAACAATAAAAACAAAAGCAACACAAGCAGAGAATCTTTTTAAAGTGACATCAATGCACACCTGAGATACCCTGGAATTAGTGAATTAAAAACACATACCTTCAGAAGTGAGCATCGTAGTTAATATTAAATGTAAACATTTAATTTAAATATTTTTAATTTTATTTTTTAGCTAATATTTTCTAATTATTAATTAAGGCATTCCTCAAATTAGGCAATTCTTTTTTTTTTATTTTATAAAAACATGATAAAAAATGAAGTCAGCTAAGCGTTAACAGTAATTAAATAATTGTGTGAAATTTCAAATTAAAAACCATATTATTTTGATTTCAGATGCAACACTCCAATAAAAAACAAAGTCAGCAAAGCAAAATAACCTTAAATTATGAGCGAAAAGCTTGGTTTTATATGTAATTTTAATTTATTAATACCATTTATATTTTTAACATATTATATATATAATAAATAAAAATATATAGATATAATAAAAAAAAGATTTAGTTAGTTTCTAAGTAAATTCAGAGTTCTTATTAATCTGCCTCACAAGCCGATAAATGAAACTTTTACAGGGTAATTTACAGGTATAAAACTTGAGCGCTGCAACATAGAAATGGAAATGGGAATTGGAGTGATCGATGTTGCCAGAGGTGAGAGTTGAATCTGAAAACCGAAGCGGACGGACAGCAAATGTTGCACAGAGCTACATGGTGGAGGCAGTGGTAGAAGAAGAAGAAGAACTCACCTGCGCATTATGGGCAACGGCAACGTGAAGCGTCCATCGCTCATCATTGGTGCGCCACCTGGCAGTGGCACCGTCGATATCACAGACGCAAGCGGCGGCGGCGGCGGTGGTGGCAGCGACAGCGGCAGTGGCAGTGGCAGCGGCAGCGTTTGGACCGCTGCTTGCGGCTGTCCTACTGCTGGTGGTGGTGGCAAAGGTGGTGGCGGTGCAACACCGGCGGACAGTGCGCTGTACGGCGGCGGATAATGGCTGTGCAGAATATCCGGCAGAAGAGCACGTGTCAGGCCTAAAGCAGCCGGATGAGGATGCGAATGCGGATGGGGATGATGCAAGTAAGGTGGTGGATGCAACGGCGGTGAGTGCCGCTCCACGTGCAGACGACGCGGATGGTGTGGGGGCAATTGTTGCTGCAACTGCAACTGTTGCTGCTGCTGCTGGCGACGTTCGCGACGTTCCCGTCGACGTTGCTCGCGTGTGCGCAACTGTTGCTGATGTTGTTGATGCTGTTGTTGTTGCTGGGAGGAGTTGCTGTTGTTGTTGTTGTTGTTGTTGGTGTTGCTTAGATCATCGGTTTGGCATTCGGTTGAGGTGAAAGTGCGTGTTGTTGGCGAAAGATTCACATTGATTACTTTGACACTGTTGTTATCAGCACTGGTCACATTCACACTATTATTATTATTATTATTATTATTATTATTATGATTATAGCTAATAATATTATTTATATTATTACTGTTGCTTACACTGGCACTGACAGCAGCAGCAGCATGTTGCACATCCACATTCGTATTATTATTATTATTATTATTATTATTATTATTATTATTATTTAGCTTATTTTGTACACTTGCACTAAACACTTTGGCTCCGGGCACACAATTATTAATTGCAACAATGCTGCTGTTGCTGTTATTGTTGCTGCTGTTAATTTTCTTGTTACTATTGGGGGTGTTGCTGATGCTGTTGCTGCTGTTGTTGTTGCTGCTGTTGTAGTTGCAATTCACAACGCAAACACCGTTGTTGTTGTTGACGATGCTCGACTCTTGAGCTGTGGTTGTCGCTGTTGCCGTTGTTGTTGTTGTTGTAACTGCTGCTATTGCTGTTGCAGTTGTGCTTGTGGGCGAAGCAACACAAACCTGATTACCGTTGTTAGTACCGTTATTGTTGCTGCTGTTGCTGTTATTATTGTTCACTTGAATCGTTAGACTTGGCTGTCGCTGACAGGACTTTGTTGCTGGCTGAAAAATTGCAATGTTGCTGATGCTTTTGGCCTTGCTGCTGCCCCTGTCAGCATTGCTGAGAAAGACGCTGCTGCTGTTGTTGTTGTTGTTGCTGTTGCTGCTGCCAACTGTTTGTGTTGCTGCCGTTGCAGTAAGCAGTGTCTGCGGTGGCGGCGGTGGCGTCTCTGCCACCACATTCAAACGCATCTTACCCACTTCCTTATCGATATCGATATCGGTTTCAATATCGCTATCGGTATCGTTATCGGTATCGTTACTCTGACTGAGACGATGCTCGAAGAGACTTTCACTCGCGCGAAATTCGGCATACAAACGTTCGAGCTCTGCCAAACATTTGTTGGGCAGCAGCGCGTCGCTGCTGCTGTTGCTGCTACGACACGAATTGTAATTGTGGCGCCCCCGCGTTAACCAAGACGACAATGTGTTGTTGCAATTGTTGTTATTGTAATAACCGTTTCTTAAACGCGCGTCCGTTGTATACGCGCCGAACGAACTCGAGAGACTGATCGCTGCCGAACGAAGCTCAATTGAACAACCACTGGCCACGGCAGCAGCTGCTCTCTCCGCTGATTCTCTCTCGCAAGCTGTTCTCTCCGCAGCTACTCTCTCTGCTGCTGTTGGGCTCACGCTCACTGCTGCCTGTTCTCTGCGCGAGCGATTGCGAGAGCGACTGCGACTGAGAGTGCGATAGTGTACTGCTGCTGCAGCACAGGAAACAGGTTGATTGACCTGAACTCCGACAGCGACTGCAACTGTGCCTGTTTCCTCGTTTACTCTTGTTGTTGTTGTCGCTGTTTTTCTTTTTGCCATTTCTTGCTCATCTTGAACGTCGCTGGTGTCTCGGTCCTCGTCTTCGTCTTTGTGTCTGTTTTCATTGATAATGTAATTGGCTCTGCTGTCGATTTGATTTTGTGCACTTTGTTGTGATATTACATTCGTTGCTTCTGCCGTTATTTCAGTTTCTGCGTCGCTTGCTGTTTGCGTAAATAATGCGCAATTCTACAAAACAGGAGAGAAATATACAAAAAACGTCAGCTTTGCATTAATCAAATGACCAGATTTAAGTTTCAAGTGCTAATTAGTGTTAATTGCTAGGGGCGACTTAGCCAATGGCCAAAAGCAACAAAAAAAATAAATAAGGTGGCAGCCACAACACAGGTCTAATTCAGGATGTGGCAAGCAGGCGCATAAATGTGCGCTTAATTGAATTAATTAAGCCAACGCACAATCATAAAATCGTCACAAGTCTTGTTGTTGTTGTTCCTGCCTGGCGTCTGCATGCTGGCTGATAAAGTTATTGCTGCTCTCCCTGTCTCTTTTTCTCGCTCTCTCTCATTTTCTGTCTAATGTATTAGAGATGAGCGCTTGTCGTGCTTTGCAAATGATTTATCGTGTGTCAGCATAACAACATAACATTTAATTTAATTTTAAAATCCAAGCGAACTAATGCAAAATTATTTTTTGCATGGTGACTGATAAAATTGTTGCTGTTGTGGCTGCATGATGTGCGCTTCATTTTCTGTTTCCTGAATTAGAGATGGCGCTTGTCGTGATTTCTAAGGAACATTTTGAATGTCAGCCTATACACAACAGTTTAATTCGAAAATGCAAGTGAATTACAGTTAAATTATATGTGCTTTATAAAGGGAACCAATGCTATCTGCTTATATTATTCGCATGAAGACTGTTCATCGCTCAACATGAAACCTAAATCTGAAAGCGACGCCATCTCTGCCAAATCGCTGTCAAATCCTCATCCACATAATGTGGGCTCTAAATAACTGTTGGTGCGTACGTGAATGCGTGCGCTTTAGTGTGTGTGTGTGTGTGGGTTCTAATTATGTTACGCTGTGTTACTTGCATTAATTACGTCACAGAAATATAATGTGATTTACTGTTAGCTCAACTGCTGCTGTTGCTTTTACTGCTGCTGTTGACTTATTGTTCTAGGTGCTGCTGGGTTGCCTTTGTCATTGTTGCTGTTTTTGTGTTGCTATTGCTGTTCACTCTTGTGCAATGTTTCGTTAGCGATAGTCTGTTGATTGTTGCCCCTAGTTGCAATCATTAGAGCTCCAAAATGCAACTCAACTTCATATTCAATGATATTTGTAATGAGCGGTTTTCTGTGCACATGGCTACATTTCGAGGTTAAATCGTATTATGCGATATAATAGTTTAAGTCAAAATTATCCCCAGGCGATCAATTAATGTGCCACAATATGTGTGTCATTTATTTTCGTACTCAGAACCAGTCTTAAGCTGATCAAATTATGAAATGTTGCAACTTTGTAACAAAAGCTCGAAGCGAAGAAATAATGGGACACATGATAATGTACCCCGACTACCCCTACCCACTTTTCTGTTGTCTACCCCTATCTGCCTGTCACTTGAGGAGGCGACAATCCAGCTCTGTTCGTATCTGCATATGGCACACATCCATATATTCAAATGCACTTGTGTGTGTGTGTGTATGTTATTTACTTAGTTTAGTTTCGTCTTTGTTCTTTGTTCATTGCTTTGTGGTCAATTTCCCATTTCGCTGGCGCAAACAAAAGAAAAAACAAAAACAAAATTATGATAGTAGCACAGATATAAAATGTAAATGCATATTTACGAGTCCCGCAGTCTCAATATAACGGAACAACATGACAACACTCCCCGCAAGCAGCACGCAACCCGAATTACTCATACCCCTGCAGCACTCTTGAACCGATAGCGAGACCAATTACGATGCCAGTGTCGACGTTGATGCTAGGAGACATCTGCTGCCACTGTCTCCCTCTCCCTCTCTTGCTCTTGCTCTTTCTCTTTGTCTCATTCTGCCAGTCTGTGACTCGGCTGTGGAATCGAAGCCGCGGGGTGGCACTCAAGGGCCTAAGTGAAACATTAGCTCTTATCGAGCGCTGTGGCAGTCAATCGAGTCGCTCGATAATGGAGCCCCTGATGTCAGTCTTGACATCAAATTTGATGGCGCCACATTAGGAGTCCAAGTGCGCAGTTGAGGGTGTTTCGCCACCAAGGTGACAATTTTATGTGACCCCCGACAGACAGAAGTGCTGTGTTATACAATACATAAAAAGCCTAACAGCTGCGTAGACAGTTAATAAGCACTAATATCGTGCATATATATAAAATATAAATTTAATAATCTAATCCATTATGATGACAATGTCTGTCTTTACTGCTTTTGCCTTTATTAAGTGTTATCGATATTAATCGAAACAGCCGCCACTCAAGTTGAGTGTATGATTAAAGAGAAATGTATATTTCTGAGATTATTTTAGTTAGGCAACAAGTTCCATTTTTGTTAATATACAGCAGACTTTCGTAGAATTTAAGGATAACTTAAAATATAAGGACATTTTGAGAATCGGTTATTAGGTAAGCCAATAATTTTTTATTGTATATTTTTGACTTTATATATCCCCCAGCTAAACTAGTTAAACTAATCACTTAGAGCCGGCGATTTATATCGATAAACTTACCTGCGATATGTAATCGTCTGTAAAGGAGCGCACTAGGCGCTCAGCGGGAACATTTGCCGTTAGTTTGAGTTGATCATCATCATCATCTTGCTGAGTGGTTGTAGTTGTTGTTGCTGCTGGGGATCGTTGCGATCTATCACATTTTATAATGTTCGGCTGGACGGGAGCCAAGCTTGCCCTGGCCGCGCCCACGCCGGAGACACTCGCCTCGTAGAGCGACTCGTACGAGGGTGGCTCCGTGATGGCCGTAGCCGCCGAGGAACACCATTGGGTGAGTGTGTGCGCCGGACTGCCATAGTAGGATGGATACGAGTAGCGATTCCTATTACCGCCACTCGAACCAACTGAATGGTCGGCCGTCTTGGCCGCCTCCAAGGCGCAACCACTTAAACTAAAATTGGGGAAAGGCACGGGGAGAGCTGCTGCGTCTGCTGGCGGTGGTGGTGGTAGTGGTGGTGCAAGTGGTGCTGGTGCTGGTGCTGCTGTTAGGTGGCTCAGAGCAGCACTGTTGCTGCTGATGCTGGAACTGGTCTCGTAGCAACTATGCGATTTGCGCAGCTTGCGATTGAGTCGCTCATCGTCATCCTCCTCATCCGTGGAGCTGGCCGTTGGCGTTGTCCGCTCATAGGGCGTCCACAGCATTGAGGAGAGCGCCTCCTCAACGTCCGGCGGCCGATGTTGCTGGGCGTTGCGGTGCGAGGGCAAGCCCAGCCCCTGGCTGGACATATTGCGTTCCGACATCGACATCGACATCGGCATGGACATGGACATGGACATGGACATGGACATCTCTGCTGTGTGGACATTGCTCGCAGTTTAGGCTCCTTGTTGAATCGAAGCAGGCGGTCGATGGTGATGCTGTTGGCCTGTCTCCCTTGGCCGCATGCTGAGCCACCCCCTAAAAAACCAATGAAAGAACGGTAAAAGTGTAACTGTAATCGGTTGTCGTGTTAAGGGAAACTTTTAACTAAGCAAATGCGACTGACAAATTAAATGCTTAGAAATTTTGTCCAAATATTCAGAGAACTAGCAAACTTTTTAACTGGCCAACTCTTGAGCCTTTTATTTTCCAATTTGATAAATTGCGATTAAAGCATTTCAATTCTAAGGAGATGCCAAATGAAATGTATAAGAGAGAAAGAGAGAGAGAGAGATAGAGAAATAGAGAATTAAAAGCAAAAGACACGAAACATGAAAAACAAGCTTCCGTTTTGTGGGCAAAATATATGCAGAAAAGTTTGCGACGTAAAACTTTTTGGCAGCCTCTTTTGCTAGCCGGGGGCAATACACTCTGCACCCTGCACCCCGACCCCTATACCAATCCCTATCCCAAACAACCACGCCACCATTTCCTGTAAAAAGTTTGCCACACACACACACACACACACACACCTACGTAGATAGTTGCTGGGATATGTAGGCTGCAGCCAGGGCTGAGGCTGCTTCTTATTCGGTTATTCGTATTAGAAAGACTCTTTTGGCCAAGTTTAAAGTTGACTGCCAATTTTCGGTTCGTGCCAAAAACTGGCACAGAAAATGGCTTAACAGCCATCGGACTAAACGGCCAGACATTGAAACGGAAATGGTTGCCCATAAGCGTCACTCGAATCCATTGCTGTTGATATTGTTGTTGTTGTTGTTGTTGTTGTTGTACTTCTCGATGCTGACTGCCATTCATGCAACAGCAGAAGCAGCGGCAGCAGTGGCACCAGCATTTACTGAACACACAATACCCGAATGTGTGCGGCGTTTATGTGCGGCATATCATGATAATTGCCAGTAGATGATAATAATATCATTCAAATGGAAAACTACATTTGGTTGAGCATATATATATAAAATATTAAAGGCTATATAAACGTTTATACGTGGCATATCATGATATCACATTGCGTACATTTATCATGATAATTGCCAGTAGATGATAATAATATCATTCAAATGGAAAACTACATTTTGTTGAGCATATCTATATAAAATATTAAAGGCTATATAAACGTTTATACGTGGCATATCATGATATCACATTGCGTACATTTATCATGATAATTGCCAATAGATGATAATAATATCATTAAAATGGAAAACTACATTTTGTTGAGCATATCTATATAAAATATTAAAGGCTATATAAACGTTTATACGTGGCATATCATGATATCATATTGCGTACATTTGTCATGAAAAGTGTAAGCTGATGATAACAAAAAAAAACCAAGATAGCTAAAATGGAAATTAATCATGATAACTTTTTATCATTGCGCTCAAGTCAAGTTTGTACAGTTATCAGGTTAAGGGTCAGCGCATAAGCGTGCAGCAGAGCGAGACAGCGAGAGAGTGAAGGATAGAGGGAGAGGGGAAAGAGAGACGAAACGAACTGAATCTCCTTGTTGGCTGCTACCAAAACTAAAGTTTTATGTGTTGCATATCCTAAGGCGCTTTGCTGCTCTAATTTTTTTTTTTGCTCCGCTTTTCTGCTAGCCTCCTTTTTCTGGGTATTTTCAGTTTGCCACCATTGGATCTGATGTTTTTGTTATGCTTAAATAAAGATTTGTGTTAGTGTGTTTTATTGTGTGGCTGTTGGTGTGTTGCCTCTGCAATTGTTGCTGCTGTTGTTGTTGTTGGTGGGGCGCACTTGCCTTGTGTTTGCTCAGCAAGTTTATGTGCATTGCTGGCCTTCATTGTTGTCATTCCCATTGTTGTCGTTCGGCCCAAAGAGGAAGAAGGCGCCAGCAAGGGGCAACACAAAAGGCAGCCACATTGAAAGCCAGCACACAAATTAATATGTGCAACAATTGAGATTGTGTGCCAGAGTGTGTGTGTTTGCGTGTGTGTGTTTGCGCGTGTGTGTGGGTGTAGTACTTGTTATATTCATGTTACCTACTTTTGTGAGCGTTTAATTAACAACAAGTTTGCGCCTCGTACAATACAAACAAAGTGCCAAAAGCCTAGCCGAAGCCTTGAAATCTTCAACATTTTTAGCGTAATTGGAAAAAAAATATATGAATATGAGCTATAAATTTTGTAGATTATGAAATATTGCCTAGATTACATATAGAAATATATATGTGGACTACGTGACCTGATTTCCTTTGCTGCTTTACTTTTTAAATGTGACTGAATATTCTTTGTTTAATTTGTCTAAATAATCGTCAAGTTACACATAAAAATTAAACTAAAAATATTGTACAATTATTCAATTCTTTTAATAAAGAAAAATTAAATTCTGGACACCGCTGACCCACTCTTGTTTTTACAGAATTCAAATGCTTCCACTTTATGAGACTGTCAAGAAAATCTGTTAACATTTTAAAGAGAATTCCTTACCACAAAATTGTATTTTATGGCTTTCAAGATGCGTCACCTTGTGGAAAAGAAAACTTCGACGGCAAAGGAAAAATAACGCCGTAAATCACAAACGCAAATAAATAATAAAAAAAACTTGAAAGAAAAAAAAATATTAAAGAAAAATCAAATGTAAATATTTTTTTTTACAAACTTCTGCGACAAGGCAATAGAAAAATGGCTGGAGAAAACACGGCGCAATGTGAAAAAATATTACGCAAATGAGCAAAAATTTGGCTCAGCAGGAAATTCAATAAAGTAATTTAAGTAAAAAAGATTTGCAGAGTGTCCTAGTAAGTTTCAAATACGCTTTTCCATTTTATATACCAATTTTTGTTTAAACATTATTTTAATATATATTTTTTGAATAAAGTCGCCGATGGTATTCCAAATTAGTCGTGACGATCTTTTAAAAATAATGTATATAGTTCATCGCCTTTAAGCAAACCAGTCTCACTTGAATATTGCCAAATTTCTAATAATATATATCGATTATTATTCAAATTTTATCAACAACGGAACACAATCAGTCGAAAGTTGAAACCAGGAGCAAAAAGTTGATTTGTTAAATACCTTCTTTTATAAAGGGCATGAAATCTTCGTCAAACCCAAAATATATTTTTATTCTTGTATTTATTTTTATTTGACTTGATGTGCGTCGCTCAATCAAGTTGCAAAGTGGCAAGGGCGCCGGGATGCCGTGTCCAGGAGGAACTTTTTTCCGCTAAGGAATTGAGCACGCAAAAAGTTGGTGGCAGGCGTTGCCATTGACAGAGCTTGTGCCACATACATGGAGGAGGCTGGCAAAGGCAAATTTTGCTGCCAGTATGTTTGCAATGCAAACAAACTTTATCTAATTAAAGAAACACGTGTCACAGACACGCCCCTACTCCCCAAAACAGCTTGCCAGCCCCAGCCCCTATTCACAATCATCGTTATTTGGTTGCCATCTCAAATGACTTCTTCGTCATCGTCATCGACATGGCCAGTGCCAGTGCCATTGCCATCGTTAGCTCTCCATCGACATCTTCATCTTGTGAGCTGCTTTGCATTGATGTCGCACTCGAAATGGCCTTTGATGTGCTGCCCCACCTCCCTCCTCCGCTGCTTATTTTGCATTTGCCGTCTCGACATATCCCAGTTGCGTATCCTCTGAACGAAAGTGCTTTGCCTCCTCTAGGCCAGTCCTCTGTCCTCTGTCTAACGTCTCTAGTCGCCCCGGCAAAGTCTGTCAAGTCTGACAGTCTGGTTCTGGGTCTCAGCTTGGGTCTTGGGGAGTCTGTGTGAGTGTCGAGTGCCTTTTGAGTTGTTTGTCAATATGTACACCATTATTCAATCAATATATTGACACACATTTCTGTCGTCGTCCTCCTACCACCACATACAACAGCAAGCAACCCCCAATACCCCCCACGCCCTCACACGGCAGCCAAGTGCCGCTCTTCGAGCCGCATGCACTCACCCCGCACCCCACCTTCCTGTCCCACTCCCCTTTCTGGCCAAGTGCTAATCGCAAACAAAGTAGTTTTTGCTTGAGTTCCATTCCATTTCGATTTCATTTGACGAGTTCATTCTCCCATTTTATGGCTCATGGCTGTTTGGCGTTTCGTCTTCATTTTCTACCCCTCCCCTGCCCTACACTAGCCCATTCTCTATTTTCGACTCCTTTGGCTTCTGTATTTTCTTTTCCTACGTCGATTGATTCCGCCGTACTTTGACACACTTCCATGCCACGGGCCCCAGGGACATTCATTTCCGCTTAACTATTGTGCCTATTCGATGCGGCACGGCAAACCCCTCAAATTGAATTTGTAGCCCGCTTTTATTTGCACATGCGTTACCAGTTTTCCCCATTTTCTTCTTGCTTCTTGTTTTCTTCATTTTTTTTTTTTTTTTTTTTTAAATTTATTTTAATGCTTTTCGCTTGGGCAATTGAAAACATTTTCGCTGTAACTAAGACGAAGGCCGTGGAAATTCGGTCAACGGATTTGCCAGAAGTCAATCGAAAATTAACATCGGACTCAGTCAGTCAGTCAGTCAGTCAGTCAGTCAGTGGATTCGTTTAAGCCATTTAGGCATTGTTTACATACGCGAGGATCATTTAAGCCAAGGACCTGCATCTAATTGAAATCCGTGTAATAAAGCACGTTGAGCAAGTATTTGAATTTTAATATCGAAGAAAGGCAATCAAATTAATTAAATGGGAATGAAATAAATTTAAATTAATGCTTGTTCTATATATATTTTGTGATGTTTGTCAACCTTTTCTGAGCGACTATTTTAGTATAAATATAACTAAAAACATATAAGCTTTATGTCTTTGCCCAAATTAGAAATTATTAAATAACATATATTTTGATAATTAAAATTGAATTGAATTTTTACATATATTCATTTTATATATGCTAATTATTCCAAAAATATTATTTTAAAAAAAAGTAGCTCAACATATCAGCATTATTATATTAGTTTTCATTCTATTTATTTATTTTTTTAAAAATTAAAACTGAATTGAACTGTTCACATATTTTCATTTGATGTATATTAATTTTGCCAAACATATTATTAAAAAAAAATAACTGAACATAACAGCATTATTAAATTAATAAATCTCATATTATTTATTTAATTTGTTTTATTTCCTCATGTCCTTTTATATATTTATTAGATTTTATTTAATTAATTTATTGTATTTAATTTCCTTTTTTATGTATTAATTAATTAATGTGAACTAAAAAAACACTATTTTTGAACAAACACTCAAAATTCATAAATGCGAAATTCACTCAAACTTTTGCCGGTTGTGTACCCAAAAAAAAAAAAGAAAAAAACAACACCAAGTTCAAGTTATGAACTAACTATAAACAAGCTGGCTAACAGGAAACTAGCAGCTGGACAGGTAAGAGCTGCTCTTGCTTTGGCCGTTGTTCAACTTACCTCAAAACGCAGTCCAGTCAGGTGGCAGGCAGGCAGGCAGGCAGGCGAGCAGATGGGGCACAACTAAGAACTTTAAGGCAGTTTTAACACTTGCGACAACTTGCTGCAAGACCTTTTTTTTTATATAGGTTTAAGGGAGCCTGCCTTTCTGCAGCTAAAGTTGCCGTCGCTGCAAGTCGGTGCCAGTTGCAAGTACTTGGCTTAATTATGCTAAAAGCTGGCAACAACTTTTGCGCCACCTCCGTGGCCCCGTCGACTAGATAAATTAATATTTACACGGGCGGCAAGCGAGGACAGCAATGTGACAGCTGTGGGACTAGTATGTTGTCACTGCCAAAGCCATTAAGTTTGTGGCACGTTAGCACAAGCACTCGTTAAGTACATATGCAGCTTATTGCATCAACTATGGTTTCCCCATTTAGTTTAAGCACACAAAATGCAATAATAAAATGCAACGCACAACAAGTTGATAATTTGCCGTATGGGCCAACGCGACGTATGCGTAATGTTTCGATTTTATTGCGTCAATTCGTAATTTTGGAATTTTTTGAGTGGACGCGAACAATTCACACAACGGTTGCTGCAGCGACGCGTACAAACTGACTGCCAAAGCTGGCCCAAACAAAACCGTTTCAATCCCAACAACGAACTGCGAACTTGACTTTAATGGAAGGCCCGAAAAAAACTCAACATAACGTCGCACATTTTGGTGAGTCGACGCAGTGTGTTGCACGTGCAACGGCGGCATTTTCCAGTCTCTGCCACTGCCAGTGTGTGTGTGTGAGTGTGTGTGGCAAAATGTTTGTTTACATTTTGCCACAGCAGCAGCAGAAGGCATTTTTCAGGCAACTTTGGGGCAGCCGTATTTTGCTGCTGTTGCCATCAATTTGGTTTTCAAACTGGAAATTGTACAAAATATGACTTGCATTCTGGGGATATCCTTAGATGTCTAACTGCCTATTGATATATACGACATCTATTCCGGTATTTGTCTTAGCTGCTGGCTCCTGGCTTGTTATCTGTCTGCAGTTTAGATGCAAAATTGTGCAACAAGCTTGTTAAAAATACGTACAGAATATTAAACAGTTGCCGCAAACAGTTGCACACACTAACAACGCCAACTCAGCTGCTGCTCTTGCTCTTGCTCTTGCTGTTGCAACGTGCAACATGCCACATGCCAGACAACACCTCATACATATTTATAGAGTTCTTAGGGTTTTGCCTGCCATGAATATTCTCACTAATTTGCTGCCAATTGAATTTGACTTTTGCAGATGGCACAACTCATTTTTGATTCGCTCATGAACGTGCCACAATTATTTCAACATTTTTTTCCACAGCCAATGAATAAACGCAATGAATCATGAATTCTATAAATTCATAATTTTAAGCTAAGATTTTTCAAAATAAATTCTTTGGGTTTTATCTTTATTAAATGTGTAAAGAAAGCTTTTTACAAATTACTCTTTTGTAGCATTTTTTTTCAAATAGTTTTCATTCTAATTCAAGACGAATAAAAATATATATAGAAAATTTAACAATTATATTAAATTAATACTAAATAATGAAATGTTTAACACAATTTATAAATAAAAAATAATATACAAAAAAAAAAACTGAATAAGTAAAAACTTCAGCACGTTTGCAACTTGAAGTATATTTTGACACTATTTTGAATTGTAGACTGACTTGAATGGTTGCTTCATGCACATTGTCTTTGACACACACAGCACACACACACACACACCGCACACACTCTTTCGCTGCAGTTGTTAAACAAATTGAAGCTGCTGAACAGTCGGCACAGCAAATTTTTATTGGCAAAACTTTTTTAATTATCATTAATGAACATGAGGTGCGCTGTGTGGCATGTGCTGACCGAAGCACCAACAACAACAACAACAACAATGGTAACAAGAACAACAGCAACAACAACAACAAACATTGGCAACTTTCGCAATGCAATTATTTTAATGTTCAATGATGTTGCAGCTTGGCAGCCATCGCAATGATTTATTGCCTGGGACCTCGCTGAAGTTCCCAGTTTGAGTTTGGCTTTGGCTTTGGCTAAGGTCTTGGTTTGAGTTTGAGTTTGTGTCTGGCTTTGGGTTTGGGGCCAGTGGAGTCTTAGGGGGTCTTGTGCCCAGGCGCACGCCATTCATTGTGTGAAAGTTGGCAGTGCTGGCAATTAGACGCTGACCGGACTTGGCGGCAAGGGGGCCATGGCAAGGGGCATCCAGGCCAAGCTGATAGTCCATAAAACAGCGTTTACGCCTAATGCATTATAATGGCCATGCCACTGAGTACTTGCGTCCAAGTTTTATGGGCTTGGCGTGACAGATTCGTTTTATATATATATATTTTGTATTATAATACAAGTGAGCAAAATGTGCAATTTGTCAAGTTATTGAAGTCTGATTGCAAATATTTGCTAAACTTTAACTACTATAATAATAATAGAAAAAAGTTAATGGTTCTTAGTCATTCCCTAAATAAATTATGCGTATAAAGTAATTTTCTGTGATTTATGCGCACTTCAAAACAATTTGCCGAATGCTGCCCTCTGCCAACCCACACTCAATATGATATATCATATCGATAACATATAATTTTAATATGGAAACAAGTAAACAAACACACGCATGAATATCTATCAGAAGCACGCACACACACACACAAACACACACTCACATGGAGACATTGTGCTATCTATAAATGCCACACAATTGCAGCGCACTTGCCGCAAAAAACCCCATTTTCATTTCCATTTCATTTTTACAACCCTGTTTTTTTGTAATAGCAGCAGAAACAGGCCTAAACCACACCAAGAAAAAAAGAAATGGAAATAAAACAGAGAACCCATGACCGGACCCAGACCGAGACCCAGGCCGGGACCCGTACCATTTATGACATATGCGCGTGAAAAGACACACACCCCCCCCCACACACACACACACACACTCACCGACTTGAGGTGGAGTAGGGCACCCCAGTCACATGCATAAAAAAAAAAAACGACGTGGCTTTAAAGTGATTTTGCAAGCGTGTGGCAACCACAACGTTGCCACCACCACCGGCAGCAGCAGCATCAGCTAGAGGCGAGGTTTTTACTTTTACGTTGCCATAGTTGCACGGTAAATGGTTGTATCAGAATCGGTAGCCACGCAACTCTCATCACACACACACAACACACACACACACACACGCACACACACACGCACACACATTCGAATCGGTTCTTTTATGAGAAGTCGTGACGGCAACGGCTATGCTACGGCTTTCTGTCCGGAACTTTGCTGGCGAAGGTGTACGGCGCCGCATTGGTAGCCGTAAAATGGAACACGGGTAACAAGGCGAACAAGGCAAGGCGAGCAGCGAGAAAATGAAAGCCAAGAATTGCAATAAAACATAAAATTGCTGACTTCAATTCGTTTGCCATTTGGGTTTTCGTTTCATTTTCCCTTTTTTGCGCTCTGCTGTTTTTCCTTGCTTGGCTTTTCCTCAAATGTCTGCCCCATTGTAAAGACCAAATGTGTGTGAGGGTGCAAGTATGTATGTGTGTATGTGTGTTTGTGGTGTTGTGCGTGCTGCTGTCGGCGGCAACGCTGGGGCCAAGCTGCGACCGCGTTTTTTTTTTTTTTTGTATAATATTTTATTAGGTTTTATTTGATTTACACTTGTTTTCTGTTGAAATATTCTGCCCTCGAGGCAAGTGTGTGTGTAAGGGGTTCGGGTGTGTGTGTGTGTGTGTGCACACTTGCTGGCAATCTATAGAAGAGCAAGTACTGCACTTAGTCATCTCAAATTGGGACTGCAAAATCAGTTGTATAAGAAATACTGATCTAGGCAAATGGTAGAAATTGATTATGATATGGATTGGGGAGAGTCCTTTCCTATCTGCCATGAAATACGACTTGTACAGTGTGAAAAGGACATAAAGTGCAGCAGCATTTCATTTTGCCAAGCTCAGTTCAGTTAATACCCTTATGGTTGAGCTGACTTTACGAGCCATTTGCCATTTGCCAGTTGCCAGTTGCCACACAGCTCACACAGTACAAAAGTAAAGCAGTTCGCTGCGCAAAGCTTAAGTTCAATTAATTATGCACAGACTGCAGGAGAGCAAAAGGATTTTAATTAAATTTTTGTCGAAGAAGCAGCTCAAGTGTCTCTATCTCTATCTATCTCTCTCTCTCTGTCTCTTACTCTCTGTGCAGCCGTGCATAATTGCTTTCTATTTTGCTTTTGCAATTTGTTTCATTTTATGCCTGAGCTGCAGTTGTAAGGCTCTTAATTTAAGCCGAAAATTGCTAATTGCAGTTGGCAGTTGCACAGTTGCAGCCAAACTGATCGAATGCCATTTATTGGCCTTGCTTAAGTCCCACTTAAGTCTCCTCCAGTGCTCTGGCATCATCACCTTGACACACTGAGTGCCGCCTCCCAACCTGACCGGAACTTAAGCTTGCCCCACATTTGCCCCAACGGCGCATGTTGTGGCTAAGCTGGCGAGATAAGCTTTATTAGTTTAGGCACACTGCAAACCAGGTGCGGCTGCGAATCCGGATGAAAAGCACCTGAATGCCGTTCATCAAAATGTGCATGTTTCGCTACATGAAAAATAGAGGGGAAAAATTGTTAAGTCTTTTGACTGCAGGGCCTAACTGCCAACTGGTTGCCAACTCGTGCATAGCTTGTTAGCCAAGGTGTTAATGAGTGCGATAAGCTTGAGATTAAAATATACATAATTTAACATGTTTGCCCGCTTGGACTCGGACTCAGAACTGAGGACTGAGGACTGAGGACTGTGTGTTGGATTCAATGAGCTGCTGGTGTTTGCCCAGGCTGGGGCAGGCTGAGGGTCTTGTGTCAAGCGTGCCACTCAATAACAATAAATTCACCTAACTTATGTTTGCCCCAAAAGCAACAATATCCCCATGCCGCAAATGCCCCAGGCAACAAATAACCTACGACTAAAACAAACCAATTTCAACCAGCTCTCATTTTGCATTGTGGCTTATTTGAGACTCAGTCGATTTATTCCTGAACGCAACTGCAGATTATAATTATATTGGCTTATTTGTTTAACGTAGTCAATAAATTTTAAAAGTTGACAATTTTAAGAATAAATTTTAAATGGTAGGAAAAACTTGAAACTATTATCAAGTGCCTTTTTAAGGTTTATAATTATTGCAAAATTTAAATAAGTGTTCAAAATTATCCAATAAACTTTAAATTTTTGTAGATAGGTGCTCAACTCAGTTGGAAGAGGATAAAAAATAAACAGAACTTTTTTGTATGTCTGTTAAAGCAATTTAAACTTCCATTTGAGGAAGACAAGATAAGTATACAAAAATATGAATATTTATTTTTTAATATCCAAGCAATTCCTTTAATATTTTGAAACATTGAAATTTCTGCGAGCACAATTTATGTTTTTAGTTCTCGTATTTTATGTTTTGCATACAAATTTGCTTATCTACTCCGAAATGGCATTTATTTGAGCACTTTATTTCTAGATTTATTTATTCCGCATGCAGTTCAAGCAAAGCATTCGAAAATTTCAACAAATGCCTAACTATTTTTATTTTCCACTCGTCATCGTAATTTCTACAGATATAACTTATTTCAGAGTAAATAAATGACACAAATGCATAAGCAAAATGATAACGACAACAATAAACTCTCAAAATTCCCACTAAATGGTTGCGATTTATAGTTGCAATGCAAATGAAATGCAACCAATGCAAAACACTCGAAATTTATTGATTATTTAAACGATAAATCAGTCTGCAGACCAAGTTTGGCTTTAAGACCAACGCATCAGATACAAAAAAAAAAAAAAAAAAAAAACAGCATCACACTTTACACAAGACTCAACGGAATTAGGGTCAAACCTATAAAACATGCAAAGCACTGGCAAACAGGCGAACCTGGCGAACCCGGAGTCTGCAATCCCCGTATTCTCGTGTCCGTCACAGACACCGACACTGGACAGGAGCCCAAGCCTGGAGCTGTAACTGGAGCTGAAGCTGGTGCAGTTGCCAGCTAACCTGGTCAGCTGGTGTTTTTATTAGTTTTACATGTTCGCAACTGTGTTGCCAGCTGCTATAAAGAAGAGACTGAAGCTAACCGCACACTCAATTGGGTTGGCCTTGTCCCCTCTCCTTCCATCGCTTTTTGACTTTTGCATATGACTCGTTGTCTAGCAACATGACTGCACTCAGGAAAAAAAATCGCACTTAATGCAAGAACGTTAAAAATGTTTGTTTTTCAATTTTCTGTTTGGTTTTCTGCTAATAGTTTATCTAAGCACTTTATTAACTCACCTTATTAACAAAGTATATATATAATTTCAGTATTTTTCTTTTCTTAAGTCCAGTATAGAATTTTTTAGAATTATAAAAATTAAAGCGCGGATTTATGTTATATAGAAATACATTATAAAAATAGAAAAAGCCGTTTATAATTATAATAGCAAATATTAGTCTTTGATTACAACACCTACAACACATTCAAAAAGTATATTTATAATATTAGAATTTTTCATTTTTTAAGTTCAGTACACATTTTTTTTATAATTTATAAAAATAGCGCAGATTTATGTTATATGAAATATATTATAAAAATAGAAAAAGCCGTTTTTATATTAGGTTTTTTGCTACTTAAACTAATAATTAATATTCGACTTTTAAAACCGCACCTTATTATTTAGAAAGTATATTTATAATATTAAAGTTTTTCATTTTTTAAGTTTAGCATAAAATATTTTAAATTAAATAAAAAAAAAGCATTGATTTCTGTTTAAAAATGTAAGTGGTAATTTGTTTTTCTGAGTGTAGCTGCTTAGCCTCGGCCTTTGGCTTGCAACTTGGCGCTTGGTGTTCCCGCTGTGCTCATAAATAGGCAACACTAAAATGTTCCGTTCGTCGGTTCGTTTTGCTGGGAACATATTTCAGATGGACCCGGATACACTTTTATTCCCTTGACATTTGCGGTCGCACACATATACACTTGTATATGGTGTGCGTGTGTGTGTGTGTGTGTTTGTGTGTGCATAGGAAAGTGTGCGTGTTTAGTAGCTTGGCCTGTCTGTTGTCCATTTTGATCCCCATGTTAATAATATAAATGATGATTTATGGCTCTCCGAGGGAGGCGTCGCTTGTCAGCGGCCCCACATGCTATTAAAGGAGAGAAACAGCTGTAGGAGCCGCAGCAAGTCAATCGACTTTTGAATTATTTATCAAATTAAAGACATATCACAGCGAATTCAACATAATTAGCAATTATGCTTTCTTATGCGGCGGCCTCATTTGATAGGAATACACACTTTAAGCTGCTGGCAAACGATTTTTGTTTATTTGCATTTACTTTGATTATTTATGCATGACGAACTGACGGTTGGACGGACAGAGAGACTCGCAAACAACATAAACAGCAGAAATTGTTTTGAAAAAAGACAATCAAAACAAGAGCGATAGAAGGAATTCGCGACAGAGACCAAGACCAAGACGGAGACGGAGACGGAGACGGTGACTGAGACGCCAACTCTGGCTGCCAGTAAATATTTCAGGCATTTGCCGTCACATTAAAATCGAATTTTGCATAGAAAAACAAACATAAAAAACAAAACGAAGCCAACTCGGCTGCATAGAACTGGGACAAGGGGCGCATAAAAAAGCCACAGGGCCTCGGTATTGTGAGCCACACAGAGGTAAAACCCATCTTGCAATCCACCACTCCTTTTTACCAAAAATTTATGCAAACGAATTAAATTGGCAGGCTGACTAGCAGGCGGGTAGGCGGGCAGGCGGGTAGGCGGGCGCTGACTGGGTTGCCTGGCAGGAAGCCAGAATCGCTGGCAGTCAAGGCAGGAAGCCAGGACATCATGCTGATTGCGAGTCCTGGCAAAATATAATTATATTTTTAAATTTAAACATTAAATATTAACATACAAATACACACACCCTCACACACACACACACACAGCACTGCTGTCATTTTATCGCGCATAAAGCCATTTACAGTTATCATTTCTGCGTGCCTCAAATAAAGTCACAAAACTCTAGCAAATGGCCATAAAAGCTAAACTTCAGCAATTAGCCAACACTGCCAAACTGTAGCAGAATCTCTCATACAAATCGAGATAAAAAAAAAAAAAGGGAGTGAAATAGTCTTCGGGTTGCTTCTTGCAAAATTGAAAAATTTCACAACGATCATAACTCATAATTTCATTCATTCGCATATCCATAAGTCAGCCTAGAAATGCGAATAACAACAGCCAGCAGAATGCCAACAAACATTTATCATTGTTCCAGTTGAGCGTGAATACGTGGAATGGGAATGAAAATGGAAATAACTGCCTGGAGACAGCCGTAGCATTCTAGGAAATACACCCACAGCTGACACTGCTACACTTGAAGATACCTTCTACTGTTTTTCTTATATATTTTTACTTTTCTTCTCGAAATATGACTTATGCAATTGAAATTATTATCAAGCTTATTAGCTTCTTGCTTCGTATTTATTTTTACATGTTTTAATAAGATTCAAAATCTTTGAAATCATTCTCAAAATGTTAACTCTAATGCCCTGGGAAGAATACGTAGGAGTATGGACAGAGGGTATACACTCGAAAAAATGGTAAGTCCATTAAACTAAACTAAATTTTCTGTCTGGCTTAAAAATTAGTTTTCTTATATTCAAATTTTCAGGGAGAATTTTACGAAAATTTAGAAATATTTTGTGTTATTTTATTAATGTATTCTTATGATACTTTTCGTTTGCATTGCTACTTTTTAGAAATTTATTTCTAATAATAGAAAACTCTTTAAAAAAAATAAACTGAAAATACTTTAAAATTAGATGCATTATTTTCCTAAATTTAAATATAATTTCTAAAAAGCATAGCATTTTATTTTTAGATTTTTTCTCATTAAAGATATTTTTTTTTTTAAGTGTAGAGTGAGTTAAAAACCATTCAGCAATAAAGTGAATTGTCAACGTTTGGCGGGAGTTTCAAAAAATGCGTGAATGTGAATGTGAATATTCTTATTTTACAAATAGATAGAAAAGTTATTCGCTATGTGAAGTTCATTCATTCTCATTCTCTCTCTCGCTCTCTCTCTTTGTCTCTATTTCTCTCATGTGTTCGGCGAATTTTCATTGTTGCCAACATGAAAATATCCTTAGGCCAATGCATTTGATTGTGCCGTCCAACGTTGTAAATTACTCATACTTGTACAAGCCGACACACACTGACACACACACACACACACACACTCACACACACACACACACGAGCACAAGCACACACCTGTCTGGGCTGTATGTGAGTGAGTTGCTGTGTCGTTTTCTTGACTTCCTGGGGAATTGTTGGCGGGGAACCGTTACACGGTTATTGCATTAAGCAAAAGTTGTAACCTAGATTTAAATGCCCTCTCGTCGGCCGAGGCCAGAGACCCATTCCATGGTCTACGGTCCACAGCCGGTTTGGCACCCTCTATGCCATATTTCTCCCCATTCCCCACACACGCATCGTCATTGTTTGGCATTGTCTGAGTTTACGTCTCCGTCTTCGTTTACGTCTCCGTCTCCGACTCCATCTACGACTCCATCTACGTCTTCGTCTCCGCCTATTTGCGTGAGTTTCGGTCTTTGTTTAAACATTCTGCATTCATTATATTCCGCGCAACCCTCCCCCCCCCACCCGTTACAACAACTCCACCCACTTTGGCTGCTGCATATTTAATAAAGTTTCAGTTAATTTTCGTCACTCGCATTATTTTGCGGCACATGCGTGTTAACAATTTATGCTGGCCTTAATTCAACTTTTTTTTTTTTTTACTTGTTTTAGCTCTGCTCTAAATATTTATGAGTAGGTTGATCTTTGAAAGTGAAGCCGACAAAATGGTGGAATAAGTTCTGGAATTAATTTAAAGCGTTCCGACTGCCTAAAGCGCTCAGACAATTTAAGACTTAATGTGTGGACAATTAAAATATGTCTTTCAGGCATTGAGATATATTTGTTGTATACTTAAACTTTACTTAATACTTTTCATTATTATATGCGAGATATACTAATAGTTTAGCTAACAATTTAATTAAATCAATTGCCGCAATTTCTATGTAATTTGTCAATATGAAAATACTTTTTAGTTAACAGAGTCGATGCTTTTATCCATCCTCGATATATATATATAAATAAATCAGCGATGCTTCCTTTATTATATAAATTCAACACATTTTTTAATTGTGTTCAAAGTATTTAAATAGTTAAAACTGATTATGTCAAAATAACATCAGTTGCAATTATTTTGTTACTTTATAAAGCTGAAAACAGTTTGCCACTCATGCGGGATTACGACAAATACATCCTGACACACATGAACACACCCTCACACACACACACACGCACACACACACACATATACACACACGCAACAGGCCTTATTTGTCGTGCATATAATTCGCATTCGTGCGCATAATTTGCCATTAAAAAGAATTAAGCCAAATACTCCGCACAATATGTATAATTAAAAGTAGCAATTTGCGGGAAATGTGGAAAAGTGGAAAAGAGACACAGACAGACACACAGAGCGCCGGGCGTGGCACAACCATTATATGCAACATATGCCACAGTTGCATTCAGTCAGAAATAAACCCAAAAATATGCCAGACATCATCATCCGCTGCCATGTGACCAACTCAAACTCCAACTCTAAACTCCAACTCTAAACTCAAATAACAAACCAGTTCGAAAAATTGCCATGGGATATTTTTCGAGTAGCCCTTTGAGCGAAATATTTCTTAATTTAGTATTATTTAAATTAAGAAACTAAGCAATATAATCAACTAGCATCTAGTGTTGACTTGGAAAGAAACTTTAAATTTGCTGTATTTAATCAGCTTCAAAACTTAGTTTATGTAGACATAATCTTCAAAATGTAGCCATAGATAAGACACTTTAGAGACTTCAAACTTGAGCGCAGAATAATTTGAGTGTTGTTTGAAGAAACAAATTTCAAACAATATTAATTTTCTGTATACATTAACACTTATTATAAGTCATTTAAATACAAATGAAATGAAAACTGAAATTCCCTTTAGAATACACAAATTTCAAATGCTTTGCAAATGGTTTTTATTAATTGTTAGGCCTCTCCTAAAATGATTTGTATGTAGCTGACAGGATTTTTGAAACATTAAAAGTTGACAAAGTCGTTGACGTTGACATAAGCAAGTAAACTGTGAAATTGTTATTGTTATTCCTGCTGTTGTTGTTGCTTTTATTCCTGCTGCTAGCGACACAAAATCCCATTGAACACTTTTTGACGAAACGTGCTTTTTGGGTGCAACTTGTGGGAGCAGCAACTGCAGGAGCAGGAGCAGGAGCAGGAGCGATAAGCAAAATGCGAAAAACGAAAACAATGTCAAACACATCAAAGTCACAGCCAGAGGAGTATTTGAATGCACCAAGCGCAGACCAGCGTCACCCAAACCCGACCCATGGGAAATGCCAAGCGAATCAACTGAAAAATCACACAAAATATTTCACCAAAAAAAAAAAAAATAGAGTGGAAATATCGGAAATAGCAAGAAGAAGCCAACGAAAGGGTCGAAATTGGCGAAAGGGGGAGGGGGTAGAGCAAAGAGGATTGGCAAAAGTAAAAGCAAAATGGTGGAAAAAAAAGTGCAGCTATTGCAAAAATGGAAAACGATGTCAAATGCAAATTGACAGCTTTCAATATCAATTCCAAAACAATCGCAGCGCACGCGACGCAAATGGAAAAGGCCAAAAAAGAGAGGAAAATCAATTTTTGGCATGTCATCTGGATGGAAAATGAAACCAAGTTAAAATTTACAACGGTTGACTTTAAGCGCGACGGGATGGTACATCAGGTGTACTGAACTGATGCTCAAACATTTTGGTATCTATTCAAATGCAATCAAATCGGTTGACAGGTTAAATTAATTACAACTGATTTATGCATCAATGTGTGGCTACCACTGAATCGACGGAGCCAGCCAGCCACCCAATGGACTGGCTGGTCCAAGTCAGTGCTTTTGATGTGGTCTCCATCTTGACCAGCTTTGTGTGTGTGTGTGTGTGTGTCTGTTTGGGTGTGTGGTTAGGTTCATTTTGCAAATTACACTTGCGGTACCTGTGAGATTTCCTTTTGGCCTTTTCCCTTTGACTTTAGCCTTTCGCTAAGCATTTGCCTGCTCGCTCGCTCGTCAGTTGTGTTTGTTAATGACACAAGTATTTTCACTGAGAGTGAGGCATTTGCATAAATTAACTTTGCCATACGCCGGGCAAAGACTTTATTGCAACACAACACTCCACACGTCAAGAGTTTTAACGGCTTACGCATGCGGCAATAACAGCAGCAGTCGGCGTCAATTAACTTGCCCCACATGCCGCCTGCCGCAAGAAATGCAAAGTCTGTGGCAGGAAATCGCATTATCTAAATCAACTCAGATCCGGTTGCTCTCAAGTCTGGGCAAACATATCGAATCAGCCAGCTAAACTCGCACTCATACCATGTACATATAAAAAAAAAAAATATATATATATATATATATAACATGTATATATATATAATGGACGATAAAATGCAGCTCAATGAGCAAATTATAAAACGAGCAGCAGCAAAATACGAGAAGGGCCATCAATTTTGCGCATAAATTTCAAAGCTCTGCCGCTGCCCCTACAACAGCCCCCGCCTCAGCCTCTTCCTCTGACTCTGCTGGCCTAGCGCATCCGCATTTTTCTCTTATCGGAAATTTTCATGTAAGAAGGCCAAGAAGACTCTCAACAATGGGCAAACGGCAACGTTATAACAAGTGCGCCAGCTGCAAGTGCAATGAACGACTGCTGGATGACCTGGACGTAATCCAAATACCGGATATATACTGTATTTGATATACTTGAAAATCTTTCAAGAAAAGAGTTACACAAAATATATTTATGCTTTACGAAATCCAGTCTAATTTTTAAGCAACTGAAGACATAGCTGAGAAAAGGCTTCATTTGCTTAACACTAAATAAAATATTAGCCATTTTAGAGTTAAGCAAATTAAGCCTTTTCTCAGCTATGTCTTCGATTGCTTAACTCCAAAATGGCTAACATTTTATATCCTGAAAATAAGTTTATTTAAAACACAAATCACGATAACTCTTTTAAAGTTGCTAACTAATACTAAATATATTAAATGTTGTGAAAACATTTTTACGAATAAACATTAGCATAAACATATCACATCCACTAACTAACAAGTACTATGTTATATTTCCCTCAGTGTATAACCCTAATATACCCCTTGGGCATTAAAATACAGTGTATACAAATTATGAGCGCACTAAAAAGGGCGGAAAACGACGAAGCGTATTGATTTTTGCCAACAAACCATTCGCACCCACAACCGGCTTCCCCCACCTGCACCCGCACCCACTTCCGCACCCCTCAACAGAGCACATTTAGAGGCTGGCCAAGGCAACGTCAAGCATGAAGTCAGCCATGGATTTGTAATTACGGGATTAGTCCTTCAATGGCAATGCGATTGGCAGTTTTTATGATTTGCACACAAACAAACCAATGGGGAATAAGCCCACTCGCATCGCATCTGGAATCGAAAAGAAAAACACAGTTTAATGAAGGAACTGAGGCGACCTGCACGTGACCAGCTCTTTGGCCAAATTTGCAATTAGATATGTTGCCGGAAGGACATTGATAACAGCCAAAAAGCAAACAGCAAATGGCAAATAAATTAACACAGCCACAAAAAAAAAAAAAAAAAAAAAAATTATGGGTGAACGTCAATTTGTTGGCAAATGGCTTAAACAAATCATCAAACGCTTCGCAACACACTGATGAATCCGATCCAAATTAAGTGGTCGCTGACGCACTGCGTCTTGGCTTGTATTTAAAAAAAAAAAAACCAAAAAAAAAATAATATACATAAAAGTTACTGAGAAGAAAAATAAAAGCAATGCTGCTTTCCGTTCGAGTGCCTCGCGGGCTCAAGAGAGACGCACCCGCCCAGCCATGACGAATGTGGGCGTAGATGAGCGGGGAAGAGGGCGGGGAGGAGGCGCCAGTCAATGGGTGGAGAATTGGGCGGAATGGAGGCTGCTGTCTGCCGTTTGCGACTTCCGTAGAAAAATTCAAATTCAACATTGTTTGTGCTGCGTTTGCCACTTGTTGTTGTTGTTGTTGTTGCTTTTGTTGCTTGAGTCGACTCTTGTTTTTCTTATAATTGTGCATATGACCCTGTTTAATACAGTTCAGTGCACAATTATGTGTACGTCTTTTGTTTAACATATTTTTAGGCCTTTGACTTAGCCTCGTGACTTTTGAGCCGCATTTGAATTATGACTTTAAGCGCGTTTTTCCCGATAGGTGGGAGACATTGAATTTGGGGGGGTGGTGTGTGGGGAGGTTGGACTGAGTTCCGCAGAAGTCGTTGATTTGACTCGTTAAAATGGTGATTAAATTAATATCATGAGTTATGCAAATTGAAATAAATTGACGAGCAAAAAAACCTTTGACATTTATAATATTTTTAATTTAATTAATTATGATAAACTCATTTTAGTAAGAAAAATTATAATAATAAATAGCTAAAAAATAAATGCTGTGATTACCATTTGATTAAATGGTTTTTTTTTAAACAAATAAAAAAATAGTAATTTGATGAAAAGCATATTAAAACACAAATTGCCACAACCACAAAAGTTAATAAAATTTGTTGTAATTAAGCGAATTAAATTGTTTATGTTTGTACAAATTACTAAAACAAAAGTTTTTAAATACTTTGTTGCTTGAGAGGCCGATTTGAAAGCAAAACAATTTGTTAATTGACAGCTTAAAATTTCGCCAGCGCCGTTGACAGTTGAGTTAAGGATCGACGTCAAATGACAATTGATGGCTAAATAAATGGCAATTAATTGGCATTGATGGAGCAGTGGCAGCCACCGACTCAGTGGCAGAACGGAAGCAGCAGCAGTTGTTTGGCTCAAATATGTGCCGGCAATTTGGCAAATTACTTTGCGGCTATAAATCAAAGCATTCAACCATACCACCTCCCCCCTCGCAAAACCAACCAACAAACAAACCTGAGTAACTAACTAAGAAGAGCAATTCGTCTATTGAAACCTATGCGTGTTCCCCGGACAGCTGTCAAATTGCTGAGGCAGAAACTTACGACACCTCATTAAATATGCGGCACAGAAGTTTCTGCCCAAGCAACTGGCAACTGGCAACTGGCAACTGGCAACGGGCAACTGGCAGCACATCCTGTCCAGGTGGTCTCTCTGCCACAACAGCCTTTTCAATTTGGCCAACTCAGCGGATATTGTTGGCACATTTTTTTGCTTTTCTTTTTTTTAATCTCATAAGTGTATATGTCAACTTTTTGCACTTGGTTTGTTTGTTTGTTTACGAGTATTAGTTTGGCTTACGCACACCCCGGTGAGAGTCAATGGCGAATCAATAAAGCAAGGAAATTGCCAACAAAAAGACCCACAACAACAATGGCAACAACAACAACAACAAAAGCAACAACAACAACAACAGCAATCAGCTGCGATGAACCCAAGCTCATTTGTGCTGTTTTTCCACATGATATTCTATTATTCATTTCATTTTGTGTGTGCGTGTTTGTGCGTGTGTGTGCGTGTGTGTGTCTGTGCGTGTGCATGTATATGTAGGTGAATCCTTCAAAGGTACATTTTTCATCACAGTTTCACCGCACCACAGCACACACTCAATACCAATACCAATGCCACCAACTCCCACGAAAAAAGGTCACTAAAACTTTTTGCCCAGAAGAGCTTTTAGCTTTCGCTTTGGCTTTGGATCTGGCTGTGACTGTAGCACTGGCTCTGGCTGTGGCTCCTTTATTAGATTGTCCTCCCCGGCACATCAAAAAGTTGCCAACGGCTGTTTTTGACAAGTCCCCGAACCACATCGCCCAACCCACCCATCCAACCCACCCAACACCCGCCGGTGCTCATTCACAATGTGAAGTGCCGTCGATTCTCTGCAGGGGCGTGTCATAAACATGACAAACTTGTTGTTGTTATTTTAGGCTTTTTGTTGTTGTTGTTGTGTTGTTTTTTTTTTTTTTTGCTTTTTTCAAACTATCGATGGTGTTCATTATGACAAAGTTGCAAAAAACAAAATAAACTTATCGGCAGCAAAGTGATGCGGATGTCTATGTTGAAGTAGATGTCACAGCTCATCAAATTTATATTGATTATTATGCAGCTTGAAGTGAGTGCGATCCAATGGGGAATTAAGTAATTAAATATGGAAAGCAGAGCATACAAATTATGTGTTCTAATCACATTAAAGTATCAACTAACTTGCCTGCATATTGAGGCTGAAATAAATCTGAAATCTACATCTATATATATTAAATCAAAGATAAAGACTTACTCAGCATTAAGCTGGGTATTAGTTAAATTGGTGTTAATAATTATGATACCGATTACTGCTCAAATGGACAGACTTAATGGGAAAAACGAAAACAAAACTTTTTTTTTTTTCCTATATTTGGGGCAAAGTTTGCTGGGTAGCAATTTTGGCCATGTTATCAGAGAAATGTAAGCCATGTTTGCCCGGCTCGTATTGTCGCTAATTGAAATGCAAATATTGATGAGTGTTAAGCAAACGAGCGAGCGCTAATTTGCACAATTTTCGTTTTGTCGCGCGCCGCATAATGCGCCGCAAAGTATGCCATAAAATGCAATGCAGCCAACAGATGCTGCCACGGCTGCCACAGCTGCTACTGCGGCGGCTGCTGCAACAGCAAATTTGAGAGTCAAGTCGATGCCACTGCACTATGGTAATAACATGCACTTTTCGTTACTAAAATGTAAAATAAGTCAATTACCAAACAGACTTGATTTTTGCCAGTCAATAAATAATTGTCATACTTGCAGATATATAAATATTTAATTATGTATTTTATATTTAATGCAATTAGTTAATATTAAAACTTGTAGTTTGTAAAAATAACAACTATTTTTAATTGTTAATTTGTTAATTTATTAATTTAAGTTTTTAAGCGATTTCTATTTACACAGTTATCAGAGTAAAAAGTGCATTAAATACTTTTACCAATCAGTTTTAGCCAGAGAATTTGCAATTATTGCATTGTGCGTAATGTTGCCACACAGCATCGCTGTGGGCCAGGGCCTGCCTTAACGCCCAAATGCCGTCAGCTGGCAGACAAATTGCAAACTGGCAACTGGCAGAATGGCAACTGGCAGAATGGCAGCCTTGCAGCCTGGCACACAGACTGGCGGCTAAATGCTTCCAAAGCAGACTCAGCAGAATTTCAAATTTATTCAAATCAACTCGTTGAGCGAAAGGGGGCAATTCCGTCAGTGGGCGTGTCACACTGTCTGTAACAGGGTTTGCGCGTGTATACGTCTCTGTGTGTGTGTGTGTGTGTGTGTGTGTGTGTGTGTGTGTCGAGCAATGAGCAACTGAATGAATGATTCAATTAGGCATCAAATATTTACAGCAGACGTTTAAATATTGCGACAGACTCGATATGCCTTGGCTTGGGTTTGGGTTTGGATTTGAGTTAAGCATTGGCTTGATTTGAGTGCCATTAGATTTACAGAGAGATCCAGCTGAGACTCGCAGCAACTTATCGGGAAAACTTATCTAATTGGCCCCTCTAGTACATTAGTACTCAATATGAAGAGAGCGAAAAACTTTAAAATCACACAATTCTCATATGCATTGTAAGGGATTACAAAAGTTGCAAGCAAAGCGGACTACTTCAAATATGCAGCAGCAGCAACAACCAACAGTGAAACAAACTTAAAGTCAGCCAACAAAAGAGCAAGCAAGATAGAAAGAGAGATAGAGATAGAGAGAGAGTGAGAGGGAGACAGTTGCTGCAATTGCAAATCAAGCGGAATGTGACGAGTGCAGAGAATTCAATGCAAGTTATAAATAAATAAATAACTTTGGCATTGTTTCGCTCCCATTGCAAATCTAATTCCAAATCCCAAACCCAAACCCGAGCACAACCCAAAAACCCAATGTGGACTGCCAATAGTTTTCAGATTTATGAGTTTGGCCAAAGCAGTGTGTGTGTGTGTCTGTGTGTGTGTGTGTGTTGTGTACATACCTGTGTATGTGCACAATTTCAATAGTTTGATTACAAAAGTTTTTCAATTGAACATTTTTATATTTTTAACGTGAAGCTTGGCAATTTCTGCAGCCAGTTGAATCAGTTGAATCAAAGGGCTTGTTGCATGCCGCATATGCGCAATATTTGAGTGTGTGTAGTGTGTGTAGTTTGCAGCTGTCATAATATATTTAATAAAATATGAAATTAAACGCAATGATAGAAATCAGCACGACACACAACACAATAAAGTTTCATTTTATTTACAAGATTCTTTTGCTGCTTGCCACACAGAGTTTTGTGCGGCGTATGCCAAGTTGTCGCGCCGTAGCCGTCGCAAGTTGCACACTCTAAAAATATTTTCATAATTTTTATCACGATTGTAATTCTCGCCCAAAAAGTTTTGCATTCAAAAAGTTTTGTATTTGGCCAACTTTCTGCAGAACGGCAGCGGAGCGGTGAGCGGAGCTGCTGCAAAGGCTGTGTGACGAAAAACTTTTTCAGGCTGACAATGAGCTCACAACAGATTTCAGAGTTAATTTCCAGTTTTTGGGCACAACTTTTCCACGACAATAACAATAACAATTTCGAGTATGCGTACACATTGCACGCACTGTTAATAAGCCTAATTATTTTGCAGTGAAACCGCCTGAAATTATATATAACAGCCTGGCCCAAAGTGTTTCTTCCTTCCTTCTCCCCACAAACACTGCTAATTGGCGCAAAGCGACTTTCAGCATCTTCCAAATACTTAGCACTTTATTACTATATAAATGTAAAGCGCTCGGATTGGATTCCTAATGCTGATTTTTTTCATTCTTGTTTTTCTTTTGACTTGGCTGCTTATCAATGTCAAGCTGAAATGGATCTTGTTGACAGTCGAACAATGTCATTAATCAAGCTGTCTCAAGGTGCACTGTTCCAAGTCCCAAGGCACACCCACAGTTTGCTCCTACTTTCGTTATAAATATCTTAAGGAACACACAATCGTTGACCAATCTTGGAGATACTCTGCAATGTTCCACTTAAAACTTACTGCAAAAGCTGCACAGAAAAACAGACACAAAAAACATTATTTTTCGTCCTTAAACTGGGTTTTTTTTAAATTGATGCAAATACGACATAAATAAAAAAGGACTTAAAAACTTAAACAAATATTGCTATAAGCACTGGGAGAAAAGTTTGCCAAGAAAGAAGAGGAAACAAACTAAGATGATATTTATCTAACTTTTTCTGCATTGTTTACTTTATTTTTATATAAAGAAAAAATGTATTCAAAATTACAAGAAATACAAGTGAAAATATATAAACATTATGGGAACAGTGATATCAATAGATATCTGCGTTGCTAGCTTAAAAATCGAAGAAAACTTTTGGATTTATTTGTATTTTTTTTTAGTTTGGTTTTTTTGGATCTAAAAGTTGTAAGTTTTTGACACACATGCAACCTTATTGTTAAGTAAAGTGCAAGGTATAAAATAGCAAAATCTTCCAAAGTCTAACTGTGCTAACATGTCACACACACACACACACACAATCCCGCTGAGCCGTTGTGGCACAACCCACCTGCCCACTTGCCACCCCTCCCACCCCCTACCCACATTGGCCACATCGCATATGGAGCGACATGTGGACAGTTTTGTGCAGTAAAACCAGCGTCGAAAACAAAAAACCGCCAGAACAAAACATAGCGTTCTTTCCATGTGCTGACAGCGATAAATTCTAATGTCGGGTCATGTTGGGCCACGCCTCCGGGGTGTGGGCGTTGTCGAGCGGCAGCAAAGGCAGTTGACCAAAGACCGAAGCATGAAAAATGCCAGTTTCCGTTTTGGGCTGCTCGTCGTCCGTGGCCAAAGTGGGCAAAGTGGGCAAAGAAATGTCTACGAAAGAATGGCAGTTAACTGGCATTTTTGGTTTTGTTTGTGCTGTGGAAATATGTTTAGCACGTGTTTGCGTACTGCTCTTTGGTCAATCCCCATTGCCTGGCCGCCACCTATATATATATCTATATATATATATATATATATGTATTGCCAGAGCCGGCCACATTTGTCACTTTAAATGCAATTTGACTTGTGCCCAATGCACATAAGTTTTCCTGCTACCAGTAATTTGTCGTGTGTTCCTTGGCCGCTGGGACAGCCAGCCAACCAGCCACAGTACCCAAAAAAATATAAAAACAAAAGGAGCAAAAAGTGTAGCATACATTTGGGGACGCTCAACAAAATCAATTTTAAAGCACTGCAGTGTCAAGTCGATCCAAGTGGGAACTTGGCAAATATTTATTGTCTGGCGCACAAGTGGCAATTGCTTTGTGGCACCTCAATTCAATCTGCATACACAAAACCGGCGCTAAGCCAATTATATTTGGCTGCTTCTCTGATGAACAAAAAAAAACCAGACTGCAAATCATTGGCAGCTAATGAGCAGCTCCAGCTGCAGCCAAGTGTTAAGAGCATAAAATCTGCATCAATTATGCACAGTCGAGTTGACAGTTCCCTTTCAAGTTGCAAGTTCAAATTTGAAGCTGGCCGGTTACATTTTGTTTAATGTGCAACATTGATGGCTTCATTAGTCTGCAGCCCGTTTGCTGTTGCAATACTCTTGCTTTTGGTATTACAGTTGTGTCCACAAATAAGTAACATCATTGAAAATGCTTTAACATATATAAAATTAAATATATTTCTCCATTTTTTAGATTTTACCTAAATCAAAGATTTTTTATTGTAACAACAAAAAAGCCATTTTTAAAATGGCTGAAGGAAGTTATAGCCAGCGCGTTGCAATATCAAATAACTCCTTTAATTTTTAGAAAAATACCAAAATATTCAAAAATTTCAAATTTTAAAAAATAGTAGTGTAATTTGTGTTGTTATTGGTGCTGCTTTGGCGAGCAATGAGCCGGAAATGTCTTCATTAT
This sequence comes from Drosophila fungiperda, assembly GCA_035042345.1. Classification (NCBI taxonomy): domain Eukaryota; kingdom Metazoa; phylum Arthropoda; class Insecta; order Diptera; family Drosophilidae; genus Drosophila; species Drosophila fungiperda. The sequence goes on along the minus strand of JAWNLM010000159.1, from coordinate 6,612 downwards.
AATTGCATATGGCGCTGGCTGTAAAGTCCTGTGCAAAGCGGAAACGGAAGCACACAAAAATACATTTATTGTTGTTGTTGTGGTGAATTTTTGCTTGCAACATTGTTACTTGTCGTTCTTTTTTTTTCTTGCTGTTGTGCGTACGAGCGTGGTAATTTGCTCACTTGTACACAATCTCAGTCAAGCATTGACATAAAACTTCTCAACCAAGCCTCCCTTTCCCTCCTTCCAATTTCCATCTTCGGCCCCCTCACGCATTGATTCTGCTCCACGCTACGGCTGAGTGATGACTGAATTCATATCAACTGACAGTTTATTTACACAAGCGCCATCATTACCAACGCCTGTGAGCCTCTCTGGCCCCGGGAGCCAGTCAGTCACACTCACGCATACCCGCACACACACCCGCTCACACACACACACACAAATTATAGCCGGCAAGCGTACGATATGAAAAATTGACTGTGATTTATGCAATTATGTTAACAAAATATTTACTTGGCCACAAAACTGATTGGCTTAGACACTTGGCACAGCTTGTAAGCGTTTCGGTTGCTTGCCTTAAACGCCCCCCCATATTAAAAAGACATTAGCCTCGTGGTTTGATGATTAATTAATGGTACACACAGCCAAAACTAAATCGTTCAGCTTAAAGGGATCTCACAGCCATTACCCAGATCCAGATCCGCAGCATTGCAGCTGGCAACGCTGATATGAAAAGCTTTAAGAGATTGTCGCGATTACAAAAAAGGGCAACGCATTTAAACGCACAAATATAAAATAAATTAAAATTTTATTACAAAACGGATGCGAAAAACTTTTGCCATTTCCTAAACATTGTAAAAGTAACAAGTTTTCCAGCGTTTTTGTTGTGCCCGAAAATTGCTCTTGCTCTGATTCTCAGCACTGTGTTCCGTGTGGCCGCGGTACAGATTTAGGTTGAGGTTGAGTGTTTGGTGTTGTGAGAAAGCTCATTACCTTATTGCGTTTTGGCCACCAACTGGGCCACGCCTATGCTGAATGTAGGGCGGCGACTGCTGGCTGCTGGCTGCTTGTTTATGCCTCAAATGAACGGAAATGGTGAAACTTTTAATTGAAACCATAAATTTTGCGCGTGGTTTTTTATGCCAACGGAATTTGTCGTGCGGCGTTGCCTACTTAGCGGCTCTCCACTACATACAAACACCCCCTCCCCACCCCCGTAACTCAACCGACAATCTCGCTTTTTAATGGTTGCCAAGCCCCACAGTCAAATGCAATTAGCGCCGAGCAAGAATTGCACTTTTGACCAAAAGGCCAATAAGTTGGCCAGGTAACTTGCTAAACTTGCACATAATGAGACCATTGCTCCTGCTCTCCACATGCCACACTATGGCTACACTAGTTTGAAGGGTTTTTTTTTGGGGCACTCACTTGCCAACTTGCTCACTTGCTGCATTTGGGTATTTATATCAAGTCAACTGTCGCTGCACACGCGCTGCCGGAAATGACGAATGATTAAAATGGGCGTGCCATAATTTCCGCTTGACTGATGTGTGGCAAACAGGAAATTGCAACCAACGTCGACAAACATCGCATATATATATATAACTGAACATACATGCTACAACCATACATTGGCCAGCTTCAACTTTGAGTCTTCGTTTCATCACAATTCACACTTTGCACACTTCAAGTATGAGTTTTGCTTCGACTGATTCTTGTTACCATTTAATTGAATTTTCAGTCAACAGCGGGCCAATTGAATGAGTCCATTCGCTTTGCCAGTAACTTTGCTGTATTACCACTCCACAACTACTTCACAGAGTAAAAGAGACAGAGACAGCGAGAGAGAGAGAGAGAGAGTGAGGGAGAGAGAGAGATTCATATCACAGTCACAATTGCCAGCTGCCATTACGCGCAGAGAAGGCTCGTTTCAAAAAATTCAATTTCCTGCACTTAAATGGATTTGCAGCAAGCATTCACAACTGTTGCCACGTTTTGTTGCCACTCGCAATTGGCTGTTGCGAACTGCTTTTTGTATCGATGATTGAATGAAAACTATTGTGTTTTAAAAGCAAATCATAAACATTTCCAGCAATTAGGAAAAAAAACACTTTTATTTATACAGTTAATTAGTTCATACGCTGATTTCCTGGATTGACATTCATTTGAAAAGACTAATTAAATTTAGAGAAATACCAAATTTTTCGTTAACCATTGCAGTGCCAAAACTATATTTATGCAACTTAAAAACAGCCAAGAAATCAAGGTTTTCCTTGTGAATTGTATTGTATTTTAAACTGGATTTACTATTCTAGTTGTATTTATCACAAGTCAAAATTCATTCCAATATTTTATTAAATTGTATTTAAATAAATAACTCAATCACATAACTTAAATACTGAAATTTGTAATATTTCCAATAGAGCCAATCACAAATCACAAGCACACTTTTGGTCACAGTTTTTGGCATTTAAATAAATATAAATTTTTAAGTGCGAACTGTAACATTTTTGAAATATTTGAAATAATTTAACTGGCAAAAATGACAATTTGGCAAATATGTGTAAGTAAGTTGTGGCTATTCGATGAAGGTATTTATTGAATTTTCAATTGAAATAGATGGGAAATGAATTCTATGGTTTTAAAGACAAATTTGAATATTAAACACACACATTTTCTGTGTGCCGAATCAGAACACCATCCACCGCACTGCAAACGAGATGAAACAAAATGAATATTTGCCATAAAAATATTTGGGTCTTTGCTAATATTTCAAATGGAAAAGCCTCTGCTTCTCAGTTGGTTGTGTGTGTGTGGTATTTTTGTGCTACTTTTGCTATTGATTTTATTTGGCATAAATGCGACGTGTGGTGCTCATTTTTTACAGTCGGAGATCCGCTTTGGTTTGTACATATATATTTTTTTTTATTATTATTATTTTTGCTGTAGTTGTTGTTTTTACTGGGTGCTGGGTGAACATAGCAGCCAATGGCAATATTTTCAATTTGCTAAATGGCGCAGTCAGCCAACTGAAATGCCACATATACTATGTGTACATATAACTAAGTATGTTGCAAGTATTTGTGGACAGGCGAGAGAGTCGAGAGACGGAAATTTTTGTGCCATGCGGAAGAAACCACAGCAGGCATTTCAATAATTCTAATGCGAATTTTTGAAGTTATGAATGGGCTCTGGTTTTTGTTTTTGTTTTTGTTGCGACATGAAATACGTGCCACCGAATCGCTAGCAGTTCTATTGATAATCGATATTTGCCAGTCGCTTGCAATGATATGCGGCATTCATTAGCCAATGTCAAGAGGAAGTCGACTTTCACGCGTCCAATGCGAAATGATTTATGGCGGACAATGACTACGTGCAATAATAATAGCAATAGCAACAACAACAACAACAACAAAAGAGAAAGAGACAGGGTCCTTGCAGTTGGCGGGAATCGAGTGTGTTTACTTCCGGCGGAAGCAGACGCCGAACATGGCGGCGCCACAAATAAAATTATGTATATGAAACCGCAAAGAGATCGAAGCAACATGCAAGCTCATTATCATCATTAGCTTCATAATGAGCTACCCATGGCATAGCTAATGGCGCGAATAATATGCAAGTTTTCTAACTGCTCAGACACACACTGAGGCGAGGGTTGCTCGTAAAAATAGCATAAAGAAATTTATTATAAAATATTTATGTGCATGCATTAATTTATAGCCCTTAACAAATTGTACAGAGTTCAACATTATTCATTTAATATGACCTTATCGTGACTTTCTGACCATACCTCGTAAGCACACACACACACACACACACACACTGGATACGCACACTTAATCTGTAAAAGCAAGACGCAGAAGCGGAAGACGCAGCCATTTTGTTCATATGTTTGAGTGCTCAATGATTTAGTGCGGTAAACGCTTAAAATTTAATGCGCATAATTTATACGTTATTATCAACACTTCATTTTAGGCTTTGAGCACCGCACGACCCCCCGCTTAAAACACACACAACTCGACGATTTTTGGCAATAAATTCGAAGGAGAGCAAAAACAAAAAAACAAAAAAACACAAAACGAATGAAAGAAAATTCAAAAAAAAAAAAGGGATGCGAGGGCGGGCAAAACTTTTGTTGCTTAAGTAAACTTGAAAAGTTTTCGAGACATAAAAGTTTCTTGTGAAAGTCACACGAAAGTTGAATGCAATAAATCTGAACGATGCTGCATCAGAAGCAAACCCAAAAAAAATGTGCAATCCGTTGGCTCTCGGGGCCAAATCCGTTAAGCTTGCTCAAAAGAAGAAAAAAACACATAAAGAAATCACACACACGCACACACACACACATGCGGACACACAAGTTAAACTTTCAACGCGCTTTCATGGCTGATAAATGGCCAACTGGATCAGAAAATACAAGCACCGATTCACGATTGCATCTAAAATACGTAAGGATACCACTCCCCCCGCCCACCATGCAGCCTCATCTGCTGCACTTGACCAGCAGCAGCAGCAGCAGCCAACTCTTGAAATTTAAATGAAAATGCATATATAAATATGTATATATACTTGCAGCTCCTTTCGAGTGGGTGCACAACTTAAACTGTGCTAATTGAACAGCAATTTGCAGAAGGCAACAGGGTCAAGTGGCACAGGTAAGTTAAAGTGCAACTTCGCTTGCAGCTGCATGTGGCATGCAGTTGTAGCAGCAGCAGTAAGGAGACCCTTGCATGCGGAATTGGAATTTGCAGCTTTACTAAGGCTGCCTGAAATTGTAAGCTGTTCAAGTTCTAGGCTCACTTTTCGAGATATATTTATTTATTTTCTATCCAACACAAATTAAATTATTGAATAACAAAACAAATGAAAACTGAAGTTTACAAAAATTAAATTACAAGAAACACTTGAGCATTTTCCAACATAAATTGCTGGAATTAAAATATTAATCAAGAAATATTTCTTTTTCATGCTTGACCGAATTTAATTTTAAATAAAATGCACAAATACTAAAAAATTGGTAACTTTATTTAGTTAAATGAAAACTGAAGTTTAACAAAAATTAAATTACAAGAAACACTTCAGCATTTTCCAACATAAATTGCTGGAATGAAAATAATAATCAAGAAATATTTCTTGTTCTTGCTTGACCGATATCAAATTTAAATAATATACAGAAATACTAAAAAATTTAAAACTTGATTTTAGTTATTCAATATTATGTAACTTAATCATAGATTACAATTGCTTAATGTACCAAAGGTGTACCTCGTATGAAATGAAAATGTGACTTTTAAGATTTATCAAAGCACTCAAATCCATTGATTTTGAACAAAGAATCGCAACAGATTCAGTTAATTGGTGTCTGAAGTTGTTCAGGCCGTGAATGAATTGCATGTTGCTCAAAAGTTTTGTTAGTTTAGAAAGTTTCAGCTTGAGCTCACTGTCAAGTCGTCTTAGTATCTGAGAAAGCGATTTGGGCCAATGCTCTAAATGCAAACTTTTGTGCCTTGGCAATTTTGCCAAGTTAGACGCGTTGTCAGCGCAGCTCTGGCTTAGTATTTAAAGGTAGCTGCCGGCTATGTTGTTAACCCAGTTATTCAGCACATCAAATACAATTTGGCTGATGGAGCGCGCTAAAAAGTCCTTGTGCCACATGCAAAAAAAATAAAAATAAAAATGTGGCGCAATAAAAGCTGAAATGCTGGGGCAGCAAATTATTTTGCGAATTATTTCCACACGAGTCTCAGTCGGACTGCTTAAATATTCCACGTTGGTTTCTTTTTCATTATCAAGCTGCGCAGCTTAATTGCAATGAAAGCGCACTTTTCTCCCAGCAATTTGCAGTCGCCATGAAATATGCAGAATTATGACCGCAGAGGCTTCTGCTGCCTTTTCAGACCTTTTTTTTACTTGTTTTTTACTTTCCGTTTCTTTTTTTTTTTTTTGCTACCCTGTTGCAGGCGCCTTAATCACATGAACGACACAACGGCCACATAAACTCAATCTGTGTGTGAGCCCAGGTGAGTGATTGCAATTGCAAAAAGCGCACAGCAGTTGGGACTTCGGCTCAGCTTCAGCTTCCGACATGGGTACAGGTTCAGATGGCGACTCAGGTCGGATTCACGTTATAAATGGAATGCATCAAAATGTTTGCATGTATAATGACGCGTGCGATGACGCGTGAGTTGACGCGTAGGATGACACGTGAGTTGACGCATGAGTTGACGCGTGAGTTGACGCGTGCGATGACGCATTAGTTGACGCGTGAATGAAATACATTTCTCAAATTTAAAAAAAAAAACTTAAAACGTCAATTTATCCAATTGCCAGAACCTAACGCATTTTTAACTTTTGATGCAGAATTAATATATATAGATAGGATTTCAAATTGTTGAAAGAAATTCAGACCTAAGTAAATTATTTCCGAAGATATGACAGTTTGAATTTGAAACAAAACCTTAAAAGATACACTTCTTAAATTAAAAAAAAAAACTTAAAACGTTAATTTCTCCATGATATGACAGTTTGAAGTTGAGGCAAAAACTAAAAGGGTACATTTCTCAAATTTAAAAAAAAGAAGCGAAAAACGTCAATATCTCCATTATTACCGAAGATATATTATATATC